>JASEVX010000006.1:16765142-16882908 GCA_031761405.1 Serripes groenlandicus
TCAAGGCAAATCTGGTTGTTTTCCTTGCAGGAAACCAACTAAACATGATTGTTGATAGGAAAGTGTGGCTGAAAGATACAATAAAGCATTACACATTTTAACTTTTTAATGCAATATATAAGCCGAATTACGACGAGAAAACCAACATCATGGACTCTGCGTAATGTATCGACCCAGATCAGCACTTCATTTACATATATTTTTTCATATTCTTGCCAAGACGTTTTCAAGTCGTATTTTGTAGATTTTGTTGTATCTGAATATGGATTAAACAGAACAGGAAATAGTTTAGTAACATACCTATTTGACACTGGCCCGTGTCAGGAAAGTACTTGGCACCATTCGTGCATAGACACAATCCACTGTTACAGGCTGCATGTTGGGAACTAAAACACGGTAGATCTGTTGAACAAGCTTCTCCATCAAGGGCATGTGCTGGAATCATCGGAATTAATTCAAATTTGTTTCAAGTTTCAAAGTTTACAATATTAATCAGTGGGCATATCGTCCCTGTAAAGGACGAAAACCGTGTTCGCGGAGTGATTTCTTTCTTGCATATTACATTACTTATACTCCCGCTTTTGTGTTGATTATTTTCGAGCAGACAGGTACATGTAACTCCTTTTAATGACATTAAAATTGAGGAAAGTTTGACAATTGAGGGACGCGACTTGCTGTTTTACATGAAAAATAAAGAAGGAAATTAATAACTAATCTTTGACCTATTATATACATTAAAAAAGGTCTGGTACCCTGCGTATTGAATTAAAAATGAACTCACTCATGAACTAGCAATGGGTAACTTTCAGTTTTGTATGGTACCCTGTCTGTTTTAACAAATATTAGTCTGGTACCTGGCGTTTAATTACAGGGTATTTGGGAAATTAAAAGTGTGGTTGCTATTGACAGGGAATTACTAAACAAAGGTGGTCTTTAGCACAGGTTTGACTGATTCCCGAAAGACGTTCGTGGTCTTAATTTAGTTAGGAGTTAAGCCGAGTCAATCCAAATGTTCAGAAAATAGACTATAAGCCGGATTGTATAATCCGGTACGGTTACTTTACTATTTGTGTTAAACTCTTTCAGCGCCAGAGGCAATATTGAGCTTTTTGAAAACAGTACTGATTCAGGGGAGTCAGCTCGTAACGAGCTGTCTCACCTGAAATCAGCATTGTTTGCCTTATGGTTATCCCAAATATTCCAAAAACTATTAAAGCATATACAATAGAACCGCCTGACTTTGAACACGGAAGGGTCTTCTTTAAAAAACGGGGAAAAAAAGAAAGAGTTAACAGGAAAACCAACTCACTTTTGACGCACTCTCCAGTGGTGAACGTTTGCACCAAGCTCACATTCACACGTATACTTTTTTGCCGGAAGAATCGTACTTACAAACCTGGTTGGGTTTGTGTGCACGAATTTAGTGAACAATCTTCGCCATAGAGAGCTGTAAAATATGCGAAATAATATGTGTAAAAAATATTATATTAAATATGATGCATATAATATCAGATGTGTAATGTGTGTAAATTTAGAGTTGTAACATTAGTAAAACTAGTGGTATATCATGTGTAAAATAAGAGGTGTAAAATTAGTGATATATCCATGTGTAAAATAAGATGTGTAGCATATGTAAAATTATAGATGTAACATGTGTACAATTAGAAGTGTAACATAAGGTAAACTTCGAGGTTTAACAAATGTAAATTTAAAGACATAACCTATGCCAAATAAATTGCTGCCTATCTGCCAATTGAGGTGTCATTCTGGCCACTCAACATGAACACCTTTGGAGGTTTTGAAAGTTATGATAATAACAAATAAATTACACGGTTTTTTTTGGTAATCAGTGTTCGATCATATGCGTTTTCCAGAACCCTCTGATACGCATGTAATGCTGGCAAAGATTGTAGAACTTGATTTTGCATACGACATACCGAAATACCAACTAAATAACAGAATCAGACATGTTAGAAAAGTTTTCCTTCTTTTCCATATTTAGTGAGTTTGATTTTAAAACAAACACCAATATGGCTCGTCGTCGTTGTCTACTTATTTTCGGAAATTGAATTTACTATGTATAATTAAAATCGTTACATTCAAAAAAACACAAATATATATCATAAGTAATGACATTTGCAATTTGCAGTATCTTTCAGCGTTACAGGAAGAACCATCTTAAAACAATCATTTCAACGTTCTAAAAGGTAATTAAAGTTTAAACTTTGCTTCGTGTTTTTGGAACAGTCGATTCCTAGCCCAGGACTGGTTTGTTTACCTAGATAGTGTAACGTGCAGGGCTTAAAGACACAGAAGATCCCTTCAGCGAAAAGTATACTCTACCCTGAAGGGGTCCACTTGTCTTATATATCTAACCCTAAACCTCATCACCCGAAACGGTGATGCTAATTTGCATATTCGTTACAATACTTCCCACTCCGAGAAGACTCGTCCCGAGTCTTGGCCTGGGAAACCCAGGGGTAAGCCAACTCCGGTATGGCAGTTGTCTTCATCCCACCGCTGCCACCAAATGTAACGTGCAGGGCTTAAAGACGCAGAAGATCCCTTCAGCGAAAAGTATACTCAACCCTGAAGGGGTCCACTTGTCTTATATATCTAACCCTAAACCTCATCACCCGAAACGGTGATGCTAATTTGCATATTCGTTACAATACTTCCCACTCCGAGAAGACTCGTCCCGAGTCTTGGCCTGGGAAACCAATGGGTAAGGCAACTCCGATATGGCAGTTGTCTTCATCCCACCGCTGTCACCAATGTAACGTGCCGGGTTATAGACGCAGAAGATCCCTTCAGCGAAAAGTATACTCAACCCTGAAGGGGTCCACTTGTCTTATATATCTAACCCTAAACCTCATCACCCGAAACGGTGATGCTAATTTGCATATTCATTACAATACTTCCCACTCCGAGAAGACTCGTCCCGAGTCTTGGCCTGGGAAACCCATGGGTAAGGTAACTCCGATATGGCAGTTGTCCCTATCCCACCGCTGCCACCAAATGTAACGTGCAGGGCTTAAAGACGCAGAAGATCCCTTCAGCGAAAAGTATACTCAACCCTGAAGGGGTCCACTTGTCTTATATATCTAACCCTAAACCTCATCACCCGAAACGGTGATGCTAATTTGCATATTCGTTACAATACTTCCCACTCCGAGAAGACTCGTCGCGAGTCTTGGCCTGGGAAACCAATGGGTAAGGCAACTCCGATATGGCAGTTGTCTTCATCCCACCGCTGCCATCACATGTAACGTGCAGGGCTTAAAGACACAGAAGATCCCTTCGGCGAAAAGTATACTCTACCCTGAAGGGGTCCACTTGTCTTATATATCTAACCCTAAACCTCATCACCCGAAACGGTGATGCTAATTTGCATATTCGTTACAATACTTCCCACTCCGAGAAGACTCGTCCCGAGTCTTGGCCTGGGAAACCCATGGGTAAGGCAACTCCGATATGGCAGTTGTCCTTATCCCACCGCTGCCACCAAATGTAACGTGCAGGCCTTAAAGACACAGTGGACCCCTTCAGGGTTGAGTATACTTTTCGCTGAAGGGATCTTCTGTGTCTTTAAGCCCTGCACGTTACAATAGCATGGATAAAAGAACAGTCGCCGTGATATAACTGAACTAATTTTGAAAGCGATGTAAAACCTAAATAACATAAATAAATGAATAAAAGAACGGTCAAATAAACTTTGTTTTCACTCTCACTGTCGGCCTTGTTCAACAATCTCAAAATCAACCATATATAGGGGCCTGGAACGTTATTTAAAAAAAACAAAAATGTTTACTCTATTATTTATAGTCTATATATAATATATTTTCCTTTTTAGTTCGACTTTTCGAAGAACGGGCAAGCTATCCTGCTAGCTTCGGCGTCTGCGTCGGCGATGGTGTCACACATTGGTTAAGCTGTTTGTACCATCTCATATTTGTTAAAACCATTAGAGATATTGCTTTGAAACTTAATAATACTTGTTCCCCATTATTATCTTCATCAACAGACAAGAGTACATAGCTCCGCCAAGGTTTCTGTAAGAATTATGGCGCTTTTTGGACTTAGAATATTGGTTATGTTTTTCGTACTACCCCACTTTTTTTCAAAACCATTAGAAAATCGTTTGAAACTTACAATACTTGTGCACCATCACTACCTCCATCAACAGACAAGAGAACATAACTGTGTCAAGGTTTCATTTTACAATGAAATTTGGTTAAGGTTTTTTTCTTCAAATCCATAAGAGATATTGCTTTGAAGCTAACAATAGTTCTTCATTATCATAACCTCCATGAACAGATAATAGTACATAACTCTGTCAATGTTTATGTAAGAATTGTGGCCCCTTTTTTTACTTAGACAATACGTTGAATTTGGGTAAAATCCAAATATAGCCTTTAGGATATTGCTTTGAAACTTATTTACCATCATTACCCCTATCTGTAGACAAGAGAAGATAACTTTGTTAATTCTTTTATTTTTTACTAAAAACTTTGGTCAAGTATTTCTTTTCAAAATCATCAGAGATATTGCTTTGAAACTAACAATAGTTTTTCATCGTCATTAACAGACACGAGTACATAAATCTGTGAAAGTTTTGTCCGAATTATTGCCTTTTTTAAATTCAAAATATACATTGAATAGGGGTAAAATCAAATTATTGACTTTAGCCTTTAGGATATTGCTGTGACACTTTAGATTACTTGTTTACGATCTTGACCCCTATAAGTTTTTCGTACCACCTCATTTTTTTTCAAAACCATCAGAGATATTGCTTTAAAACTAACAATTGTTCTTCATCATCATTACCTTCATCAACAGACAATAATTCACCTTTCTGTCAAGGTTTATGAAAGAATTATGGCCCATATGGATTTTTTTTCTTGCCTATTACTGCAAAAGGTTTTGTTTTATTGTCAATCACTAAAAGGTAGAGCGCGCTGTCTTGTAGATAGCTCTAGTTTTTAGCAAGGGGCTCGTAAGAGCCAATTGCTATAGTAGGCGAAATCCGAAGAGACGCATCATTTTGAGACTGGAATCAATTCTAGTATTTAACAATATAGACATTGAATTACTTTCTTTCTGTCTATCTATATCAGTTCTCCATTTTTGAACACCATCTTGGGTTCAGAGAAATGTCTTGGTAGTTGCAGATCGTATATATTGTCAATGAAAGTGGACGCTCTGTGGAATGTTTTTATAACTAATACCCATGTCGGTCCTTTCGAACCGCCAATAGTTCCTGTCTAAAAGTCAAAATGCGGTAACGCGGTAGGATATCGACCGGAAAATTGCTTTGATTTGATATCTCTTGAGCAATAGAAAAATCTCCATGTTAATTTGCTTTTAAATTATATGAAAGACAGTATTGAAAATTAAAATGTATTTCTACGCTTTCAACATACTTGATCGAGTATAAAATGCATGATTCCTAAATATTGTAAATCGAGTGGAGTAAATGCAGGTTTTCAATTCCGACTCAAAAACAAATTCAGATAATCGAGTCACAATGTCAACATATCTATACTAAAAAAAGCGATTGATTTAAACGGTAATAAAATAAATAATTGACAATATATATATATACGGCAAATGTGTAAGTAAGCCCAATGAAGCCTAGGAGTCGGAATTTCCAAAAAATCCTTTCAAATTCTTTTCAGCAGTAACGTTAATTAGAAATGTAAGTACTAGAGTAATTTTCCTCATATGCGGATAGCGTTATTTTGTGCATGCTTGCCTACTACGCGAATCCCGGTCCGGACGATTTTTTTTAAAGAACAATATATCTAATTATCTTTCGTTTCATTTTTGTCATATAAATTGCTTATATCAGTGGTGCAATTGTCATTTGTTGTTAAACACTTTAAGAAATTTATTTATTCGTTTGTATGATGTGTGTATGATGTTTTACGTCGGTTTTAACAATATTTCAGTTACATCATGTTACGGCAGCCATTTGATCTACCGATCTGTTTCCTGGGTTTATCACACAATTTCTCCACACCTTTATTGCCAATAAACCGAATATTCTTCAACATATAGTGTAAGTCCATCAATGACGAATGACGCTTGCCGCATGCCCTTTTGTCGGAAAGAATATTGGCCGAACTTGGGTACGAACTAACAACCCATGAAATACCTACTAAGCTACCGGTGCTCTCGGATGATCTTAAGTTAAACATACGTTGCTTAAATATACCGGGATAATTGATTTGGGATAAAGGTTGTTTTCAAGAATTTCATGTCGCTACAGCCAATTCACTTATCCATGTGTTTCCTGGCTTTCCAACCATCGTGCTGCTTTTCCACATAGACTGTTTGCCAATTGGACGAACATTTTGTTGTCAAATGTCAGAAAATGTTTGTCGGGCTTGGGTTCAAACTCACAACCCTTATTACAACCATCAGGTTCTCAATCAGACCAGTATGGGATTATGCTAAACGTAATCCGAGTAAGCTTCGTGCTTGCTTTTCCACCGCTCAGCTAAATTGTATGCACGGCTTATACAGAGTGTTCTCAGTGTACAGGATGTGACTGTAGCGATGTTAGAACGAGTGGCCCTGTCACACCAGAACGTTTTAGGCAAACGCGTGAGTAGCGCGTTTAAAATAATTGATAGGCTGGCAAACGCTGAACTTTCGCAGAAAAAGTGGAAACATGATTTCAGCGTGTCCATAACGCGTTGATAACGGGTTCATAGCGTATGCCAGCGCGTGAGTAGCGTGAGAGGAACGCGTTCAGCGTGTGAGGACCGCATCACTGATTTAAAGATAACATAAGTCAGCGTATCGCCAGCGTTCGCCAGCGCGTGAGTGACGCGTTAGTTTCACACTCGACGACTGAGGAACGACTGCCTAGCGTGTGAGTAGCGCGTTCCAACGTGCGTCAGCGTACTGCAACGACCACGTGATTGTGTGTATATAGCCGAAGCACTACTACAGGACCAGCGTGTCGCCAGCGTATGCCAGCGTGTCATTAGCGGGTTGGTAACGATCGTCTAGCGCGTTCGACGCGTGAGTAACGACCCTCAATCGTTGCCAGCTGGCAATTGCCGGACATTTTAGGTATGTTGTAAAATGAAGTTTTGCTTCAGCGTAAGACATCGTGTCCCAGCGTGACAGTAACGCGCTCAGGGTGTTGCTAACGCTGGCCTAGCATTGATCAGCGTTTGCAAGCGTGTTGCCGAAATTCCAACACGTTACTCACGCGTTGGCCTTAAACGTTCTGGTGTGACAGGGCCATAATAACGTTACTGTACAAGGGTACGACCATGTACTGTTTCCTTTCAGCACAGCACTTTATTCAAGTTTGGTGGAACTGTTTCAAACTTATAGTGTCATTTGAAGGCAATGATTTTGTTGCTGCCTTGTTCGGTTTGAACCCGACCTTAGACAATGATGCATTCTATATGGACTATAAATACTTTGTGCCATTATAAAGAATTTGTACATTTATAAATAAAATGTACAGCCCAGAATGGAAGTGAAGGGGCATAATTTAATGGATGTTAAGTCATGCACGATAGGTTACTCTTATAAAATATTTCGTGTACGGCTTTACACCCGTATTCTAACTCACATCAACTGACACTATGAAACTTTTTAAGTCAGAGCTCTGGATTAAGAGAGTTTTGCTTGTTCTAAAATCCTTATTTCATACGCTAACCCTATGCTATGGGTACCTAGAATTATCGTCTTAATGAGACGATTCATTTAAGTACAAACAACATTGGGTTTGGTTGAATCATAAGAGGGATATTGATAGGAAAAAAGCTGTAAAACCCCTCCTTTTCTGGACCTTTGTTACGTTAATACAACAGGGACTTTATATTGGGAATCGAGCACAAACCCAGCAGCACTTGCCCATTAACCAACCCAGCTAACCGTGCATCACTATAAAGTTTGAAAATGGACATCGACATTGCTCAAACCAATGTAAGAATATGGCAAGTGAAGTCCAAAAAAAAAAGAGAAAGATAAAAAATGTGTTTTTGAAATAACTGAAGCAGCTCCTCAAAAATAGGTAGGACCCGATCAATGAAAGATGAATACATGTTCGGGATGGCTACGGTTCGTGATTAATACAATTCGTTTCCTTTGCATACACATATATTCGTTTACATTTTTAATTGATTTTATTTGCTTTAATTCAAGATCAGAATGTATATTGTTTTATGGCGCATCGACAGCTAAGGTCATTTAGCGCGCAATTAATTTTTAATTATTCATGATCCCTGGGTAAACAAACCAGTACTAGGCTAGAAAATGTGCCTTGCCCCACCATGACCGTAGTGCCGCGACTGGAGATCGAACCCGGGACACCCGGTTTCGAAACCCCCGACGCTAACCACTCGACCACAGCGGATTCCATTTAATTCAAGATATATTCAATATTAATACATTGAAAAGCGAATCTGACCACAGACATTTAAGAATAATATGATTTAATAAAAAGCTTCTTGAAATTCAACGTTTATATAATATATTTCACACGGCATTAATGTAACCGTCGGTGGTGTAATGGCTATCATGGTTGCTTTCCAAGCAGCCGATCCAGGTTCGATTCCTGGCCGACGCACTTTTTTTTGCTATCATACATCAAATAACAACTTTTTATTTTTCCAGTTTATGAATTTCTTAAAGTAAGCAATCGAAATTCAGAACAATAGACATGTGCCTCGGTGGTGCAAAGGTAGGCATGGTTGCCGTCCAAGCAGTCAATCCGGGTTCCAGTTCCGGCCGACGCACGTATTTTTTGCATTACATCAAATAACAACTTTTTAATCAGAATGACGTTACTACCGGGGCTGATCCCATGGTACCTCCAATTTTCATAATGTCAAAGACATTTAATAATTCACCCGAGTTTTCAATAATTTGTCATATAGCAGAGAAATGTTGACCTATGATGGTTGCCTTCCAAGCAGCCGATCCGTGTTGGAGTCTCGGCGGAAGCACGTATTTTTTGGCATACATCAAATAACAACGTTTTAACCAGTTTCTGAATTACTTTAAGTTAGCATTCGAAATCCAGAATCAATAGACATGTGCGTCGGTGGTGTAAAGGTTAGCATGGTTGCCTTCCAAGCAGTCGATCCGGGTACGTACGAGTCCCGGCCGAAGCCCGTATATTTTTCCATACATCAAATAACAACTTTTTAATCAGTTTCTGAATATTTTAAAGTTAGCAATCGAAATTCAGACTTAACAGTCACATGCGTCGGTGGTGTAAAGGTTAGCATGGCTGCCATCCAAACAGTCGATCTGGATTTGAGTCCCGGCCGACGTACGTATTTGTTGTCATACATCGAATAACATATAGCACAGAACAATAGCGATGCATTGCATGTTTGGATGCGAGAAATCAGTGGGAAACTTATTTCACTTCCAATAGAGCTAGTTCTGACTTTAAAATGAACATTGCTAATGTCGTTGTTTACCATAAGATGTGTTATTCATCAACTGCTCTGCATTTCGGTGAACAGTGGAAATGGAAAAGTCTTTTAGCAATGGCTATTGGATAGTAGTAAATTTGATTGGAAAAAGGTGTGTTGATACATCTGTTATTAAAATATTTATTTAGGTTTTCAAACCAACTTGTTTCGTTTCAAATGTCGGAATGACGTTACTACCGTGGCTGCCCCCATGGTACCTCCAGTTTTCATAATGTAAAAGACATTTTATAATTCACCCGATTATTCAATAATTGTCATATTTAAGAGAAATGTTGACCTATGATTTTCCAAGCAGTCGATCCGGGTTGGAGTCTCGGCTACTTAAAGTTAGCAATCACGATTTAGGATCAACAGTCATATGCGTCGGTGGTGTAAAGGTTAGCATGGTTGCCTTCCAAGCAGTCAATCCGGGTTCGAGTTCCGGTCGACGTACCTATTGTTTGTCTTACATTAAATAACAAATGTTTAATTAGTTTCTGAATTTCTATAGTAACCAATCTATATTCAGACTGAACAGCCATATGCGTCGGTGGTGTAAAGGTTAGCAGGGTTGCCTTCACAGCAGTCGATCCTGGTTCGAGTCCTAGCCGACGCACGTATAGTTTGTCAAACATCAAAGTACATATATCGGATATATGCTTTCAATGTACGAGAACCACGAGAGCCCGATAAGTATTCCGAATGTCTATAAGAAGAGTTTGTAACGGTCCATCGACTCGATGGCTAACCTGACAGATGATGGTCACACTTCACGTTTGGACAGTACCATATGGACCTACGAGCGTTGCCAACGACATACAAAATACATACTTTCTTGCTGTGACTCTCAAATGGTAACACTTGACTTTCTCGTAGTTCTAAAATCGGGTTTTCAAACGGTCAAATGTAATATTGTTTTTCAAGGAGCCGTGATCGGAAAGTCGTCCACGACAGGGGCTATCGAACCAGGTTCGAACCTCGGCTCCGCAATTCATTCATTTTGATGAAAAGAGTATCGTGACTAACTTAATTCTTCTCCCAGCAAAGGGCTGTATAGTCTATGCGGGAGGGTAGAAGGTTGCATGGTTAGTTGGATGTGTGGTGTGTTACACCGCTTCAACAATTATTCCGTTCTATCACGGCGTTTCCTGGGTAAGTTACCAGAACTACTAGTTTATTTACCCTGACACCAGCAAGTCAGTCGTAATGCTAACCCCGCCACCCTGAGCGCCAAGAAGGGCAGCAATTCCTACCATTTTTTTAAAGTATTTTGTATGACCCTGTCTGGGATCGAAACCACGATCTCCCTCACCCAAAGCGAACGCTCCACCACAACACCACCGAGGGGGGTTGCCTCTTTAGAAAATTGTGGTGAGAAATGATTCCAGAAATCCGGACGTAAATCTGATTCAAAATAAAGCAAACGTTACCGTAACCGCTAACTTTGTTGTAGAATACGGTCCCGCTCAGTTCCTCGAGCAAATCAGGCACGAAGTGGTGGTCCGGACAACCGCGGCACGAGTTGGCTGTATATGCAACGCTCTGACACGCCTCTTTCGATACACATTCCGCCAAACAGACCATCAACAACGGAGCATTAGACTGGAACACTTCTTCAGTGGCAGCGCACGTATAGTTGTCCAAAGCCGGTGCGCGAATGCCTTTCTTTGTTAGTTGTATTGCAAACACATGTATGTTCATTAAACACAGAGTGTACAAAATGAATGAGTTCGACATCGTCAAAGTTTCAGCAATTCTAATAGAGTGTTCAAACGAAAAGAGGTTGTTGCTTTTTGTGTGTGTTTTACGCTGAAACAGAGACCTTAAATATCAAAATAGTTAAGTGCTAGATCGTAGATCGACATACGCGATAGCTCGTATTACTTTCTTACATACAGCAACTCTACGACAGACTACTTTAAAAGGAAAACACACTCTAAAAATATTGAATAAAAGTGGAATCGTTTGGACAGAATGAGACATTGTTCCTTGTAAGTAATTTCTAAATTTGCCGCAATGTTTTTAATTTTTCGAAAGTTGTCTGCTGAAGATGCGTAAAATGCTAGAATAGTCTGTATTTTGTACAACAGTGTAAGCCAGTTTGTGGCTGTTTTTTCAGTCAAAAGATAAAGTGGTGACACTTCACAACAGAATAGCACAACGAGTAAGGCAATACGAATAAATTAACTTTTTCTGTTTCATTCTTTTAAAGTACTAATCTAGAAACATTGCGAAACAGAACTGCTATAACTATTCATCTGATATTTAAGAGTGTTTGAACACTTTTGAGAAAAATATCCCGATTTATAAAGAGCTAGAACTTTGTGAGGAAATAAGAAATTACTCGTTTTGAGAAATTTCTTAACAAAGGCGTCAACGTCAACAGTCGTCTATATCATAACAATGTTTAAAACAACAGCTATGCGCACTGCTAATATACATGGTCTTCCGAAAAAAATTATTTTTTTATATAAATGTACAGAGATACGCTACTTTTAGGTTTATGTCCACAGGCTGTGTACGTAGTTACATGTAATCTTGTTCCATCTTATGCTTGGACATTTTCTTAACTATATTTATATATATAAATATATTCATTTTGGTTGGGTTATAGTTAACTTAATTTAAAATCTAAATTTGTTTTACCCAGCCATTTACCTTAACAAAACGAAATATATTAGATATATGATGTGTATGGCAAGCCAATTGTCCAATAATTACGTGAACCTAGGTTTACGGTCGAAAAACTAGGATTAACGATCGATAAACTAGATTTTTCGAACGTAAAACCATGTTAACCTATACTTTCGAGCGAAAACATAGGATAACGTCGTAAACCATAGTTCACGCTCGTAAACGTAGGTTCACGCTCGTAAACCCAAGTTCACGGTCGTAAACATAAGTTCACGTTCGTAAACTATGGTTCACGCTCGTAAACATAGGTTCACGCTCGTGAACCCCGGTTCACGCACGTAAACATAGGATAACGACCGAAATTCGTAGTTCAATCGAGAAACCTAGTTTATCAAACGTAAACCATGGTTTACGGTCGATAAAATAGGATTATCAAATCAACTATGAATTTCGGGCGTGAACCTAGGTTTACGACCGTGAACCTATGTTTACGAGCAAGAACCATAGTTTACGAACGTGAACCTATCTTTACGACCGTGAACATAGGTTCACGTTCGTAAACTATGGTTCACGCTCATGAATCCAGATTCACGCCCGTAAACATAGGTTCACGCTCGTGAACTTAGGATAACGACCGAAATTCTTAGTTCAATCGAGAAACCTAGTTTATCGAGCGTGAACATGGGTTCACGAGCGTAAACTATGGTTTACGCCCGTTATCCTATGTTTTCGCTCGAAAATATAAGTTAGTATTCGATAAACCTGGTTTTACGTTCGAAAAACCTAGTTTATCGATCGTTAATCCTAGTTTTTCGAACGTGAACCTGTGTTCACGTAATTATTGGACAATTGGCTTGCCATAGATGTGCAGGTCTACGACATATAAAATTAATTTTTATTTTCTTCTTCGTTTTAGTTATGTTATCTTTAAATATAAACCAAACGTTATTGAAGCATATTATTCGAACAAAGTGGTTTCATTTATGTCAAATATCAAGTTTCCTTGAAAAGTTTAGGTCAAACACGAGCATCTGACAAATAACATAATAATAAAAGATAAAACAGATCCGATTAATTGCATATTGTAGCGAATTATTCTTTAAAATTCTAAATGACATTATTTTCTTACTTCTAAGTTTATATTATTTTTCCTAAATGTAACACTAGTATCCAGCAATGTTACCCGTTGCTACAGCTTTCGAATTCTGACTGATTAGATTAAATCATATTGATCAAACTCTCTCTAATTAAAATATGAATAATAAATGCATGTTTATGAGTTCGGAGATTGAAACTGTTATTCGATTCGATTGCTTTAAAAACCAAAGCACTGCAGTGCTGACGGCCTGGGGGCTGTTGGAAGGTTCGAGAAGTAGGGGAAATGTAAAAGGAAATAACAATTGTAGCTTATGTTTATGTATTTATTGTCAAGGAGTTGAAAGATCATGTCAAAAATAGTAAATTTTATTAAACTGCCAATTTAAAAACAGAAGGACCTTGTTGGCACTATATCGCTCACCTGAGTGCAAGAGCTCACAAGTATATACATTTAAGACATGAAGAATCAAAGGGAAATTTGACAGCAAGTTTAGGCAGAATATTGAGAAATATGTCAATGTTAAATCACATTCCATCAAGTTGAAATAGTTCTCTAAACCATGTACTAGACTGGGAGAAAGTGTTTGAAATATGCAAAACTCCTCAAGACAATTATTCTGACAAAGATTAAAAAGTGTGTTATCAAGATTTTCCTTCATTTGGCCTATTGACCTATTTTTGTTTACCCGATATGACCCCTTATTCGAACATGGACTAGACATCATTAAGATAAACATTCTGACCACATTTTAAAAAACGTGGCCTCTGCAGTATTGACAAGATTTTCCTTCAATTTGGCCTAGTGAACTAGGTTTTTAACAGACATGACCAATATTCAAACTTGACTTACATATCATCAAGACAAACATTCTGATACAGTTTCAACATGCTCAAATTAAAAATGCAGCCTCCATTATGTTAACAAGATTTCCCTTCAATTTGCCCTAGTGACCTAGTTTCTGACCCAATATGAATAACGAAACTGCCGTTGCTTACGGGCACCTGCACAGCAAGATTGGGGGAGAGGTCTACAACTTAGTTATTGGTGCATTGGTGGCTGAAGAGGAGAGGTCTCATTCCATTTACTCTCACTCTCCCTCTTTTGTGGGTACTGCCCTCTCCTTCTCCTTCAGTCCTCCCTTCTTTAATATGGCATCTTGTAGTACTGTTACTCTGACACTTTTGTGATAAACTGTGTGTTAAATTGCTACCTTCTGTGAAGAGCGCGACTTGAATCTGATTAATGATGCGATGACCCGGATGTTATAACCTGCGAGACACATTGGATGGTCGGCCAGACGCCGCCTTTCACCGGTCAATGTCTGCCAGATGTCCGGTCGGGCTCTGAGCGGCGAATTTGGCCCGGTGCTCGCCAGATATGTATGATGCCCGACCGGGTCGGGGTGTCGTGGGGTGGGGGGGAGTCGGGCATGGGCCCTATGGGCTCCCGCTAAATCCGCCACTACATTTGCCACGCTTTTTCTTTCTTTACCATTATTTTTTAGACGCACGGGCCTACGGCCCCCGGTTAATCCGCCACTGTATATTTCACGTGACTTCTTTCGTGGGGTGGGCGGAGTCGGGCACGGGCCCTATGGGCCCCCGCTAAATCCGCCACTACATGTGAAACGCTTTTTCTTTGTTTACCATTAATGTTTCGACGCACGGGGCCTAACCTTTTACATGCAGTTTTGTTGAATATAATCCATGATGAACTATTTTTCTCGCGCATTTTATCTCGCGTTGTTTGGTGCTAACAGCAATTGGCATGCTGCCAACTCTGAAAAAGTGGTATTACTACCAAGACCAGGGGCTAAAGCCCCAGGCCAAAAATAATCGTTTACTCCATGTGATATTTCTTTCAAGTCGTCTTCTTTAACCCTTTCCCTCATACGACAATTCTGCAACAGACGACTTTGAACATATTTTGTCAAAAAAAATGTAAAATTTATATAATAGTTGAAAGGATAACCTATGACTAAAACTGGAAAACATAGTGACAAAAGGAGAAATTGCTCGTTTTGAAAAAGCCATCTGCTGCAGAGGCGTCAGAAAGCGTCTATATGAGGGAAAGGGTTAACCCTTCCCAACACACAACAAACCTGCTGCTGACGACTTTGAAAACAGTGTGGTTTTCTCCTTTTGCCACAATTTTTTCAAATATCTTCTACTGCAAAGGAGTCAGAAAGCGATACATGTATATGT
Source organism: Serripes groenlandicus (assembly GCA_031761405.1). Lineage (NCBI taxonomy): Eukaryota > Metazoa > Mollusca > Bivalvia > Cardiida > Cardiidae > Serripes > Serripes groenlandicus. The sequence goes on from JASEVX010000006.1 coordinate 16,780,532, forward strand.
GGGAAACAGTTAAAATCATTTGTGAATATCTACACAATTAAAAAAATAAAATATCGGTACAGAGTTTAAAATACTGTGGAGAAAGGAGAATTGCAATTGAGCCATTTCAGCTTCTTTTTTTTTTCACAGTGTTTGCACAATGTTATCTACAGAGAATGCATCAAACGCCGTATGAATCCGAGGAAGGGTGAGTCCGTTTCGGTACAAACGTACCTTGTAATGCTATTGCTTTTCATATTTCCACATACAATTAAACTACAGCAGACAATTATGAAAACATCTTGACCAAAAAATCCAAATCTCAATAATTGAAAGTATAGTAATGTAACAGGGTTGAAAACATTGTTGCAAAAGGATAATTTGCTCATCATGAGCAATTTCTCCTTTTGTCACAATGTTTTCAAGAGGCGTCTGCAACAAAGGCGTTCGACGGCGTTTTTTTGTTGGAAAGTCGGGGAAAGTTAGATCAGATCGAAGTTAATTATTCCATTTCTTTGGGGATAATCCTTTTGCAACGTCATGTGGTATCAAAAGGGAGAACTCTGCCATTATGACCAATTAATCCCTTTTCAACAATGATTTCAACATTGTGTCACAATAAAATTCATATCATCGGATAATATTTTAATACAGACGGATCTTGAATTAAATGTCAAATCCGGTAAAAAAAAAAAAAAAAAAGGAGTTTACCTATGTAACCCGGGGGGTCCCATTTTAACTCAGATTTAAAAGAGGTATGACGGTTTCGGACACATTTTAACCCTTTCCAACATACAACAAATCTTCAGAAGACGACTTTGTAAACATCAATACAACAATATGGTGATTCTCCAAAAAAACGAAAGTAAAATTATTAAATAGAGTTGAAAAAACACTGCGGCAAAATGAGAAATTGCACATACTTTCTCCTATTGCCAATCTCTATTCAACACGTATACATACGTCGAGATGTTCTCTAAATTAACCTGTATATGTTCTGCAAACTTGTTTACGTGGGTTAACTGATTGCCTGCTGCATACGACCTTAAAATGTCCCGTAAATTGTGCTCCATTTTAAAACATTTATATGAACGTCACATCTGATGCATATGGGATTCAACTGGCTCTTTCATCCGACTTTCTAATTGGAAAGTATATTGCCATATCGGTTACATCACACAGAACACGACCTATGGAACGTTCCGTTTAGTAAAGATTGACTTGTGTTTTACGCCGCTTTAAACATTTTTTCAGTAATAATATATCTATAGGTGCTACCTATTTAAGAAAAAAAACGCAAGATAATTATAAACAAAAATTAAAGAGCATACTTTGGCCATAAAAAAAGGATTTATAAGTAATTGACTAGACAATAATAATGTTAATGTCATGTTTCTTGCATTATCAAAACATATTTGGAATTCGTATTGCTGTCGTCTATTATTATGAACAGAAAATAATAAAGTAAAGACTTTCAGAAAATCAAGGAAAACATTTATAATGAACGAGGTTAAAACATGAGGGCCAAGATGATCCTTAATCGATCACCTGCATTATGGTAAAGAAGCAAATAGATCAGCCCTTTTCTGATGCCACCTGGCGACTGCCTTTTTCAACAAGTAACATTTCTGCTAAACCCTTTCCCTATTAGAGACGGTTTCTGAGGCCTATGCAACAGACGATTTAGGAACAGATTGTCGCCACAAGAACAATTGCTTCTTATGAGAAAGTTATCCTTTGGCCACAATGTTTGATAAATGATTATACTTTGAATGAATGAGTCAATAGCTCATATATAGAAAATTGGGGTCTTTCATGTTGATACCACTTTTTTTTTTGCGGGAAACGACGTCGCTCCATTGACGTTACGCCAAGATGAAGAGTAACAGAAATGACGTCACGTCCTTCTTTGGCTACGATACAGTCAACATTTAGGTTCGGGCGTAGAAGGCTAATGCTGTCGTTTTTTTGACGAACGGGGAAACATATTTTTTACAGATTTCTATTTATTTTTAACTTTTCGTACAAATGTTAATTTTCCCATAACACAGCACTTTAATGATCTTAAATATCGATTTTAAAAAAAATGATTAAAAAGACGACAATAATTTTCAATCCGTGTTTTTCTGCTCATTTTATACAAACCCAAAATACCGATTTTAAAAAAAGATTAAAAAGACGACAATAATTTTCAATCTGTGTTTTACGTCTACTTTTTATACACATCCGAAATGGCGGCCCCCATGGATTTTTCCAGGGCGAGTTCGGATGGGCTTCTCTAGGATAGAGAACTGTACGTCATGTCTAAATATAAATTCAGAAAACATGCGCACTTATGCTTTCCATCTGAACGGTGTTTCCTCGTCTTAGTAGTAAACCATTCGGAACTACTCGGGTAATACCGTAATCCTTCATCATCCATTGGTGAAGCAATTCCGAATGAGTAATAAACATCGTTGGTCGCCATTTTGAAATGCTAGTAACCCCAGGCTTGAGGTGGGTTATTAGGATTCGGGTCAAAAGGTCAAAATGACGTCACTAAGGTTAAAAGTATCACCGTTCACATGGATTCCGAGTGCACTCGGGCTGTTCTCGGATCCCATCCGAACTCGCCCCCAGTTTCATTTCAGAAAGCTTCATGGGTTATTGAAAAAAAAAAAAAAAATCTCACACCTGTTAGCTATAAGCGAAAAAATCATTTATGTTTTTTTTTTTGCGTTTCACGGTGTTTCCTGTGTGAGTAACCATTTCTACTGGTCCAGTTATCCTGATACCAGCCAGGCAGTCTGATTCTAACCACGCAACCCTGAGCGCCAAGGAGGGCAGCAATTACAACCATTTTTAGAGTATTTCGTATGACCCGGCCGGGGGATAGAACCCGCGACCTCCAGCAATCGAGGTGGACGCTCTACCACTACACCACCGATGCGGTTTCAGCGAAGATTAGCGTCAGCATGCATTCATTCAGTCTGATTTAAACATCCCTGCATTAATTCAGTCTGATTTTTAAATATCCTTGCATTCATTCAGTCTGATTTAAACATCCTTGTATTCATTCAGTCTGATTTAAACATCCCTGTATTCATTCGATCTGATTTAAACATCCCTGAATTCATTCAATCTGATTTAAACATCCCTGCATTCATTCAGTCTAATTTAAACATCCCTGTATTCATTCAGTCTGATTTAAACATCCCTGTGTTCATTCAGTCTGATTTAAACATTCCTGTATTCATTCAATCTGATTTTAACATCCCTGTATAAATTCAGTCTGATTTAAAACATCCCTGTATTCATTCAATCTGATTTAAACATCCCTGTGTTCATTCAATATGATTTAAAACATCCCTGTATTCCATATTGTCAGACAAAAGCACCACGGGAAGACTATATTAAGTCGTATTTTTCGATGCTTCCAATGCCTTTGAGTGTCAGGTTTGGCGTGACGTGGCACACGCAAACAAAAGTAAACCCTTTCCTTATTGCAGACGCATTTGCAGCAGACGACTTTTGAAAACTGTGTGTGGCAAAAGGAGAAATTGCTCATGATAAGCAATTTCCCCTGTTGCCACAATGTTTTCAACTCTATTTAATGATTAAACTCCCATTTATGTAGATATTTCACATTTTTTGCCAATATGTTTTCAAAAACGTCTGCTGCAGAATGGTCGTATGTTGGAAGGGTTAATTAACCCTCATCATATGTTGTCTTGGTCCAATGACTTTATCATGGTCACTTATTTAAACGAGTTTATCAAAATGGAACGCAAATAAAAAAAACTAAAACAACCGGTGTGGGAATTCTTAACCAGTGACTCGTTCCATGTAAAACGTATTTTGTAGTTAATATATGTTCTATGACGCTATAAAGCTATAAAGTAGTCTGCATTATGCATTAAATTACACTAATTGGAATCGTTTGAAATAAATTGTCATTAACCGTGTTTTCCTTAGAGACAAGGCAGACGCATCGTGCATAACAGTACTTTACGACGACCTTTACGTCATACCGATTATTCTAGACGCATTCGGGGCTGATAAACGAAATCTTGCGTAGCATCATGTCTCGGAATAATTGCAACAAAACGTTTCTATTATATTCGTAAACTAGAATATATGTAGTAATACAGGGAGAAAGTTGCATTCAATCAGATCAGGCATTTCTGAGAAAATTGACCTTATATTAAGGTCATAACGAAATATTCTAATAATCACCAACCAATACATATTTTGGTGATGTGGTATCTTTTTCGATAATGTATGGTATGTTTGACCTATGTTTATACATTATTTACATGTACACATGTTTTAATGTATTTTTGACCATTCTGTGTATTTGAATCCGCTGTGGTCGAGTGGTTAGCGTCGGGGATTTCGAAACCGGGTGTCCTGGGTTCGATCCCCAGTCGCGGCACGACGGTCATGGTAGAGTGCCCTTGGGCAAGGCACGTTTTCTAGCCTAGTACTGGTTTGTTTACACAGGGATCATGAATAAGTGAACTGTCGCCGTGATATAACTGAAATAATGTTGAAAGCGGCGTAAAACCCCAATAAATAAGTAATGTGTGTACAATTCTATCACTCCGGCACTTTCCGATAACGCAAATCAAATTACACTATCTTTTCAACTATCAACACATTGTAATAAAACTGCGTGCTTTCGTACTTTAACCCTTTCCCTCATACGACAATTCTGCAGCAGACGACTTTGAACATATGTTGTCAAAAAGTAGAAAATCTCTATAATTGAAGGGATAACCTATGACTAAAAGTGGAAAACAGTGTGGCAAAATGAGAAATTGCACGTTTTATGCAAATTTCTTCTTTTGTTACTATGTTTTCAAATAGCCGTCTGCTGCAGAGGCGTCAGAAAGCGTCTATATGAGGGAAAGTGGTAAGGACCCTTTATGCTTGATGCGGCTCAAATTATCATGTGGTAAAAGGTCCCACAAAATAGACAAAACTGGACATTCAACGTATTCTGACATGTGGGCGCTTGAGCAACTAATTCCACGACAGGCTCCACATCCAAAAGAACATTCCAGACCGTGTTTCCGACATGGGCATCGTTTACTGTCACAGTTAGCTTTTCAATTACATCGAACAACGTTCAGCAGTTTTGCTGGTGCTACAGGGGACTTTTGATAATATTTACTGGGAAAACGAAATGAGCATTTTCTTCTTTTCCCATAATGATATCAACTACTCTGTATAGAATAAGGATCGTCATTTTCTAATGGTTGGCATGGTGAATATATCAGATGTTAGCAAAGCAGACGACTCTTAACCATTTCCCTCATATTGACGCTTTCTGACGCCTCTACAGCAGATGGCTTTTCAAAGACTTAGTGACAAAAGAAGAAATTGCTTAAAAAGATCAATTTCTCCTTTTGCCACAATGTTTTCCACTTTTAGTCATAGGTTATCCATTCAATTATAGAGATTTTCTATTGTTTGACAAAATATATTCAAAGTCGTCTGCTGCAGAATTATCGCATGTGGGAAAGGGTTAATAACAGATCACATCTGGTAAACGTTAGGCTAACTATAAGTATAGGACCGGGAACTATCGTTCTGGTTGCCCCGGTTTTGTTTTTGGCCGGATTGCTTAAGCAATTCCGGTCTATAGATTGGCGATGTCCGTCTGTCCGTCTGTCTATCTGTCTGTCTGTCTGTCTGTCCGTCAACATTTTGGTTAAAGTTTTAGGTTAGGCAAAATGGTTAAAGTTTCTGGTTAAGCAAAATCTCAGCACAAGAAAGGGTTGCAAACTTGAAACTTTGCCTGAAGGTAACCAGTAACAAGTTCTATTGATTTCTATTGTTACTTTGACCTTGACCTTAGTTTGTCGATTTTCAAGGTCAAATTGCCGACAATCCGGCCTTACCGTCTTCAGCGGTTTCTTGTTTATGTTTATTTCCCATCTCTAATCAGAAAGTCATGCATACAGAATGAGATCATTCAATTAGTTCGGGCGCTCATGTATTACAAAATAATTGAACAGAACGAAAATATCATTCTGATCCCTTTGGTTTCTTTTTTTAAAAAAATAACATTTGTACGTAACATGGTAACGTAACTCCGGTTACAGTTCACTCCGAACGGTAACGTAACTTTGGTTAATTAAAGTCCATTCCGAATGGTTACGTAACTCCGGTTACAGTTCACTCCGAATAGTAATGCAACTCTGGTTACAGTTCACTCCGAATAGTAATGTCACTCTGGTTACAGTTCACTCCGAATGGTTATGTAACTTTGGTTAAAGTCCATTCCGAATGGTAACTCCGGTTAAAGTTCACTCTGAATGGTAACGTAATTCTGGTTAACGTTCACTCCGAATGGTAACGTAACTCTGGTTAAAGTTCACTCCGAATGGTAACGTAACTCTGGTTAAAGTTCACTCCGAATGGTAACGTAACTCTGGTTACAGTTCACTCCGAATGGTAACGTAACTCTGGTTACAGTTCACTCCGAACGGTAACGTCACTCTGGTTAAAATTCACTCCGAATGGTAACGTAACTCTGGTTTCAGTTCACTCCGAATGGTAACGTAACTCTGGTTAAAGTTCACTCTGAATGGTAACGTAACTCTGGTTACAGTTCACTCCGAATGGTAACGTAATTCTGGTTAAAGTTCACTCCGAATGGTTACGTAACTCTGGTTACAGTTTACTCCGAATGGTAACGTAACTCTGGTTACAGTTAACTCCGAACGGTAACGTCACTCTGGTTAAATTCACTCCGAATGGTAACGTAACTCTGGTTTCAGTTCACTCCGAACGGTAACGTAACTCTGGTTTCAGTTCACTCCGAATGGTAACGTAACTCTGGTTAAAGTTAACTCCGAATGCTAACGTAACTCTGATTACAGTTCACTCCGAATGGTAACGTAACTCTGGTTAAAGTTCACTCTGAATGGTAACGTAATTCTGGTTACAGTTCACTCCGAATGGTAACGTAATTCTGGTTAAAGTTCACTCCGAATGGTAGCGTAACTCTGAGTACAGTTCACTCCGAATGGTAACGTAACTCTGGTTACAGTTCACTCCGAATGATAACGTAACTCTGGTTAAAGTTCACACTGAATGGTAACGTAACTCTGGTTACAGTTTACTCCGAATGGTAACTTAATTCTGGTTAAAGTTCACTCTGAATGGTTACGTAACTCTGGTTACAGTTCACTCCGAATGGTAACGTAACTCTGGTTAAAGTTCACTCCGAATGGTAACGTAACTCTGGTTACAGTTCACTCCGAATGGTAACGTAACTCTGGTTACTGTTCACTCCGAATGGTAACGTAACTCTGGTTTCAGTTCACTCCGAACGGTAACGTAACTCTGGTTTCAGTTCACTCCGAATGGTAAAGTAACTCTGGTTAAAGTTAACTCCGAATGGTAACGTAACTCTGGTTACAGTTCACTCCGAATGGTAACGTAATTCTGGTTAAAGTTCACTCCGAATGGTAGCGTAACTCTGATTACAGTTCACTCCGAATGGTAACGTAACTCTGGTTAAAGTTCACTCTGAATGGTAACGTAATTCTGGTTACAGTTCACTCCGAATGGTAACGTAATTCTGGTTAAAGTTCACTCCGAATGGTAGCGTAACTCTGATTACAGTTCACTCCGAATGGTAACGTAACTCTGGTTACAGTTCACTCCGAATGGTAACGTAACTCTGGTTACAGTTCACTCCGAATGGTAACGTAACTATGGTTAAAGTTCACTCCGAATGGTAACGTACCTTCGGTTCAGGTTCACTCCAATTGGTATCGAAATTCTGTCTTAATGTTCACTCCGAATGGTAGCGTACTTTCTGTTCAACTTCTTCACTCCAAAGGGTATGGTAATTCAAACTTAAATTTCACTCTGAATGGTAACGTAACGGCCGGATCAGTCTGCGCGGAAAGCGCATGCTGATCTGGTCGATACATTACGCAGATGTCTATCGCCGCAGCTTCATTTTGGGGCATTTTGAGAAAAAATGTGTAGGCACGTGCCTACAGTGCCAAAAGGGAGCTACGCCCCTGTAGGTGCCTAAAGGCCCGATGGACCTTGAATTTACACTTGAAAAGGATTATTGAATAGTTAAGACCCGTATCTCTTTGATCAATGGGCAAAAAGACTCAGTCAGGGTGATACTACCGTAGCTGTAATACAGTCTCGGTTCGTTGAGCAAATAGTTGTCACGGGACTTATGTATTGAGTTATACTAGGGACGTTTGAATAGTTTTGATTGATTGGGGTTTAACGCCGTTTTTAACAATTTCTCAGTTATATCACGGCGGCCAGTTCACCTACTCATGCATTTCCTGGTTTTCTTCAGTACACTCCACACAACAATCTTCCCAAGCAACTGCCTGCTTTTCCACATAGACTTAGACCGTTGGTGGAAGACGAATGACGCATGTCGCATTGACTTTTGTCAATCGTCGGAAAGAAAGTTGGCCGAGCCGGGATTCGAACTCACAACCCCTGGATTGACAGCCCGCGTCGCTACCGGGCATCGTCTAATAGTTTTGAGACAACATCGATTTAACAGTGTTCCTGTAAAGTCAGAACTCCGTGGTATTCGCTTCGAAAATCTCGAGGAGCTGAGGCCAATGGTGATTAGAATAATGTCCACATTTACTCATGGGTGGTATTAATGTGTATTTGAAAAGTGGGTAAAAATACATGATGAATGTATACAGCGCAACGGGCGATACTTTGAGAAGGAGTGAAATTAGAAACTGCATTAAACAGTGTTAAAGAAGTTTAGACGTTACGTTCAAACGATGTTACTGCGTCGGCAAACCGTATGGTATAGTGTTCTATGTGTTGTCGTTTATATATATATATATATATTGTTTTATTTGTATGAAAATTGAACCGTTCAGTAGAAAGTGTAAATTTGTATTATCTTTTACCTACTTTACATTAAAAAAAGCTAGTCTCAAAACTTTCCGAACGTCTCTGGTATATAATATTTATTTATATTTTGTATATAACATTTTCATGCGTAGAAATTTAAATTTTTTGGAAAATAAGCTTGATTTTTCTTATATGAGAAGTTCAACGGGCTTTATTCATTTATATTTTAATTTATTCCAAATTCAATTTATTCCAAATTTAATTTATTCCAAATTTAATTTATTCCAAATTAAATTTATTGATTAATTGATCGATTGAGAGAATTGATATAATTAAGTTTAAACTTATTTATTTTTCATCGATTGCGAAACAAATTGTTAGCTTATATTAATCACGCTCGATGTCTGCTTCCTGGAGACACTACCAGTACTCGCGTAGTTCGTGTGAAAAAAAACCCAACGTAGAACCAGTTCATCACGGGATTCGAACCCCGGACCTTTGGTACGAACGGCCGACGCTCTACCACAGCACCGCTGTCTTCCACGGAACATTGAAAATAACGTTTACATATAATATTATTTCAGCAGTCAGCAGTCTAATATATAGAACAAGACTATTGCCCAAGGAAAGGATAATTATCAGCAATGCAATAATAGAACCGTTTGATTAGTGCTACATAATCTTGATAACTGAGCCGCGTCTGTCGTTAAGGGGTCATATTGCACTTGCTTACAGGGAAGAATCAGGGGAGTTTTAGCTCATTTGTTTAATTGAACGTTTACGCTGTTTTCAATATTAGTTCAGTTATATCATGGCGACAGTTCACTTATTCATGATCCTTCAGTAAACAAACAAGTACAAGACGAATGTTTGACGCAAAGCATAAAAAAGAAGCCACAATATTTCGTTGCATATGAAGAAATAAAAAAAAAACTACATTTAAATCAACAAACATTAGACAAATTTAATCTGTAGTTAGTAATGCAGATATCGGTATTTGAAGATTGAAGTATTATGTAGGATATTTAACCTGACAGGGTCTGTGTTTTACGTGAATGAGATGATTTAGTGTTAGACTGATCATACCAAGTGACATATAAGACTTAAAACTAAAGATAAGAAGTTATGATAAATTTCATTTTGTACCAAAGATAATCAACTATTTGTATTGAACACAAGCCCTGTTGTATGACAATTTGTTGTCAAATAATGCAGACACACAGAAAATCGGTTTTTGTTTTGTATCGGTAAGTCATGATAGTGGATAAGGGTTTAACCACTTCCCAAATAAAACAAATCTGCAGAAGACGACTTTGAAATTATCAAGTACAATATATAAACTAGAGGACCAAGATGACCCTAAATCGATCACCTGAACTGCAAATGAAACTGCAATATTATTTAAACAGTCAGCAGTCTAATACATATAACAAAACTATCGCCCAAGGAAAGGATAATAATCAGCAATAAAATAATAGAACCGTTTGATGAGTGCTACATTATCTTGACAACCTGCGTTTGTCGTTAATGGGTCATATTGCACTTGCTTACAGGGAAGATTCAGGGGATTATTAGCTCATTTGTTTAATTGGTCGTTTACGCTGTTTTCAATATTATTTCAGTTATATCATGGCGACAGTTCACTTATTCATGATCCTTCAAAAAACAAACAAGTAGGAAATACAAGTAGGGCTAGGAAATATGCCTCGCAAAAGGGCACTCCACCACCACAGCTGCGACTGGAGATCGAACCCGGGACGCCCGGTTCCAAATTCCCGACGCTTAACACTCGACCACGACAGATTCTGAAGAATCGGGTGAGTCGTTCAACGGTTGCATTCGCAGTCTCCACGAAACGTCATTGTTCGCCTAAATGTTATATTGACATGTAACTGTTTTGTTTCTTCCTTTTATATATCAGTCATACAGCATTTATCATTTGAGAAACATTAATGTTAATGAAATACAAGAAGAATTTTGATGCAAAGTCTATTCTCCTTCCTGTTTAACAGAAGTATGATAGCAAAAACGGGAGTATATAAACAAAAAATACGAAGTAAATTAAAGATATTTATGATCAAGATTGAGCATTATGAAAGTTCACATGTATAGTTTACATATAGCAAGAATTATTCAGTCTGTTGCGGTCCTACTAAATACTGCAAGGACTACAAGGACTACAAGGACTACAAGGACTACAAGGACTACAAGGACTATAAGGACTACACGGACTACAAGGACTACAAGGACTACAAGGACTACAAGGACTACAAGGACTACAAGGACTATACAAGGACTACATGGACTCAAAGGACTACAAGGACTACAAGGACGACTGTAGTATGACAAGGACAGATTACCCTGTATTATACCCAGGATAATCTGCACCTACACTCTACAGGGTAATCTGCATCTACACCATACAGGGTGATATGTACCTACACTCTACAGGGTAATCTGTCATCTGTCCTTGTCATACTACAGCCGTCCTTGCATGTCCTTGTAGTGCTTGTATTTTATTTTCTGCATCTACACTCTACAGGGTGGTCTGTACCTACACTCTACAGGGTGATCTGCACACACATCATACAGTGTGATCTCCACCTACACCATACAGGGTGATCTGTACCTACACTCTACAGGGTAATCTGTCCTTGTCATACTACAGTCGTCCTTGTAGTACTTGTAGTCCTTGTAGTCCTTGTGTAGTCCTTGTAGTCCTTGTAGTCCGTGTAGTCCTTGTAGTCCTTGCAGTATTTAGTAGGACCCGTCTGTTGTGTTTGTTTCTAATGGCAGTTTAATCGTTTTGAACATGCAAGAAGAAAACTGAAAAATAAACAAAAGAAAATGGTCAAGTCAGTTCCCCAAGAGCAAAGAGCTGGTACGAATCGTTCATCTCGAACGAACCATGAATAACCGAATACGAATCCAATGAATTTTAGAAATCGGATAACATCGTGAAAACAGCGAAGTATTCATAACGAAAGGAAGCAGAGACAGACTTTTAAAATTACTCTATGGGAACCGATGACACCTTGACGTCTATTAGATAAGAATGACCAAAATCGATGACATGCTTCATTTACAAATAGATTTGTTTGTTTGGAGTTTAACGCCGCTTTCAACAGCTTTGGTCATATCACGGCGGTCAGTGCATCTACCCATGTTTTCCTGGCTTTCCCACACCAGTACTTACACAACATTCTTTCGAAGCCACTGACTAGTTTCTCACATAGATCAGATGTGAGAGGCAATGGGAAACATCGCCCGAAAGAATGTCGCCGCAACCGGGTATCGAACCCGTGACCTCCAGATCACGAGTCAGATACGCTACCAATTGAGCTACCCGACCGGGCCCTTTACAAATAGAACGGGTCACTTTACGGCCCTACCTATTGCATAGTTGGGTTAACGTTGTTTTTACAGTTTCTAGAATTATACTGTAATATGTAGTAATTAAAATGAATAATCATTGATTTTTTAAAGATTACCCATTTATTTAAAAATCTTAATATTGTAAATAGGCAAAAACATCGCCAGAAACTTTTTTCAGAGCTTTGATGAATCGGGTCGTAAACCAAACTAAAAATGCGTAGCCTAGGAAGTTAGGGGAAAGTTATTAAATACCCATTACATGTGTCTAAAGTTTTGTAATAACGGTAGAAGACATACGTATTTTGTATCTTGCTATTATATAATTTATTTATTCATAAAGGTTGTTTTTTTCAAACATATAACCGAGTTAGTTTTTATTAACAATACTAATGTTGGTTGCTCCCTTTTCGATTACGTCACCCCATGGTACAAAATTAAAACCTATCGCATACTGACGCCGCGCTTCCACGCGGCGTCAACAAAGAAATAGATCAGTAGAATACAATTTGCAATCAGGGGGAGTTACTAGTATATTTTCTTCAAATCAGTGTTATCTCCCTTTGATTATAAGTATAGTACACTGTATCTGAATTTTATGATTCAAATAACGTTTCCCCAAATTAAGTATATACATCTTCTTATACAATTCTAGAAGTGCCGCCCCCATCCGATGTGACTTTAAATAATACAAAACCGGAGTCAGTTATACCCAGTCTGAAGACGTTGCTCATATTCTATATGTGTTGGTAAATAATAGAATGTGTATATAACCTGAGACCAGGTGTGAGGAATGTCCACTGGCCATTTGCCGTAAAATGCAAAACAAAATTCCTTGACAGAGTTACATTCTCTTGTCTGTTGATGGAGGTAATGATGGTGAATAAGTATTGTAAGTTTCAAAGCAACATCTATAATGGTTATGGAAAACGTGACGTGTTACAAAACACTTAACCAATGTGTGACGCCGACGCCGACGCCGACGCCGAGTTGAGTAGGATAGCTTGCCTTTACTTCGAAAAGTCGAGCTAAAATGTATGTAAAATAAAATGTAGGCCCAATGTGGCCCATCTTCGCTAGCCATTGCTACTTCTTACATTAGCATTCCCATAAATAACTAGAACTATCACTGAAGATGATAAATACCCCCCTAAACAGCACCGTGACCTACACCATAACTTAATAAGTGGAAGGGCCCTTACTCTGTAAAATAACATACAATTGTAACCCCCTTTAGGATATGCACATCTCCTCTACGTATAGAAGCTTCATGTAAAATGTTATTGAATTTCGCCCAGTGGTTTGTAAGAAATAGGTCTGACAAAAAATGGCTTCCGGCCGGCCGACCGACCGACAGACAGACAGACAGACAGCCCGACACAGTGACTCCTATATAACCCCTCTTCTTCGAAAGGGGTATAATAATGGTAACGTAATGGACAGGTCACCCTTGACCTGCGAAGATGAATGTGGCTCAATAATGTGGAATTTCATTATTTATTTATTTGTAAATAACATATCGAGGACTTGGTGTGAAACGGTTGTAACTAAAACTCTATTTTGAAAACCCTGGTTTAGGGGCAATTTTGACCCTTTTGTAAACAATGCAATGCAATGCTCAGAACGAGCAATGGCACCTAAATTTCCATTGTTTACCAAGAAAAATGATTTAACGGTTATAAAGACTTTATGGCGAGGTAAAAGAAATACCAAATTTAGCTACAACCGTATCACGCCAAGCCCTCGATATGTCACTTAATTATTATTTTTTCGGGGAAGATGCATATGCCTGTATCATCCAAACTGATTTGTTGTAGCTGAAAAGTGTGTGACCTCCGACTAAGTAGTTTCTTATCGAATTTATACCTGAGAAAGTTAGATTTTAGTGACGTATTACACCAATCAAATGTGAAGTGCTTTACGCCGCTTTTAACAATTGTTCCGTTATATCACGGAGTTTCCTGGATAAGTTACCAGTACTATTTTTCCATTTATTATGACACCAGCAAGTCAGTCGTAATGCTAAGCCAGCAACCCTGAGCGCTAAGGACGGCAGCCATTACTACCATTTGTAAAGCATTTGGAATGACCCGACTCGGGATCGAACCTACGACCTCCTACATCCTAGGCGGACGCTCTACGATTACACCATCGAGGCGGTTCCGGCAATCAAATAACAGATTGTATATCAGCATCCAACTAACATCTCCGCTGTAGGGTAACTCTACAAACACTACCGCACAGACCGCTGTGGGTCGTTCTTGTATGTCGAAGTTCTTTCAACAGTCTTTTTAAGCCCTTTCCCACCTACAACAAATCTGCAGCAGACGACTTCCGAAAACATTTATTGCAAGTTATGCAAGTTATCTAGAAAAGAAAAAAAATGTTTTTTTTCAAATTTAGTTAAACATATTGTTGCAAAATGTGAATTTGCTCCTTAAGAGCAATTTCACATTTTACAACTATTTTAAAAGTCGTCTGCTACAGATGAGTCAAAAGGCGTCAATATGTGGGAAACGGTAAATGTTTATTTCAAAGTCATAGTCATTAACTGTAGGTATATTTCGAATGAAGTTTGTAATCGCCCAATAAAATACAGTCCACCGCTGCTATATTTAAATTCACTTTTTTTCCCCCAAGAGATTAGATTCAACAAATATGTATACAATGAATAACACGAATATATCGGGTTAAATTGATTGGAAAGTGGCCGTGACATCTATGGATCGACATATTCACTTCGCAATCACGTACAAATAAGATAGTGCAAGTATTATTTTTTTAACGTGATAACTTAACCCTTTCCCTCATACAGACGCTTGCTGACGCCTCTGCAGCAGACGGCTTTTTGAAAACATAGTGACAAAAAAAGAAATTGCTCAAAACAATTATATAGATTTTCAGTTGTTTGACAAAATATGCTCAAATTCGTCTGCTGCAGAATTGTCGTATGAGGGAAAGGGTTAAGCGAAGGTGCATCCAGTGTCGAATCACAGATGACACGGCCTCTTGCCAATCCATATAATCGCATATATTCATGGAACAATATATCATAATATTTAGGGGTTTCACTGTTTCCAACAGTCCTACAGTTATATCACGATGAAAGAGCTCGGATTCGTGATCCCTGGGATACAAACCTGAACTAGGCTACCCCAAGGCACTATAGCATGACCGCCACGAGTATGGATCGATCATTGTACTCCCGGACCCAACCCGCACCCTATCCTCTAGGCAACGTCGGATAACTAAAAACACTGTGCGAAAATACGTCTTGTTCCATTTGAAGACAGACTGGTTTTCTCAGTACGTACATGAAGTACATTTAATTAAAATAAAGTATCGCAAGCGGCTGGAAGCGTTCAACTGATTTTTTTTTAAAGGCTTTATCGCAAGCAGACGGGTTTTACTTGTAGTGATTACAGTGCAGGGTCTAGCAGAGATTCGAGGCAGAGACCGGATAACACTACCTCACATGTAGACGTGTATACTTTTTGAAAACATTATGGCAAAAGGAGAAATAGGCAAGGGAAAAAAGCTGTATGATATCCCTCCCTTTTAAGTCCTCTGATTTAAGCAGCAGTCAAACGAGCAATTTCTCCTTTTGGTACCATGTGTTCAACTCATTTCAATTATTATGTCTCCCCCTGTATACAGGGGAGATATATTGTTTTTGTCCTGGGCGTCTGTCTGTCTGTCTGTCTGTCCGTCTGTCCGTCTGTCCGAAATCGTGTCCGCTCCATATCTCCAAGACGGCTTGAAGGATTTTCATGAAACTTGTGTCAGATGTTCACCTCATGAAGGCGATGTGCAGAACCCATGTCCCGACCATACAGGTTCAATGTCAAGGTCAGACTTGAAGGTCAAAGGTTTGAGCCTTAATTTCGTGTCCGCTCCATATCTCCAAAACGGCTTGAAGAATTTTCATGAAACTTGTGTCAGATGTTCACCTCACGAAGGCGATGTGCAGAACCCATGTTCCGACCATACCGGTTCAAGGTCAAGGTCAGGCTTGAAGGTCAAAGGTTTGAGCCTGTTTTTCGTGTCCGCTCTGATTTAACCCTTTTCCTCATATAGATTCCTTTTTTACGCCTCTGCAGCAGTCAAACGAGCAATTTCTCCTTTTGGTACCATGTGTTCAACTCATTTCAATTATTATGTCTCCCCCTGTATACAGGGGAGATATATTGTTTTTGTCCTGGGCGTCTGTCTGTCTGTCTGTCTGTCCGTCTGTCCGTCTGTCCGAAATCGTGTCCGCTCCATATCTCCAAGACGGCTTGAAGGATTTTCATGAAACTTGTGTCAGATGTTCACCTCATGAAGGCGATGTGCAGAACCCATGTCCCGACCATACAGGTTCAATGTCAAGGTCAGACTTGAAGGTCAAAGGTTTGAGCCTTAATTTCGTGTCCGCTCCATATCTCCAAAACGGCTTGAAGGATTTTCATGAAACTTGTGTCAGATGTTCACCTCATCAAGGTGATGTGCAGAACCCATTGTCTGCTTTATAGGTTGGAATGTTTTGAGAGATTTTGACAGATATTTGAGGGGGAGACATCTGTTTTTTCAAAAACAATTCTAGTTGTACATTCATTTAAAGGGAGTTTCCAATTGTTTACGGGTACATTTGCAAAGTCGTCTGCTGCAGATTTGTTGTATGTGAGAAAGGGTTAATGATCAAGAAACTATTTCAGAATTTGAACAGGGAACCTTTATATTGATCCCTGCCATGGTTTCAATTAGTTTGCGGCCAGGCCCCGGTAGCTCAGTCGGTAGCGACATGGGCTGACAATCCAGGGGTTGTGAGTTCGAATCCGAGCTCGGCCAACATTCTTACCGACGTTTGACAAAAGTGACTGTGACATGCGTCATTCGTCTTTCACCAATGGGCTGTTTACCAGTATATGTTGAAAAGCAGAGAATTGCTTTCAAAGTATGTTGTGTGGTGGACTGGTGTGGGAAAACGAGGGAACGCATGAGTAAGTGAACTGGTCGCCGTGATATGATTGAAAAATTGTTGAAAACGGCGTTAAGCCCTAATCAATCAATCAATCAGTTTGCATAGATCCTAGTTACGACGTCCATGGATGTGCAGGCTGTTCGGAGTCTTTATTAGTTTAAAAAAATGTACCTGTTATTCAACAGCTCAATTATATTCGTCTCAGTAAACCCTTTACAACATACTAAAGATTTCTGAAAACTCTGCAGCAGACAACATTTGAAAATATTGTGACAACATGAGAAATTGCGCCTAATGAGCAAATGCTACCATGGAACAATGATTTCAACTTTGTTCAATAATTGTTTATTTAATTTATAGAGTTTCCTAATTTCCAATGTTTTGGCTCGATGCTTTTCAAGTCGTCCGCTGCAGTTATGTTGTATGTGGGAAAGGGTTAAAATCGATCTTTTTTTAATTGTATGCACAAAGCGTGACATAATCGTTAATAACTGCATGACCTTGAGGTTTTGTTCCTTTAACAATACATCGAGGGCTTGGCGTGAAACGGTTGTAACTAAACACCTATTTTGAAAACCCTGGTTTAGGGGCAATTTTGACTCCTTTGTAAACAATGCAATTTTAGGGGCCATTGCTCGAAACGAGCAATGGCCCCTAAATTTCCATTGTTTGCCAAGAAAAATGATTAAACGCTTATAAAGACTTTCTGGTGAGGTGAATATTCTTGGTAAAAAAAATACCAATTTTAGTTACAACCATTTCACGGCAAGCCCTCGCCATGTACTTATCTAGATATCGAACTTTACTTATACATGTAGAAACTGCTCTTTCTAAGATGTTAACACTTGTCGTCATGATTCTGTGAATTTAAGCAACATTTGAGGACAATGTTGACTATGATCAGCCTTCAAACTATTTTAGTCCCATATTTGCCGACATCGCTTGCTACTCATCTCATAAGTATAAGCAGACAACTGAATATTTTGTTTTATTGTCCCATTATAGTGCCATTATCAATACAGGCATTGCAATTAAAGCTTTCCAACATACAACAAATCTGCAGCAGATGACTTTGAAAACATTTATTAAAAAATACAGGAACTCGATAAACACGCAACAACCTAAAGCTTTATCCCTTTACCATATACAGACACTTTCCTGACATCTATGTAGCAGCCGACTTTTGAAAACATTGTGGCAAAAAAAAAATGCTGAACATGCGCATCAATTTTCTCCTTTGGTCAATGTTTTCAACTGTATTTAATATCTCTTTATCCAGCTTTTGCCATTATATTTTTGAAGTCGTCAGCTGCAGGTTTGTTGTATGTGGGAAAGAGTTTATTGATTGATTGACTGATTGGATTTTAACGCCGTTTTCAACTATTTTTCAGTCATATCACAGCGGCTTGTTCACCTACTCGTGCGTGGTCTGGTTTACTCAGACCAGTATTCCACACAACATATTTTCCAAGCAAATAGCTGCTTATCCACATAGACTGTTAGCCCATTGGTGAAAGAAGAATGACCCTTGTTAGTGACTTTTGTTTTTGTTTTGTTTTATTGGTGTTTTACGCCGTTTACAACATTATTTCAGTTATATCACGGCGACAGTTCACTTATTCATGATCCCTGGGCAAACAAACCAGTACTAGGCTAGAAAATGTGCCTTGCCAAAGGGCACTCCATCGTGACCATAGTGCCGCGACTGGGGATAGAGCCTGGGACGGCCGGTTTCAAATCCCCGACGCTAACCACTCGACCACGGTTGATTCCTCTTTTGTCAAACGTCGGATAGAATGTTGGCCTAGCTGGGGTTCGAACTCACAACCCTTAGATTGACAGCCCGCGTCGCAACCGGTGCTCGGTGGGAAAAGGTTAAAAACCACAACAAAATGTAATTCATATGTACAACAGAATATGATAGGTGTGACCGAATGTTTTATTCAAAATGGCACGAAAACAAAATCTAATGGTGTTTGAGACATTACTCCATATTTGACAATAAATCCTCTTATAAAATATTTACATGAGCAATAAAATAATTTAAACATTTATAACACTTATAATTGACAAATAATGCCAAAATACTATCCATTCATTTGACAATGAGGCCAACTTTCCAGTGTTGATTGTTTAGGGGTTTTACTCCAGTTTCAACAACTTTCAGTCTAATGACAAACCAATTCAACCATCTGTTCAGTAGCACTACAATTCCACATAGACTGTAAGCCCAATTGGTAAATGACAAATGAAGCCAGTTGCTTTGCCTTTTGTCAAAATTTTCTAGCAGGGCTCAGCATATAGCTCGGATATAGGAAATCTATTTTGTGGATAGCTGTTTGTTTCTTTCTAAGATCTAGATATTTTAATTGCATGAACAACACAACTATTATTTTCATGTGTGACTATGCAGTTAGAAAAACTTTTCGAGTTCATGAATGTCAATATAACCTGATTCTAAACAAACAATTGGTTTGATTAATTCATGTATCTTCTAATCTTTAGACTTTGAAATGCAGTTTGTACACACCAGCACCAACGTACTAAAGTTTTATCTAACAAAACATCAATTGGGTGCAGATTTATAGTTTGAAGGAAAGGGGTTAAACTTTTCCTACAAACAACAAATCTGTTGCAGACAACAATTCTACAGCAGACGACTTTGAACATATTTTGTCAAAAAATAGAAAATCTCTATAATTGAATGGATAACGTTACTATGACTAAAAGTGGAAAACATTGTGGCAAAAGGAGAAATTGCTTGTTTTGAGCAATTTCTTCTTTAGTCACTATGTTTTCAAAAAGCCATCTGCTGCTGCAGAGGCGTCAGAAAGTGTTTATAAGAGGGAGAGGGTTAAAAGATGTCTGCATTACTCAAATCTACTTTATATGAGTCAATAAACCACAGTAAAGTATGTGAAGAAATATTCTACTAGTTGAAACTTGCCACATTAAATCAAACCTACATTTTCAAGGCTATAATAAGGAATAAAAGGAATTTGAGCTCAACAATATAAACAAATTCTGGCTCTTTTTTTTCAGGGGATGGGGAGTGTTCAAATCAGAATAAAGTCTTTCAGAAGTCTTGTAACATTTCTCAAAAGTGTTTTGTTGTCACCACAATAGCAAAAGAGTTCTTGAAAAACTTTCTATTTTGAAAAGGACAGCAATTTCTCTGTTTTTCCACAAAGTTTTCTATTCTGTCCCTATAATACTTGACTATTTGTCAAATGATTTCAATATGAATTTTATAGTCAGCTAAAAACCCTTTTCCAATTTGAATTTATAAGGAGTCATTCCCTTTAAAACATCTGATCATAAATACAAGAAACCGCTGAAGACGGTAAGGCCGGATTGTCGGCAATTTGACCTTGAAAACTGACAAACCAAGGTCAAAGTAACCATAGAAATCTATAGAATTTGTTACTGGTTACCTTCAGTCAAAGTTTCAAGTTTGTAACCCTTTCCAGTGCTGAGATTTTGCCTCAACCGGAAACTTTAACCAAAATGTTGACAGACAGACAGACGGACATCGCCAATCTATAAACCGGAATTGCTAGAGCAATCCGGCCAAAAAACTTCATCCTTTCCCACACCCAGACACTTCCTGACATCTCTGAAGGAGAGGACTCTTGAAAGCATTGTGGCAAAAGGACATTTTCAACTTTATGCAATAACTGGTTATTCATTTATAGACAGTGCCCATTATTTCACTAAATGTTTTCAAGATTCACTCACGCAGCCTGCTGCATATTTTTTGTAAGCGGGAAAGGGGTTAAAAACAACATAAATGCTCAAGGGAACAGTCCCATTGAGCTAGAAAGTGTTTTCATTATCCAAACAATCTAGTTTTCAAAAAATATCAATATCAATGCAATGAAAATTAATATTTTTTTTAAATTGAATTAACAATTGAGCCTTATTAATCAATCAGTGGCAAATTACATTCTTTTTTCAAAAATACTGAACAGAATTATC
The DNA here is from genome assembly GCA_031761405.1 of Serripes groenlandicus. NCBI lineage: Eukaryota > Metazoa > Mollusca > Bivalvia > Cardiida > Cardiidae > Serripes > Serripes groenlandicus. The sequence goes on from JASEVX010000006.1 coordinate 16,801,671, forward strand.
ACAATGAAAAATAACATTACCAATCCATTAACAAGAGATTTACAATAAAAAAAATTCTACTTAACTACAAAAATTATAAAATGAGCATTGATAATAAAATAAATAGATATGTTAAACTAAATACAGAGTGTGGGATCTTATTTAGCATTACATTGTATATCCATTATTTCATTACAATTCGTGAATTATACTTGGATGTGCCTTCACCCTTTACATGTACCTTTGCACTATTTTCTTCCAGCCCTTCATTGGTCCTTTCCCTGATTTGATATGTTCAAGTTGCAGACTTTAAACTGATCTGTGTAAAAAGTCAAAACATCTTGAAGAATGGAAGTATTATTTGTACATGTATGTATAAAAAGTTGAAGATAATATATCATAAAATTGGAGAAATACCTTGTAACTCATAACAAACGTCTGAGTAAAACAATGTAGCAGGTAGAGGTTTTAAAAATAAATATTATAAATTAACAAGGTTTGTAACAGTGTGGGAAAGGGAGGAACTGTTCCCTTTGGATGAAATTTGCTACCAACGTGTCACAAACAGGAAAAGTGCTAGTTCCAATAACTTGTACATGTATATACATCTTGTAACAAATTGCAATAGTACCTGTTTAGAATTACACATGTAACAAGAGTAAACACATATGTCACCTCTTCAAATTACTATAACAACAGTCAAAAGCAATGGGGAACAAACGCACCGCAAGCGAACTCCATCGCTTGTCTGTTTTTTTCTAAGTTCAAAAAAGGGGCATTGCTGATTAATAACTTAAGCCAGAGTTATGTGACTTGGTACAGACAAGTGTATTGTTCCTAGGAACTTGTTAAGTAAGTTTCATTTGAAAGGTTTTTCAGTTATGAGGTCAGGTTAAAGTTTTGAGACGCCACAAAACGACGCCAAGGGTATCACAATACACCAACTTTTTTTCTTTGAAAAATAGACAAGCTAAAATTGAAGAAAAGAAATCCGTAATTGTCTTCCTGCCATATAGGCAGATGACATAAAAGTGTTCATTTTCCCCTCTGAGCAAAACTGAAAGAGACACCAAATGCTGTCTGTTGGAACAACCTGGAGTGGACACTCAACTATTACTTAGCATGCCTGTCAGATTATCATGAAAGACATACATTACATTTGTTATGTAATTATTTGAACATATCATTTTATCTACTTGTCTCCCTATCCCTTTCCCACCTAAAGACGCTATTTGAAGCAGCTACAGTTGACAACCTTTGAAAACATTTTGACAAAAGGAGAAATAGCTCAAAACAAGCAATTTCTCATTTTGCCAAAATGATTTTAACTTATTTCACTAATTATATCTTCATTTTCATGTCTTGAGTAGATATTATAAAAGTTGTCCTTTACAGATTTGTTGTACGGGTGAAAGTCTCAACATTTTCCCTGATACAGATGCTTTTGAACTCCTCTCTAATAAAGAATGATCAATTTCTCCTTTTACCGTAAATTTTTCAACTGTATCATATCAGGTACAAATAAATAGTCTGTAGCTAAATGAATTTTAAGAATTGTTTACAGACTTTTGACAGACATGACACCATAAACCATCCAGGGAAACAACAATGCACACTGTTTCTGTTTACAAAACATTCTAAAGCAGTCTGCCGTTGACATATCAATAATTAAACGCTTTTATATCAGGGAAAGAATAAACAGCCTGTTTGCAAATACGAGTCTCATAACAAAAGACGAATATAGACACGAAATCCTATCACATTACTCTTCCTTTTAACGATACAGACAACTTTAGAAAACATTGTTAAAAATTGAGAAATTGTTTGATATAAACAGTTTCCTCTGCTCACATTATGAACTGTTTTTATTGTTTATCAATTTATAACTTATCATATATGTAACATTTATTTCATTGAAGGTTGAAGCAGATAACTCTAAAAATGTAATTTAAATCAAACAGTTTAATTACATTAGTATTATTACTGCATATAGTTGAAAATGTTGTGACAAATGGAGGACAAATGTTGCTCATCATGAGCAATTTCTCATTTTGCCTAAATGTTTTTAAAAGTCATCTGTTACAGATTCATCAAAATGCATCTACAAGAGCGAACGGTTAAACTATTCCCTGTTAACCTTTTCCCTCATAAGACAATTCTGCAGCAGACGCCTTTGAACGTAGTTTGTCAAAACATAGAAAATCTCTATAATTGAATGGTTAACCTATGACAAAAAGTGGAAAACATTGTGGCAAAAGGAGAAATTTTAAGTTTTGTGCAATTTCTTCTTTTGTCACTATGTTTTCAAAACGCCGTCTGCTGCAGAGGCGTCAGAAAGCGTCTATATGAGGGAAAGGGTTAAAGTCAGCTTTATATGTCACTGCCTTTGCAACAGCCTTTTGAAAAATTGCTTATCCTGAGCAATAGCTTCTCTTACCAATGCCAAAATATCAAAAAAGCATGCACTTTTTAGATTCTTTTTTTATTTTGAAGAGTAAAGTTAATAGCTTATCAGATATTGATTGGGTTAATAAGCAAATAAGTACACCAAAAAAACCTCTTAAACCTTTCCTACATACAGACACTTTCTTCTGCCTCTGCAGCAGATCACTTTTGAAAAAAAAAAGGAAAAAGGAGACATTAATTGACCCTTTGCCTCATATAGACGCTTTCTGATGCCTCTGCAGCAGACGTCTTTTTGAAAACACTGTGACAAAAGAAAAAATTGCTCAAACGAGCAATTTTTTCCTTTTGCCACAATGTTTTCCACTTTTAGTCATTGGCTATCCATTCAATTATCGAGATTTTCCATTGCGAAATTGACAAAATATGTTAAAAGTTGTTTGCTGCAGATTTGTCGTACGAAGGAAAGGGATAATGACTAACATCTCATTTTGCCACACATTCTTTAACACAGTGAGTAAATTTGACTCAAAGTTGTCTGCTGCAGAATTGTTGTATGTGGGAAAGGGTTTAACCTTATTCTTTACTTGATCATATAAAAAATAACTTTCTTTTAATTGTTCTCTTTTATGTCCTTTAGCTCTTATCAGTCCTATAAATCATGAAGATTTATTCGCATACAGCAGATGACCTTTGAGAATTATGTGGCAAAAGACACATGCTGTTTCCAGCTTTATTCAATAATTATATATTCATTTGTAGACATGCTCAATTACCTGGCTTAAATTGTTTAAAAATTGCCTGCTTTAAGTTATTTGAATGCGGTAAAGTTTTAACAGTTCAATCACTAGCTTTGCCATTTTCATGGCATTGTGACAATGTCTAAGCAAATGAAAAACGGTCATCCCAAGATGGCCTATTGTCTTTGTCTGACCTTGAATTAGACCTTGTTGAGACAGTTGACCTTCTAGAGGCATTTGACCTTAGAGACATGTTTGACCTTAATGAAGCATTTGAAATTACTGATGCATTGGACTTAGCACTTGAAGGCCTGGACCTTCGACCTCCTGGTAAAGAAACATTGGATTTCGCACTTGACGGCCTTGACCTTTGAGACGACATGGAGCTACCAAGGTCTCGCTTCGGAGTGGTTTCGTACCGAGCTGCTTCTCCAGACATAATCAGCGTTCCAGAAGGGATTCCATAAGCAGCCTGTTTCTCAAATTCTTTCAGTTGGTCGTTTCTCGCCATACCGGATGAAGCTCTCACTTTATGTAACCTGTTCAACATTTGCTGAAATGAGAAAGAAAAGCAAATTGAAAAGTAATAATTTCATTATCTCATTTATGGAAAATGCACAAAATGATGAATATGGCTGTAAATAAAAAAACAAATGATAACTGTTATTTTGTTTTTTGTCAAAAACCCTTTTTGAATTGATATATAGCTAGCTTTAAAACTGGATCCAAAACTATAAAACTGAAAATCTTTTCAGTGCTCAAAACGAAGATCTCCATGCTCCAAATAAGGCTGAGCATAGCGAACGTTTTGTGTTGAGAACGTTTTGAGTTTTATAGTTCCGGGCCCAGATTGGTCAATTTGTAGAACGAATTTGCTTCTGACAAAGCAGATACTAGAGCACAAATTCTGAGCACAGATTAACTCTTTCACACATACAGCCAATCTGCAGCAGATGACTTTGAACATTTCTACTAAAAATGGAAAATCTCTATAATTGTAGGTATAAATACTGAAAAAAGTTAAAAACATTGTTAGCAATTTCTCCTTTTGTCACAATGTTTTCAAAAGTAGTCTGCTGTGTATGCGTCAACATGCGTCTATAGGTGGGACAGGGTTAAATGTTTATAGCTTTGCAGTCAGGTCATTTTACAAAAAACAATGTCTGTTTGCGAGAGATCGAGTGCACCATTGGCACCAGTGACACAAATTGCAGAAAGCAGAAACATGCACCATGCCACTGTTGAATATAATATATTAAATTGAGTTCTTGCAGGAATATTTAGAAATTCAGACAATAAAGCTAATATAACAAGTAACTGGAGGATTGCAAGCAATACCATAGTCCCCTACCGGTTTGCACTTTTGAGTCTGTTTCTGTTGTCATAGCAACCCAATGTTTAGGTATATCAAGACAATAAAGTATGAAAATAAAGAAAGGGAAATAACTCAAAAATTAGGGAAGCAAGAGTTATGGTTCATGTGCACTGCACTCCCCTTGATACGATGTATTCATGTGTGAAATTTCATAGCCATAGCTAGTATAGTTATGGAGATATGCTCCGGAAAAAAAATCAAGTATGAAAATAAAGAAAGGGAAATAACTCAAAAATTAGGCAAGCAAGAGTTATGGTTCATGTCCACTGCACTCCCCCTTGATACGATGTATTCATGTGTGAAATTTCATAGCCATAGCTAGTATAGTTATGGAGATATGCTCCGGACAAAAATCAAGTATGAAAATAAAGAAAGGGAAATAACTCAAAAATTAGGCAAGCAAGAGTTATGGTTCATGTCCACTGCACTCCCCCTTGATGAGATGCATCCATGTGTGAAATTTCATAACCATAGCTAGTACAGTTTTGGAGATATGCTCCGGACAAAAATCAAGTATGAAAATAAAGAAAGGGAAATAACTCAAAAATTAGGGAAGCAAGAGTTATGGTTCATATGCACTGCACTCCGCATTGATGAGATGTATCCACATATGGAATTTCATAGCCATAGCTAGTACAGTTTTGGAGATATGCTCCGGACAAAAATTTGCCGGACTGACTGACTGACAGATGGACTGACAGACTGACGGAGTGCAAACCTAATAGTCCCCTTCGGCACGCCGGTAGGGGACTAATAACTGTGTTCTATATATATGCTTGAATCAAGTATTGTAATTTTGTGAGGCATATTTTATAACTTTATGAATAATTCCTTGATATTTTTCTACACAGAAATGAGATTAATTGAATCAAGCCTAATCCTATAAACTGGGTACATGCACCGGTCAAATTATTCAAAATGAATGTGTTAATTAATCTTGTTAACAAAATAATTCCTATAGATCTACAGATCGATTTTTAACCAAATTCAGAATTGAAAAATTAACATGTCGCCACAGTCTGTTGAGTTCTCCTTTCCCACATATACATGTAGACCTTTCTGACGCCTCTGCATCCGACGACTTTTGAAAACACTGTGACGAAAGGATAAATTGCTCAACTTTATTCATTTATTATACTATTATTTTTGCAAAGAAGTCTTTTGCAGATTTACTGTACACATGTGGGGACTTCATACCCTGACTGACTTTAATTAAATTTTGATCTGGCCAGGTTTTACCCTCTAATACCTTGATGAGGTCACTTTCGATGCCTCTGCAGTAGACAATTTTACACATCTCTTACAAAACTATGTCTACAGGCTTAGCATGTTTCTTGCAACCTAAGCATTAGATGACGTTTGAAAGCATTTTTGGATTCTGTAGAAATTAAGGGTTGTCAAAGTTTTCTGTTATAACAGATCAAATGAGAAAAGTTACAGATGATTTTGATCAGCAATTAATTAATTTTGAAAACCCTGCAGAAATGCTCAAAAACAAATGATTTTTCCATGTAAAAACAGTTACTTTTAAACTTCCAAATTTCCAGAAATTTAGGATTTTTGGACTAGACAATATCAAAAGTAAATTTAATATATAATATAATAAGGGAAATTGTTCATCACAATCATTCATGTCTTTAACATCAGATGAATTCTCAGTTTTATCATTTAACCCTTTCCCTCTTATAGATGCTTTCTTACGCCTCTGCAGCAGACAGCTTTTAGGGAAAAAAAATGATGAAAGAAGAAATTGCTCAAAACGAGCAATTTCTCCTTTTGCCACAATGTTTTCCACCTTTAGTCATAGGTTATCCATTTAATTATATAGATTTTCGATTTTTTGACAAAATATGTTCAAAGTCGTCTGCTGCAGAATTGTCGTATGTGGGAAATGGGTTAAACTAAGGGACTTTAAGGGTGAAGTTACTAACTTCAATGCAATTTAAAAGCAGCTTAAACTCACAGCCTGAGATCTAATTGATGAATAAACGACTATTTATCTATATTTCTGATGACCCTATGAAAATGTTTAAGGGATTAAAGGATGATCAATACTTCAAATGTATTGAACTGTCCAACCATTCAAAACGACTTCCCACATACAACAATTATTTTGGTAAGAAATATTGATAATCTATAAATGAAAGTTTAACCCTTTCCCACATACAACAAATCTGCAGCAGATTGATTGATTGATGTTTAACGCCGTTTTTAACAATTTCTCAGTTATATCACAGCGGCCAGTTCACCTACTCATGCATTTCCTGGTTTTCTCTCACCTGTACTCCACACAACAATCTTCCCAAGCAACTGGCTGCTTTTCCACATAGACTTAGCCCATTGGTGGAAAAGGAATGATGCATGTCGCATTGACTTTTGTCAATCCTCGGAAAGAAAGTTGGCCGAGCCGGGATTCAAACTCACAACCCCTGGATTGACAGACCGCGTCGCTACCGACTGAGCTACCGGGGCTCGGCAAAAATCTGCAGCATAGGATTTTGAAAGGGTCTAGGCAAAAGCATAGAAAATCCCTTTAAATGAAAGAACAATAATTCAATAGAGATGAAAACATGGTAACAAAAGGAGAAATTGCTCATTTTGAGCAATTTCTTCTTTCGTCGCCATGTTTTCAAAAAGCTGTCTGCTGCAGAGGCGTCAGAAAGTGTTTATATGAAGGAAAGGGTTAATACATGTAAGCGAAGAATTGAAAATACTGTGACAACATGAGAAGATTTGCTTCTTCTTGCGCAGATTCGATCACATTTTATATTTTAGACACAATGTTTTCAAAATGTGTTTACTGCAGATGCGTCAACAAACATTTGTGTGTGTGAAAGGTTAATGACTATTAATCAAAAGTTCTATTTCCTGGGGGGAATAGAAAGGAGAAATAATTTAGAATTATCAAAGAACATTTTGTTTGTGCTTCTATGTAGTATGAAACTGGAGTATCAGAACAAATTGTGGGGAAAAGAAATATATCTCCTTATTTCCCCACATTGTTCCACCAACTCTCTGTCCAAAAACACCACCTTCTTATTACCTAATGTTATCCATTCCTTTCTACCAATTAAGGGTTGAAATATAATTATACAAGGAGAATAGAGCGATAAAAAAAGAAAGTAAAAAAAATAATTTCTTTAAGCATAACAGATAAAGGGTTAATTTTTCCTGATTGTACACTTGAATAGTTTGGGACATGTATGTATCTGTAAATATTTGTCTTTTCTCTGTCTCCTCGATTCTATTGTTTAAATGTAAATAACATGTGACTACAATCTACTATATATATAAAATGTGTATTACAGTCTTTTGTGTATTTACGTTGAGTATTCAAAAGGTTACACCCTGTCTGAGTAATTATCGTTCTTTAGTTTGCATGTTGATTTATTGGACTTTAAAGCAGTTTTCAACATTATTTAGCTATATCATGACAGCCAGTTCAACTAAACTATTTCTTTGTGCTCTTGCAATTTAGTCCTCCACACAACATTCTTCCCCTATAACTGCATGGCTACCTGCCCAATAAGACTAATAGTCTGTAGCTACATGTACCACATCATGGCAGCCAGTTCAGCTACATGTGTTAATTTAGTTTCCTTGTTCTCTCAAAACGATCTTCTTTAGCCACTGGCTACCTTTTTCACAGACTATTTGATACTGTGAAACAGGTTAAATTTGATTGTGAGATTGATTTTAATGCTAATATTCACGAATTGAATTCCTCACCAGGCCGGGCGTAGCTAGGGTCTATAGATTGTGTACGCATTTTTTTAGGGGGGTCCTTGGGCAGTTTTTATTGCAGATTTGAACTTTATAAAATTTGAGTACTGTAGACAATGTGTACGCATCTGCGTATTTTGCGTACTGTAAGTCGGCTACGCGCCTGCTCACAAAAAATGTTCGGATTCATTAAAGACATCCCAAAGCATGATACTTTAGCCAATTTGATGATTAATAGAATGCATTCTGCCTTACTTTTTAAAACCCTTTCCCTCATACGACAATTCTGCAGCAGACGACTTTAAATATATTTTGTCAAAAAATAGAAAATCTCTATAATTGAATGGATAACCCATGACTAAAAGTGGAAAACATTGTGGCAAAAGGAGAAATTGCTCGTTTGGATCAATTTCTTCTTTTGTAACTTTGTTTCCCAAAAGCCTTCTGCTGCAGAGGTGTCAGAAAATTTAAGCATCTATATGAGGGAAAGGGTTAAGTATTGACAACTTGGTACAAACCAGTTACACAATAAGGTAAGAGTTTTTCACACAAAACCTGTCATTGATTCTAAGAGCTGTTGGTACAATTTAGCTTGTTCATGTCTGTACTTGTACCAAATGAAATTTCTTTGTTAATATTGTCTCTAGCTATTACACAATTTATATAAAGCCGGCAAGTGATACCAGGTAAATATCATAGAGTACCTTTCCATTGAGTGTTCGTTTGACCAGCGTGTTGACCTTGTTGCACCGCTACCAGTCTTTGACAAAGCTGATACAATGTCAAAAATACGAGAATTCAAATTCAAAGTGTTTTTACAGTTATTAATCCTAATATCAGTGCAGTCCTGAGGCGCTCTCCCTGTATTAAGTCTGAGTTAAAGTTTGAACAAGTTCTTCTTGAGGTTAACCCTTTCCCTCATAAGACAATTCTGCTAGAGACAACTTTGAACATATTTTGTCAAAAAATAGAAAAATCTCTATAATTGAATGGATAACCTATGACTAAAAGAGGAAATCATTGTGGCAAAAGGAGAAATTGCTTGTTTTGTGCAATTTCTTCTCTTGTCACTATGTTTTCAAAAAGCCGTCTGCTGCAGAGGCGTCAGAAAGCGTCTGTATGAGGGAACGGGTTAAGACTCAAACAAATATAACACACTGAGGTCGTTGAATTGTACAAGAGTTAAAAGTGTTCTAAAACATGACAGCAGAGGTTTTTGTCCTACAGAATCTCCAAAATTACTTCCTTAACCCTTTCCCTCATATAGATGCTTTCTGACGCCTCTGCAGCAGACAGCTTTTTAAAAACATAGTGACAAAAGAAGAAATTGCTCAAAACGAGTAATTTCTCCTTTTGTAACAATGTTTTCCACTTTTAGTCTTAGGTTATCCATTCAATTACAGAGATGTTCTATTATTTTACAAAATGTATTCAACGTCATCTGCTACAGAATTGTTGTATGAGGGAAAGGGTTAATTATATGAACATAGCATATTATGTGGGTAATGAAAAGAATCATCTCCGAAGCGATTCTTTTGAGTTCAAACAACATAGGATTTAAACATCAAATGATTTAAGTATATAAATTATGCTTGCTGTAAGCATTAATTGCCTGTCAGTAAATGAGAGAGAACTTGTATAAAGGGAGAGATTCCGTGCTAAGCTTTTATAATAAATCAATAGAAATGCTGTAGTATCTGTATGTAATTATCTCTCAGAGGGTCACAATCTGTGACATTTGGTAATCAATGACAACAGATTAGTTGTTCTTCCTATTGATTATTTAACCCTTTCCCTCATATAGACGCTTTCTCATGGTTCTGCATCAGACAGCTTTTTGAAAACATAGTAACAAAAGAAGAAATTGCACAAAACATGCAATTTCTCCTTTTGCCACAATGTTTTCCACTTTTAGTCATAGGTTTTAAATCCATTCAATTAAAGAGATATTTTATTTTTTGACAAAATATGTTAAAAGTCGTCTGCTGCAGAATTGTCATATGAGGGAAAGGGTTAAAACCTGCTTGACACAGTTATTGAGTTAACAAGAATTTATACTTTCATCATAATGTTTTGTCTCATGAATAGTAATATCACCTGAGCTTTAGAAGATGCATATATATATATATATATATATATATATCTCATGCTTTAAAATCCTTGATTATTTCATCTAGATTTCTGAAGTTTTGCTTTTTTCGGTTTTATCAAGTAATTTTCTCATCTTGTTCAAGCTTAAATTTGTCTTCATACAAAAGGTGTTAACAAACTGCTTTAAACACAGGCTCTCTATTTTTCACGGTTTATCTTGATAATGACATCTATATGAAAAGTTACAAAAAACATAATTATCATATTGGACATGCCACTACTGTCATTTTTATCTTCTGCATGGTTGGTTGCTTTAAATTGTTAATTTCTTATTATTCACGCATTTGTGTAAATAATGGCTGAAACAAGTTGGATGAATTGTAAAGGCTTTATCAAAAGAGACAATGCCAAAAGGTTTATGTTGGTTCTTTTAAAATACATGTCCCCAAGACTTTGACAAGTTGACTGTATAATATTATTTATTTAACCCTTTCCCATGTATAGACACTTTCTGACACCTCTGCAGTAGACGAGCAATGTCACCGTTTGCCACAATGTTTTAAACTCATTAAAATTTCAATTATAGAGATTTTTCATATTTAAATATAGTTGAATTTTGAAGTTGTCTGCTGCAGATTTGTTCTATGTAGCAAAGGGTCAAATAACACAGTAAGGCCTGATGGGAAACAGACTGACAAAAGTGAACCCTTATTGTCATCCTACCATGACAGGCGACCCAAATAACAGTGGTACTGGACTGATTGATTTGGGTTTAACGCCGTTTTTAACAATTTCTCCTACTCATATATGTTTCCTGGTTTTCGCACACCAGTACTCCACACAACAATCTTCCCAACTGGCTGCTTTTACACATAGACTTAGCCCATTGGTGGAAGACGAATGACGCATGTCCCAATGACTTTTGTCAAATGTCGGAAAGAAAGTTGGCCGAGCCGGGAAGTAGTACTGGAAAGGACTCCGACTGATAACTTTAATAAAGTTGATTTTTATGACCAAAAAACTTTTGAAACTGTTCCAAATTATAATCATCCATGATACTATACTTTTCTTCATTCTTCTGAGTTCATTTTAATTTTCAAAAGAAGTTAACCCTTTTCCTTATATAGACGCCTCTACAGCAAGCAGACTGCTTTTTGAAAACAATGTGACAAAAGATGAAATTGCTAAAAACAAGCAATTTCTCCTTTTGCCACAATGTTTTCCACTTTTATGATAGGTTTTATCCATTCAATTATGTAGATTTTCTAATTTTTGACAAAATACGTTCAAAGTCGTCTGCTGCAGAATTGTCATATGAGGGAAAGGGTTGTCTTGATACATCATATTCATAATTTTAAGTCCTAAAAGATCCAACCTGATTAGCTTAAAGTAGTGTTCAAACTTTGAGTTTGATTGTCTGTAGTTGAACCTTCTTCCACATCACTACAAAAGCAAGGTTTTAATATAGCAAGGCAGTATGAGTGTTCCCTTATACATAAATACCTTGCCGACAAAAAAAAAATTGAAATTAATTTGCATTGAATCTTCAATCTCTGAGAAATGAATGTTGTGAAACATTCTAGGATTTTCTATGTTTTTCTATGGGACTGAGGAACAGCTAAAACTACAATTTAAATGCCCAGTAAGCTCAGTTTGTAGAGTACTTCGAGTATTAAGAACGAAAGGTGCCTGGTTTGAGCTCATGGAGTGACCATGGACTGGCTGCATGTTTTTCTCAATGTCTCGAACCTTGGTCGGAGCACTTGGTCCAAAGTCGAACAGTCTAACACATTGCTACAAAAGCAAGCTCTGTAACAAGGCAGTATAGTGTATACATGTAAGTGTCCCCTTTTACATGTATACCTTGACTATTATAACATATACAACTAAGATCCAGGTAGTCCTTTCCCATGTAATAAATTTCTGCAGCAGACAACATTGAAAACCTCTAGACAAAGATACTATTCCTATTGAATAAAGTTGAGTACAAGTAACATTGTGGCAAAAGGAGAAATGGCTCATTATACAAGGCTCCAGATAAGGGGCATTTATAATCTTTATAAATTTGACCTCTTAAACCTATGAGGTCATTGAGATGATTCTTTTGATTCCTAAAAACATAGGTTTTAATGAATGCTGAGAGTAATCATGGAAGACAGATCTATTTACTCATCCTTCTCGTGTCCTCTGATTATAACTTTCAATGTAAGGGGCATATTGCATGTTCTAATAAAAATAAACTTCTAAAAAAAAAAAATCCTCTAGAACTCGGAACCGCTAACCATATGCTGTAGGTACTCAAAAGTATAGTATAATGAGTAGTTTAACTACATCATAGGATAATAATAAAGATATTGTGGGCAAAAAAGAGCTACATTCCTCCTTATCTGGATCTCGGAAGATAATTATTTTCTGACATAAATTCAGTTTTTGATAAATCCCTTTCCCTCATACGTCAATTCTGCAGCAGACGACTTTGAACATAAAAACATTGTGGCAAAAGGAGAAATTGCACGTTTTGTGCAATTTCTTCTTTTGTCACTGTGTTTTCAAAAAAATGTCTGCTGCAGAGGCGTCAGAAAGTGTCTATATGAGGGAAAGGGTTATAAGATAAACAGTTTGTTATACTTATAATAGAGTAATCAAAACAGCACTGCATGGGCAGTTTCAAAAACTAAATAAACCAAGATATGTATAAATGTACATTACATACCATGTTTTCCATTTCAATCCGCCTTTGTTCTCTCATTCTATTTACTGCAGATGGAGTCAACCTTGGGACAACAGGTTCATGGTGCACAATTTTCTTGGGTTTTCCCGGTGATTTTTCTTTTCCTGTACCAGTACCGACATGCTGCATGATTTGCTTTAGCAGTCTCTGGTTTTCGTTTTCAATCAATTTAGCCCTTCCCATTGAAAAAGTGTAATTTGGATTTCCTTTTTCCTGTACAGTAGGAGGTGCAAACATTACACGCCGTGTATTTGCTTTTAATCTTTGCTGTTTTTCCTGATCTATATCAGCCATACATTTCATTAAAATGCTCAAGTCAATTTGATCAGATTCAAGTTTAATATTAACGTCCTTTTCTGGGTCTCTGTATTGCACATCGCCGTATTGACCGTTTTCTTTCTCAGAAGTATCACTGTGTTCTCGCCGAACTACCCTTGGACTATTCTCAGGACTTTCCAGAGAAGAAACATCAGTAATGTCACTGTTATTTGAGTATGAACTACTTGTGGATCGTAAAGGTTTTCTAGTATTATCTCTCTGTCTGCCTTTACTTGGTTTGGCACTCTTAAGCCTGTCTTTTCGGTTTTTACTTTCTTTTGCATCCTTTCTTTCACAAGAAGAATCACTCTCTGATGAGTTAGACTTAGACCTATGTTTGCGAGAGTTATATCTTCCTTTCTCACTTTGTTTATTTGTTCTAGGTTCGTACAACTCTTTTTCTTCAACCACATCTTTTGTATAATCCATGCTCCATGCATTTACCTGCATTTTGGGAATATTCACCTCAATTTTCTCTTTTTTTCTGTTGTTATTGTAATTCACTTTTTCAAGTGAATCATCAGATGAATAATCTGAATTCGAGTAAGCACTTGAACTTTCTGAATAGCTGTCACGTTTTTCCCTTTTCTCTCCATCACTCTTTTTCTCATTAGAACGAGATACTGACATCTTGCCCTTGTTTACACGCGGAGTTTCAGAATCTGTGTCAGAACTAAAACTATCACTGTACGAATCATCATGTGCATCATTCCCTCGTTTGTCTGAACTAGTATTGTCATGGTGTATCCCACTCGCTGGTCTTTCGCCATGATTGTTTGAAGTTGGGCTCGGAGGCGGTTTACGGTCAAAATATTTACCTGGCGACCTCGGAGAAGTTCTATCTGTATTCCTTGGTGTATCAAAAAAGTCAAAGTCAACATCGTCGTTCTCGTTATCCATGGTTTGTGGCTATTTTCTTTCACTCAGACAGCAAATAATGCAGAAAAGTACTTTTTACTAAAATTTGAGATCGAAATCCTCCATTTTCTTGTTTAATCTAGCAACTGATAATTCACGCGAGATTTTGCGAGATTTTCCTACTTCCGGATGATTGTCGCACTTGTTTGATATTGTGTAGCGTTTGGCGGCAAAGTTTAAAAAACACACGGTGATTTCGTTTACTGAGCTTAATAAGGTAGTTTTTTTTCCTTTTCAGTAACTTTATTATTGTATAAAGATACTTTATACGCACTAAATGTTTCTAAAAGTGGAGCAGTTTAAAAGAAAATACGATTTCAGTGAATTAAATAAGGGATGTAATCATTTTGTCGTCAATCATGTTTTGTTTGTAAACATTTACCTTTTCAGAAAATGAAGAATCGCCCATGCCAATACCCAAATGCCAATCAAGATAATAATTTGTCAAAGAGAATGGTCTGAAAAAGTCCACAAACTTACATGTACTCTGCGGCTGTGCCCCTATTTTGTGAGGAGCAATTTAGATTCCCTTTTGATTTGTGTGTGTTTTGTTTCGTTGTAAATTTTATTATGACAAGAAAAAGAAAAGCATTGAGTTTTTTTTGCAGTTGGATACTTCTACACTGAGTTACTGCCCCCGGGATTTCAAAATAACAGTGATAAAATAAAATTCAGCCTGTCCTAGGCCTAAACCCGGGACCTTTTGAATTGAGGGCAAGTACTCTATCCACTCAGCTTTCATGTAATCTCTCAAATTGTGTACAAGTTCTGACCATGACATTGCAATGAACCTTGAAAGTATTTTTTTCGCTCTGCAGTCTGAATGTTGGAATTATTACCATTTAACTTTTAATTTTATAGTTTTTTATAGAACTTTCACAATTTTTAGTTTGGCTTTTGAGTGGGGCGTTCATGTAGATCTGGTACATTTCTGGTTTATTGCAAAGCATCATGAGAGAGACATTACACTAAAGAGTAGGAAACCCTCAGCCCTTGTTATGAGAAAATTAAATTGATTACTGTGTAAATTTATACCAGTGTTTTTTCTCGCTGTTTTGTGACCAGGCCCTTTCAATTGTGAAAATAGTGATATGTAAAATTTGATGAAAGGCAGATTTTGTGAAATTTAGGCCTACTTTTTTGAAAAAAAGGTGTCTTTTGATTGTGACTAGGGCCCAATTACGACCCCAATTTGGGTTAAGAAAAAGAACTGTATACCATAGTTAATCCCTTACTCTAGTGCACATGTAGGGTTTTCCCTAAGCCTTGGAACTTGGGGGTCATCAGGCCCGTAGGAAGCAAATTGCAATTGGGGGGGGGGGCACCAGATATGAATAAAAGTGGCCTGTCTGGATTTGGTGTTAGTTTGATAGTTGGTGTGGCAAAATTGTTGGGGGGGGGGGGCACAGCCCCCCGTGCCCCCCCTGTTCCTACGGGCCTGGTCATTCTGACCCCCTTGTCATCAAAGTTGAGAGTCATTTTATAAATGTTGGGGGTCCAGCTTAGAACTTTATAATCAAGTGATTAATACAAAAAAACATTAAAAAACAAGTGTGTTGTTCTTTGTTTTTATTATTCCTTATTAATATTGTCAATTGGACTTGTCATGGCGCTCTAAAGTTGATAGGCGAAAGTTTGTACAGCCTTGGTGAAGGGGTTGCATTTTTGTTGTTGACATGCATGGATTGTAATACATTTCACCATCGTTAAATTTAAGCCAGGAAAATGTCTTTAAATATTTACCATTGAACGATCGACAACGTTTTTTCTTTGACGGTTCATGAATCACTGTCCGATCTTGTCAGCCTGGAACTGCTCGGTTGAGCAGCAGTCGACATAAATTTCGTCAGTTTACTAAGTCTTGGTCGCGACATGTTGATAATGTCGCTGTAGGAATACAGACTATTTTTGTACAGGAAATACACAGTGATAATAATAAAGTAACTAGAACCCGACTATGTCATAGATCTATGGATTTAGTGAACATTGTAAATTAGTTTTGTGTACATTACTGATAATTTTAACAATAAGTGATTTACTTAGTGAGATTTTAACTAAAGCTGGGGAATGAAATCCAACATCATGTTTTCTATAATAATCTTAAGCTTCACAAATAGCATATATATATATTATACCATAATAAATTGAGTTATTTTCTTCGATTTGATACAGGGATTGCAGAGGACTTTTAAATGTCTTTTTCTCTTTTCAGACCAGGTTATGAAACTACCATGTTTTCTGTTTCCCCAAAGTCAGCCAAGCGGGATGTTACACCTCGAAAGGTTGTAAGCTTTAAAGTCTTCGAAGCCAAGGAAAAATGTAAATTTCAGTTGGCATATCCGTTTCTATGTCCTGAACAAATAAAAGGTAAAATTAAGGATCGTTGGAATAAGTTAAAAGACGAAGAGAAACAGAATTATACAACATATAAGCTTGAGAGGACTCCTCAACGGAAGAAAGGTAAACAGTCAACCAAAGAGTCTTTTGCATTAAAAAGGAAGTCCCTCTCAAATCTGAATCCCATAAAACCCAAAGAACAAAGGTTGGATGTAGGTATTACACCTGAGCATGTGAACACTAAACAGCTTAAAATCACCAGATTCTTACGACAAGAGACTTATGAAAATGATTTATCAGAAACAAGTCAATCCAACTCTGGGAGTTTGTCACCGCCACCTTTTACAGTTGACAAGATTAGGACATACCAGAACTGTGGAAACATTGGAATGAAGCATAGAACCCCTGACTGTAAAAACGAAACCACACAAGGAATATTAAAAAACAGGTATCTGTCGAATATTTGATATCTCGGCTCCATTTGTTAGATTTTCTTTTAACCATTTCCCTCATATAGATGCTGTCTCACGCCTCTGCAGCAGACGGCTTTTTGAAAACATATTAAATGACAAAAGAAGAAATTGCTCAATACAAGCAATTTCTCCTTTTGCCACAATATTTTCCACTTTTAGTCATAGGTTATCCATTCAATTATAGAGATTTTCTATTTTTTGACAAAATATATTCAAAGTCGTCTGCTGCAGAATTGTTGTATGAGGGAAAGGGTTAACAGGCAATATCGAAAAAGACAAGTTTAATGTTAAGATGCAGAAACGCTGGAAATTGTCTGAATACTCTGTATACAGAGTGTCCACTAAAAACATACTGGGTTGTCCATGGAAAGTATCAGATCATTAAAGTATCCCTGTAAAGTTGTTTGTCAGTACTCCGGGGGTTTTCACTGGATTTTCTCTTTAAATAAAGAGTCCCTGGAAAATCTACAGCTGGCATTTCCTGATATGCACATCTTGTTGTTTCGTTTTTTTTTTCAACTTAAACATGAACAGAATGTATTGAAGACTTTCTGAGGCCTCTGAATGAGACAACTTTTGAAAACATTGTGAAAAAAGGGGAAAATTGCACAAAACAAGCAATTTCTCCTTATAAATGCCACAATGTTTCAACTTTTTTCAGTAATTCTTCTTTCATTTATAGAGATTTCAAACACTTTTGCCAATTCATCTGCTGTAGAATTGTTGTATGTGTCAAAGGGTTATTTTTGACAAATGATCTCTTTTGTTACCAACTTTTAACTCAAATTTTTTTTCTTTCTCAGAATAGTTTTGATTAAATTACATGCATTTTGAGTATCCACAGCAAAGGGTCACACCAGGATTTTAGAACAGACATTCCACACTTTCTCTAGCTCTGATTACATAAATCTGTGCAAATCTTGGATTCTGTTGGAAGTTGGTCACAAAATCTGGTGTAAAATTGTATTGCAGTCTTAATCTATTTTAACCCTTTCCCTCATATAGACGCTTTCTGATGCCTCTGCAACAGACGGCTATTTGAAAACGTAGTGCACAAAACGTGCAATTTTTCCTTTTGACACAATGTTTTCCACTTTCAGCCATAGGTTATCCATTCAATTAATTATTATAGAGATATTGTACTTCTTTACAAAATATGTTCAAATTTGTCTGCTGCAGAATTGTTGTATGAGGGAAAGGGTTAAATCTTAATTTGGACAAATAATAGAAATAGTTGACACATGGCGATATGCAGACACATATTGATACATCTGCAATGGATTTATAAATATTTAGTTACATTTGAAACATTGTGGCAAATTTATGCAGAAATTGCTCATAATGATTCCTTTTGCCACAATGTCTTCAACTCAAGAGTTTCAGTGTTCAATAATTTCATGTACTTTCAATCATTGATGGATACCCTTTTGCATATATATATATACAGATGAATTTTGAAAACATTGTGGCAAAGGGAACAATTTCTCATAATGACCAGTTTCTCCATTTGAAACAATGTTCTCTATTGTTTTCAGTAATCAAACTTGCATTTATAGAGATTTTTTCACATTTTTGCTTAGATTATTTCAAACTTGTCTGCTTTTAATTTGTCATATTTGGGAATGGGTTTAAGAGATTTTTCCATATTTTTGCATGGATATTTTTAAGTCGTCTGCTGCTGCAGTTTTGTTGTTTATGTTTGTGCAAAAGGATGATACGTCATTTAGAGCTGCAATGAGACTGTTCCATATGGAGTAAACTTTTCTTTGATTTGACTCAATAATACCCTTTTCATTTCTCCTCTGTTTCATCAGATGCTCTTAGCCTTTGTCACTAAATGACTTAAGCTTTATGTATATATATATTTATAATTTAACTATTCTTCATTCAAGTTCTTACTTTCATTTCAGTGATTCTGCAAAGAAGTTGCAAAAATCAAGAGTTAGTTTCAACAGCCCCATGGAAATCAACGCTTATAACCTAGATGCTGAGAGAGATCAAATAAACAGGTTTTGTCATGCTCCCTGAATATTTCTTGGAAGTATTTATAGTCACTGTTTTGTTTGTGCATACTGTACATGTGTCCCTTCATCCCGTTTTCATGTTCAGGCTGTTTACAGCAGCTGCAGGCTGGAACTCAGTGTATAAATATATAAACATTTTGCACAAGGTGATGTGACAAATTAAAAATACTGGAAGGTTAAGATAAAAGATAAAACATGGGCTGAAGATAATGCAGCAGCATTTGCATGACTTGGGTTTGAAGCTCAACTGTCAATGTCACACTTTAAGGTCAAAAGTAACAGATGGAATAAATTGTTCTTGACAAGAATGTTATTAGCCAGTACTTTATTGACCTTCATACAATGTTGCACACATCTTGGTCAGTCTGTCATGCACAACCCAGATCTGTAGCTCAAAGGTCAAGGTCACACTTCAAGGTCAAAGGTCAACAATGAGATGAATTGTTTTTTTCCCAAACTGCATTGATATATTTTTAAAAAGATAATAATCATGTGCTTCAAATGTTCAACTGATAGGAAAGGTAAAAGTCGTTTTCAAATCACTTGTCACAAATGCCCTGATATGATATGGTGATGTATGGAAGGGACAAGTTATGGCATAGCTTCAATGTTAAGGTCACACAGATGATTAGATTGTAAGGTTAAACATTTATAAACTAACTGTGAAAGAATTACATGTTTTATAAACCAGCAGCTATAATTATTTGTCAGTTGTCTGTTTGTTTTATAATGTATGCCGTTTTCAACACAATTTCTGTTATATTAGGGTAACAGTGCTGAAAATATGCCTTGCCCAAAGGCACTCTATCATAACCGCCTCAAGTAGGGATTGAACCTGGGACTCCCAATCTAACCCTCATGCTAACTGCTTAGTCAAGGATGATTCCTAAAGTTGTCATGTTACCTTGATATGTCTATGCTAAAAGAACCTATTGTCACATACATGTACTGATACCATTTTGAGGACAAAAACATGCTTTAGTATTTAACCCTTTCCCTCATATAGACGCTTTATGAAGCCTCTGCAGCAGACAGCTTTTTGAAAACATAGTGACAAAAGACGAAATTGCTCAAAACGAGCAATTTCTCCTTTTGCCACAATGTTTTCCACTTTTAGTCATAGGTTATCCATTCAATTATAGAGATTTTCCACAAAATATGCTCAAAGTTATGTTCAAAGTTATCTGCTGCAGAATTTTCGTATGAGGGAAAGGGTCAAATATGTTGTATTATATAAATGTGACATCTCTTGATTCAGATGTTTTCAATTTTGACTAGCTTAATAATTTAAATAATTATGGATATTAGCAGGAACGTAAGATAATATCTACGTCCCTGATATTAGTTTATTGGTTTATATACATATATCCCGTACGAAAACATTAGGTGGAATCCGCCTAAAATAAGGCGGATTCCGCCTTAAAATTGTACAACATTTTAAATTTCCTGCTAAAATAAGACGGACATGGAATTTCTTTCAAATTCCGTCTAAGGTCTGCAAATTTCCGCCTAAGAGCTAGGTGGATTCCGCCTAAAGGTAAGGCGGAAAATTTTATTCTGGGAGGAAAAAGGAACTCTGATAAAATTCTCAACAGACATAAGGTGGATTTTATAACTCTGTTATTTTCGCAAGTGCCTTTAGACGGAATAAAAAACTTTGAAAGAGTCTTAGGCGGATTTTTTTACTTTTCCGTTTAAGAAAGCAAATAATTAAGGCGGAACTTTGGACATTGAATGATAGTGACTCAATCATGAAATTTTTAAAACATATTCTATGACTTGTACTTGTGTATCTGTGTGCCATCATGTACGTGTTGCTTTCAACATTATTTTAGCTATATATGGTCACCATTACTTTAGCTAAAGACCCTAAGGCCATACATAATTGAATCAGATAACTTTTAAAAATGTTGTAACGTAAGAAAAGATGAACAATTTCTTCTTTTGCAACAATATTTTCAACCATATTCAATAATAATCTTTCCATTTAGAGATTTTCTATATTTTTCCCTTTTAAGTTTTTAAAACCCATTGCTTTATTGTGTGCATGTGGAAAGGGTTAACAGTTAAAATATAGAGGGAAAATTGCCAGTTTCCAACAATTTCTCTTTTTCCTATTATATTTTCAAAAGTCATGACATGCAGCAGCAACATAAGTTGACTTTATTTAAGGGCCTTAGGCAAAGGGTAATACATTTGAAATGCCTTAGAATTCACACTAGGGTGACTAGGCAGTTACCCAGTCAATTTCTGAATATTAATGTTTTTACAACAAAAAAGTCATTAATTATTATTTCAATTTTAATAAACGTCATTTTTGAGGAATACATGTACATGCATCTTAATCCTTATTGACAAAAAAATCTAATTCTTAGAGAGTTACCATTTATAAATTAACAACAAGTACATGGTTGTGTAGATTTACACAATATTGTGCATGTGCTACTTTAGCTGTCCTTCCTTCTTGTTCACATTTCCAACATGCAAATGCGCCATTGTATTGTATGTGATTGCACAAAATACTTCTTGAAGGGAGATCAGCAGTTCCACACAGAACTATTCCCTTACAATTGAATAAACCATTTACTGACGGAGACTCACATTCTATTCCTTCAAACATCTCTATCATACTTTTTTGGAATGGTTTAAGAATTAATGTACTCATATTTGGCTTTTTATCTCCAAACCAAAGGCTGGCAAGGAGCATGTTTTCGTTTTTTCACTCTAAATTTATATGGTAGTTCATTAATTATCAGAAACAAAGACCATACTGAAACATTGCTACTTTTGAAGACTGCAGTTCCATCTGTATTAAATGAAAAAGAAATATTGTTAGGATTATTAAGAATACCACCTTTCCCTAAATGAGATTTATAAACATCACCATCATAAATGTCTTCATATGCATCTGGTTTTTGCTAGTGAAATTTGTGTTGAAGCCTTTTCATAAAACCCTTCCTGTTTGAATAAATGTTGTATTTGACTTTTAAGTGGCATTTCAAGGAAATATCTTGCAGATTTCTTGTCAAAATTATTGTCACAATCTTCGTGAGGGCATTTTCTAATGTTCAAATTATCTATTATTCATAAACAATATGAACAGTAGTAATGACGTACCAGGGGATTTTTAAAATTTCTAAAAAACTATTTAATTTCATGAAGTGTAGTACAAAGGTTGTGTCCAGATGGCAATACTAATGAAATAATTTTTAAAAGCTGCTGAATAGCATCCCCTATAAGGTTAAACTTTGATGTGGACACAGCAAGCAATAGCATGAAAGCACCAAGAGTTACTGAACAACCAGGATACAAAGGCACAGAATCAATGTCATCCTTTTCTTCATCATTTATTGTAGAACTAAGTAAAGATGAATCCATTGTCATGTAGTCTTCTGTGTCAATTTCATCACCACCAATAGCATAGTCTGTACGTTTTACAAAGTCTGCATGTTCCAACAATTCTTGTCTATTTCCTCTTTCTTCAGTTTTCCAAACATCATCAAAGCTAAAGGGTATATGATCACTCTCTTGATTGGCTTGAACATCATTGTTTTCCTGAAAAAATATGAAATAATAAGTGTATTTTTAATTATACAAGTGCAATATTAGTTTTTTGGCTAAAATTTGTTTGTATACCTGAATTGGCTTCCAGAATTCTCGACTCCAGTTTCCAAAGAATATTCTACACCAGTTTATAAAGATGTGAATGGATGATGGCAACTTCTTTTGTTGTATAATCACTACATTAATATAATGTTAATAGTAATAATAATGTATGTTAACACTAATAAAAATGTATGTAAAATTAAAAATAAAATGATTATTATTTTCTGAATGAATGTATAAATAAATATATTGTGTTTGAAATGCTAGAAATTAAATATTTTTTGGATATTATCAGGATGGAACAGACGATCGAACACGAAGGCGGGACGGGAGGGGATCTCTACCCATGAAGACATTGTGGGAAAAGAATGATCAATGTCTCCTTTTGCCACAGTTTTTTCAACTCCATTGAATATATATATCTTTTTTTTCATTTATAAAGTTTCGATTTTTTTTTGCTAAATGTTTTCAAAGTCGTCTGTAGCAGATTAACTATTTAAATAATCAACCGACAGGTAATCAAGCATCGATAATTAGTCAAACATGATACCGCTTTTGTTTATGACACTTGTGTGTTAAACCATCCATTCACACCTATATAATCTGATAATGGGGTCGAGAATTCTTGGGGTCGAGATATCTGTCTACCCCTAAATTACACATAATCAGATAACAAATCGGTACAAGTCAGGGAAATATGGACTTATTGTCAATCAAACAATAAATAAACTTCATATCTGAATGTCTGTAACACTCAGTTGACGATCAAAATCGCCGAAAAGAGTAGACGTATCCGTCCTAATACGCAATGTTATGTAGTTATCGTCATGTTGTCAAACATTATGGGCGCTGCCATTTTGTTTGCACAGGAAATATTCTTTGCGCATGCGCAAATACATGAAAATCCGACTGCTTGAAAAACAAGTTGAAAGTTGAATCGAATCGATACCGCAGAATTTTATCGGATCCTTTTTAGATTATTATTATGAATCGTTATGTAAAGGTCGAGATTTAAGCATATTCTTATTTGAAACGACCCGATAAAAGAAGAATCACATGTCTGCTAGCTACCAGACTCATTATAAAAAGGTTTTCAATGGATCTGCTGTAAATGATATGAGCCGTTCCATGAGAAAACCAACATTATAAGCTCTGCGTAATGTATCGTACCAAATCAGCCTGCGCAATCCATGCAGGCTCATCCGGGGCGACACATTCAGTCTCGGTGTGATAGAGGTATAGAGTAACGATTCCTGAAACAGAAAATCCGCAGGAGGCGAAAAATGTCTATCCGGGCTAGCCTGCGCGGCATGCCTAGGCTAATCTGGATCAATACTTTAATACGCAGAGTCAATATAATGTTGGTTTTCTCGTGGGACGGCTCAATAATCTAAGACATTGCAAATATACTTTAAATATACATTTTATGAATAGTTCATGATCAATTACTCCTTTTCCTATATTGTTGTTATCTAAGACGTCCGCATAAAGAAAATGATTGACTTCATAGCTGCTAGATTACTCCTTTTTGTTTTATAATGTGAGAAAATCAAGGTGAGTCCAGGCTCGGATCAAACTACGCAAATAGCAAGTGATCTGAACCTTAAAGTACTACGCAAATGTTCTGTGATTCGATTTCCAGAGACAAATAAAGGAATAACAATTAAAATGGCATGTCAATATAGGCTAACCCTTGCCCATATATAAATCTCTTACCAATTTTCTTATTTCATTCCGTCTCAAAACAAAATGAATTATTCGAAAAAATTGTAATTATTATTGTTAAATAGCTCTAGTTTATAAAATCTCCATGATATTGTGTTGTGGGTATGTGGGTATACTTTGGTCATTTACAAGTTGTCTGCTTCGGTTACGATGTATGGGGGAAAGGGTTAAAGAGCACCACATAACTTAAGTTATATTCACTTAAACAAGGAAAACTGATTAAAAGTTAATAAAATGCAAGCCTTCGTTTGTCTGATTATTTAAAAGAACAAAACTAAACTGGTCGTGACGTAATTTTTGAATGAAATTTAGAAATACTTACCAGTTGATATGCACACTTCTGTTCTCTTTGAATTTCAGTCGTTTGGTTTCTTATCCATTGTGATTCTACAATCTCATGGTCAATTTCTTCATCATATTTATAACGGCCGTAAGGTCCTCGTTTTCGGGATTTCCTTGGTTTATCCGCCATTATAATATAAACTAATTCTTGATCTAAAGGCCTCAACTTTTACAAAGCATAACAATGAAGCGCAATTGAGGATGTTAGTGGGATAAATATTTACTCGTATTAACACGTTTTGTTAGATTATCATTAATTATCCCGCTGACCGCCCCACGCATTCTTTAGATAAAACCCCAAGCGCTGTACCTAATATGATATATATAAGCTGTCCCATAAAGCACCGGACGTTTCGTGGCCGTTATAACCGTTGAATCAAGAGTTCAAAAATCGCAGATTCTAATAATATCAAAATGTAGCTTGTGTTTATTGTTTGGAAGACAAGTCACTTTCTGTTTTGGGACAGAAAAGTAAAAAACTCAAACTTCTTGGATCCTTTGATGTATATGACTTGGTCAAATTTGATTTGCCCTGGGATCATCGTGAAAATTGGTGGTAAGTACACATTTAATTTTCCAATGAACGTTTTTTTCTTTTTTATGTAGTCTTATCAATACAAATTCGCGTTTTTTGTCTACGTATGTTTGTAAATTTTAAAAAATAAGCCGTTCCGCGAGAAAACCAACATTGGGGACTGCGTAATGTATCGACGCAGATCAGCCTCACATATACCGTCTCAGGGAGAAAGAGGTAAAGAGTAATGATTCCTGAAGATTGCTTGATTGATTGGGTTCTAATACCGTTTTAAACAATTTCTATGTCATATCATGACGGCCAGTTCACCTACTCGTGTATTTCCTGGTTTTCTCACACCAGTACTTAACACAACAATCTTCCCAAGCAACTGGCTGCTTTTCCAAATAGACTTAGTCCATTGGTGGAAGACAAATGACGCATGTCGCATTTACTTTTGTCAAAACGTCGGAAAGAAAGTTGGCCGAGCCAGGATTCGAACTCACAACCCCAGGATTGACAGTCCGCGAAAAGCGTCTGCCCGGATTAGCCTTTGTGGCATGCATGCTTAGGCGGATCCGGGTCGATACTTTACGAAGAGTCGCGGAACGGCTCAAATACTTATTTGGTATGAAGTATGCAAATGTAAAGCCTATATAACAATCGTCAAAACATGTCACTATTGGTACTTTGATTATTTTACTCGCGTCTGCTAAATTAAAGATGGCCGACTTAAAGAAAATATGCAACTACCGAACTCAATCACTTGAGCTTATTTTAAAACTATGATAAGTCTTTTACATCACATTCTTCATTTCGATCACAGTCTTATATGTTTTATTTAGTTGTATTCGAACGAGCGATTACTTGCTATTGATTCGCCGATCTAATTCGAAATTTCTCGTGAATAAAAATACATCGTCTGCTAACAAATTAAAACTTGAAATTGAATAGAACAAAACACTTTGTACTTAATTTTAGAAATTATAATGATTTCACTTGAGATGATTAACAACAATTAGCGCAAATGTCAATGATTCTCCTCAACCATATATTTGATCAATATGATATTTTAGTGGTGAACGAGAATGAACACATTGAAGGAAAAAATACCATAATCTGAATTACCGGTCGTATTTTTGTGATCGCCTTTTGTCCGTCGTCAACATTTGCTTGTTAACACTCTAGAGGTAACATATATTGCATCCAATATATAAGTTAAAAAGAACATACATTTCCATCAAAACTAACAAGTTTGAAACCGGGTCATGTGGGGTCAAAAACTAGGTCACTCAGCCAAATTTAAGGAAAATCTTGTTAACACTCTGGAAGCCATATTTTTTACCTGAGCATGTTAAAACTTAATCAGAATGTTTGTGTTAGCAATATTTTGAATATAGGTCATGTCGGGTGAACAATTAGGTCACTAGGCCAAATTTAAAGAAAATCTTGTTAACGCTCTGGAAGCCCCATTTTAAACTTGAGCATGTTGAAACTTTTTCAAAAAGGTTGTCTTGATAATATCTAGGCCTAGTTCGAATATGGGTCATGTCCAGTCAAAAACTAGGTCACTAGGCCAAATTTAAGGAAAATCTAGTTAACACTCTGGAAGCCACATTTTAAATTTGGGCATGTTGAAACTTTGTCAGAATATTTGTCTTGATAACATCTAGGCCAAGTTTGAATATGGGTCATGTCCGGTCAAAAACTAGGTCACTATGCCAACTTTAAGGAAAATTTGGTTAACGCTCTGGAAGCCACATTTTAAATTTGGTCATGTAAATAGGGCCCTCTTGTTGTATCCCTGAGTGTCTTCACTGATGACACATGGATTACTTCTTAATTAACTCATGTCATCTGCTGCTCAGACTTTCACTCACGGGAATTTTGACAAATGGTTTTTAGTTATGCAAATAATGAAGAACCAGTGCATGCATTATTCTAGATAATGCAGAAACATCTCATTTTCAAATAATTTATCCGATTTATGATGAAGGACACTACCCTTTTCTGAAACAAAATATTTCATTTGAATTGCAGATCCACCAAAAGAAATGCTGACAGTATGTTTAGGTCACTGTTGAATCCAGATGTGCGTCAATATATTATGGCCTTCTTGGATTTCTATGACTCCCAAAATTTAGAGGTATATATTTTGTTTGCACTTTTTATTAGTGACTGTTAATTGAAACAGCAGCAAGGAAGTTGTGTACTGTATGGTGTTTATAAGACAATATTTCAGTGTTATCATGGCTTTCCCATGTTGAATTATCAATTGAGAGATAGCTAGTACTTCTACAGTTTATGGTGAAGTGCACATTTCATCCTGATAATTGAAGTGATTAATTTAACTTTCAATCTAAAAATTATGAAATATCCAACCTCCATAAAGTTTTGATAAACTAGATACATTTCTAAATTTTGAATATAGTTGTTGACATTTTATGACTTATCTGATATGAAATTTTAGAAGCCTCACTGTGAAAATAAGGAAGATAAAGTAGCTACTTCTTGAACAATGTAAGATGTGTATACATAAATGAAATACCACCCAAAAGGTTGTATTAGATGAAAAAAAAATATTCCATAAAATTGTATACAATTACTGTGAAAATCCCAACATGCATAAAATTTTGTTTCTTGTAGTGACATTAATCAAAAAACTAATTTACACTTCTGTAGTAATCAATGGCAAGGCCTGAAGATGTATCCTATTTGGATATGTTATCAGATGTACAGTCACATCACCAAGAAAGTGTTTCAAAAGTCTTTAGTCTTTGAACTTGTCAAATAAAATCCAGTTTTCTCAATGAACTAATAAATATGATTATTTTTCTTCAGAAAGTGTGTCTGTTATCTAGTTCTACAATTAAAGTTGAGGCGAGCAACAAAGGTCGCTCTGGGTCTCCCGTTCGAAAGGGCAACCTTCAAGCTTACTTCAAAGAATCTGTTGGAGGTTTTCACAGTTGAGGAGCTGGCAGCGTCTGCGTTTAAAGAAAGAGGCAGACCTTCGCCCTGTTTTGGATAGCAATCGTCTGCAAGTTTTAAAAGGTTTTTATTTGCATATTTTAAATTTGGCATTTGTGTGATAATTTAATGTCACTTTAAAATATATTACAGCTTATGTGTTCTCATTTCCATTACACATATTTTGAAATCAGGATGAGTGCAAAATTGTTTATACTGAAACAATTTATGATTGAAAGACAATTAAAGGTTGAACATTTCAAAATGTCATAAACTCATTATAGTGCTCAAATATAAACTGATTCCTTAATTTGCATTGTTTCAAAGTGCTTTATTATTTTAAACAAAAATGGTCAAACAAATGGAAGTATAATTTGAAAATTGACTAAAAAAATTGTTAATAAAAATAGTACGGTACAAAGTTGAACAAAGATGGTCAAGGCAAAAATAAGTACAATGCCTTTCCTATTTATTTACTTAAACTCTAAACCTTATTCAATATTGGCGACTAAGATGGACAAATATTTTGTTTGAACAACCAATAAGAGTTGTATGAATTATAATGATAAATTGATTACATGCATTGTTCTATTTTCAGAGTATGTTACAGTCTGGTGTAGAAAAACAGCAAGGGAGATCCAAAGGAAAAAGACTTTAATGATGCTGTTACTGAACATATCAGCTTTGCCAGGAAAAAAATGAAAGCTTCACTTTCAGCTCCACATAAATAGTGATACATTATGGACTTAATGTAAAATTGTTTTGTTTTTTAAACATGTGCAATGAACTCGTACAGATCAGCTATGCCAGGAACAAATGAAGGCTTCCCTTTTAAATAGTGATACATTATGGACCTGAAACAGAATGTATTATTTTTTTAATTTTTTTAAAGAGACTTTCTTTTAGTAAATCTAGGTGCAAATAGTTGTTGTATGTACTAAAATGTGCAATTAAATTATACAGATTGTAATAGATTTTTTTACATCTGAATTTGTCTTACATAACATCATTTTGTATTGGAATTATTGATATTGCCATACAGTTAATTTTAAGATTTTCAGCCTGAGAGTACAATGATTCTGCCTAAAAGTATATTGATCCCACCTAAGATTAGACTGATCCCGCCTAAGAGTAGACAGATTCCGCCTAAAAGTATATGGGTTCCTCCTAAGAGTACACGGATTCCGCCTAAGATTAGACGGATTTCGCCTTAGAATAGACGGATTCCGCCTTAAAGTAGACAGATTCTGCCTAAGAGAATGCGTAATCCGCCTAAGGGTTGCCAGATTCCGCCTGGAATAAATTTCCCGCCTTAATTTAGAGGGATTCCGCCTAAGCTCATTTAAATATTTCGTGCCCTATTCCGCCTAATTCCGCCTAAGAGGCCTAATATATTCTTATTATAGATATTAGGCGGAATCCGCCTAATGGCCTAGACGGATTCCGTCTACAGTCAGGGCGGAATTTTTCGTACGGGATATATATATATAGCAAATAATAATTACTCTCCCCCTGATACAGACAGCATTTGATGACATTGTGACAAAGAAAGCCATTTCTCAAAATGACCTTTATACATGTATATATCTCCTTATCAAAAATGTATTCAAAATTGTTACCAGATTTTTCAATTTCAAATCAGATGATTCATATGATAAGCAGAAAACCCAAAAATATCATAACTTTGAGAGAAACAGATATTGATAGAAATGAATGGCCACTGACTCATGCATACATCGTTTGTACTTAAAAAAGGTAGACACCGTAACGCGAATTCTTGATTAATACTCTCTTGCTATATAACCAGCCCACTAGACATTCACAAAGGTATCTTATCTACCTATTTCCAGTGCAATGGTCTGAATGATGTATTTACAGATCCACTGTCAATTAATTTTCTTAATAATACAGATAGAGCAGTAGATAAAGGGAGTATTTTGAATTCCAAAACCCTTATTTTACACTCAAACCATATGTTTTAGGTATGTAAAAGAATCGTCTAGGTGAGACGATTGTTTTTTGAGAACCCACAACATAGAGTTTGGTTAGTCATTAGAGAAATAAAGGTGGAAAATACCAGTTTAATTCTCTTTATCCAGTCCTCTGGCTCTAGATAAGGGTAGTTTTGCATTTTCTTAAGTCCTTATTTAACCCTCTAACCCTATGATGTGGGTACTCAAAACAATTGCATTAATGAGACAATTGTTTTGATTACCCATATTATAGGGTTTGGATAGATCGATATGAAAACAGAAATTGTGGGGGAAAGAGCTGTATGACCCCTCCTTTTCTGGACATCCGATCATATTATATTCTTCAGAATTAATGATTATGACTTTGAATTCAACGACATACAAGATTCCGATGAAGATGACAGTTACCTAATCAGGAGGGAAGATAATGAATACGGTGAAATAATTGACAATAAAGTAGTAATTGATGAAACTGAGAGTGACGTACAGAACATTGAAGCACCGGAGAAAATTGATTCTGATGATTTTAAAGGCAATGAGGATCAAGGAAATAGATCTTATGAAACGGATAGTGTAGATATGACAGAGTCCACTGAAGAAGTTGATTTCGACATTAAGACAAAATGTTCAGATGAGAATGTAGCTAAACAAACTAGAAGATCACTGTCAAGGTCAAAGAAAGGCACAAAGAGAGGATGTGATGAAAACAAAGAAATTATCTTCAAATCACCTTTACCAAATTCGGGACAATCA
Source organism: Serripes groenlandicus (assembly GCA_031761405.1). Lineage (NCBI taxonomy): Eukaryota > Metazoa > Mollusca > Bivalvia > Cardiida > Cardiidae > Serripes > Serripes groenlandicus. The sequence continues at coordinate 16,832,663 of JASEVX010000006.1, forward strand.
AGTACTAGGAAGATAACAAAAGATATGAGAAAGAAAACACCAGATTTGTCAAAGCTGAAAGATCAGAGCTCCACTCAGATTACTCCCCTTATACCACACAATAAGGAGAATCCTGATGACTACACAACACCCCAGATGGATGAAATCCTTCAACAGTTTACGCTTGATGAGGTTGTCAAAGCTCCGCAGAAACTCAGGCAGAACAGAGAAGATGTGACTGAGAGCCAGAGGATGCAGGCGCAAATGGTCGGAAGACATGTCAACAGATCTTTACTTTCCCCTGACAAAATCAAGTCTGCTTCTGAAAGGAAAGGAAAGACTGTGAAGGCAGATCTCGGTATGAAAGTCAGAAGTGGAAAAGGTAATGAAAAACGCGAAAAACAGACAAAAACTAAACCAGCTATTCTCAAAACTACTAGAAATGAAGAACAGGCATCAAAGGCTGACAAAGTGAAGAGAGTTAAGGGAGAAACTGAACATAATATAAAAGAAAAGAAAACCGACATCCCTAAAACATGCGATAGAAAATCCAAACTGAAGAGAAATGCTTCTGACAAGAATAGCAACTCTGAAAAATCTAGTCCTACTGCAGATAAGGTATCAAGAAGATCAAGCAAGACAGGAAGAGTTTTAACAACGATAGACAATAGTGATAATATGGAAACGGACACTCCCACTAATTATACAAGACCTGTAGTAGACACGATAAATCATGCTGACATAGACTACAACAATAATAACACTTACAACGATGACCTGAATGTATCTGACATGAATCCGTCGGGAGATGCTGGAGGTAGTTATGTTGCGTGTCTAAATGACTTCCCTATTCAAGCAGTTGAAGAAAACATAGATGATCCTAAAGGTGGTGGAGACCGGTGTAAATCCCGACTTGATGATAAAGTACTGAAGAGAAGATCATTGAACAAGTTGCGCAAAGGGTCAAATACATCAGCGAAGTATGTTCAGAGTTCTCCATCTTGTTCTAGCTCAAGTTATGGTGGTCAATCTAGTGGTGCTGATATAAGTTTTGAAAATAGTCCAAGTTTGTTGAATGTGCGGGAAATACCAGGTGTTAAAAAGGTAGGTACATTCATTGTATAACAATGTATCCCTTTTATGTAGGGAATAGAATATTTCATGTTCCAGGAAAATGAACTCTTTTTCCCCACATACAGATGCTTAATTAAGAACGCCCCTGCGGCTGACAACATGTGAAAACATTACAGCAAAAGGTGATACTGCTAATAATGAGCAATTTTTCCTTTTGCCACAATATTTTCAACTTTATTCAATAAAGTTTTTTCATGTCTGCTGCAGGTTTGTTGTATGCGGGAAAAGGTTACACGTAATAGTGACAAGTGAAGATAAAGATCTGCCTGTGTAGCCATGCAATCAGATCAAAATGTAAACTTAATGTTTGTTTCAAGTAATTTTGAAGATTTGCCTGTAAGTGGTGATATTTTGATTTTCTTATTTATTCATTTATAACTAAGAGGAAAACATGCCAAGTCTGAAGAAAAAAAAGTTGAAAATATGTTTATGTAAAGGTGCAATTTGGGTTTTCAGACAGTGAAAATTTATACATATATATTTGGAAGAGGAGAAATTGCTTATTTCGCGTAATGTTTCATAAATTTAACTATTACACTGGTTTTAAAGCTTCAATTGCTATGAGGAAAAAAGTTTAAACCTTTACCCAATACAGACAACTTTTGACCTATTTGCAGAGGATGATCTATAAAAACACTGATGGAAAGAGAAATTTTTCAATGAAAGTTCATGCCACTTTCAATTTCGTAAATATTACAATTCTTTCCTCACATGTTTCCAAAGCAGATAACACTAAAAATATCAAATCAACTTAGTGGTTATTGTCGGAAAATTCAACTGGGGCATGATGAATACCTAACACGGTTAGTTTACTATATATTTTCATGCAACAGTTTAATTAACCCTTTTCCACATACAGCATATCTGCAGCAGACGACTTGGAAGACATTTAGTATAAAATATGAAAAGTCTCCATAAATGAAGGTTTAATTACAGAATACAGTTGAAAACATTGTGGTAAAAGGAGAAATTGCTCGTTTTGAGCTATTTCTCGTTTTGCTACAATGTTTTCAAGAGTCGTCTGCTGCAGATGTGTCAAAATGTGTCTATAATTGGGAAAGGGTTAACAAGGGCATTATATATATATATACCATCTCGTTTTTTCTAATGCATAAGAATGTGTCAAAATGTGTCTATAGGTGGGAAAGGGTTAACAAGGGCAATATATATATATATATACCATCTTGTTTTTTCTAATGCATAAGAAGACAGGACACCAGCCAGCGAACAATCCTGTATTAGAGAGAGCATTGAAGCTTCTACAACTAACAACAGCTAACAGTGTAGAGCCAAACTCGACGGTGAAGTGTGAGGAAGAGGAATGCCTGTTAATGGATACCATGATGTCTCCAGGACTTCTGTTGTCACCAGCATTGTCAGGTGTCAGTGAGGTGAGAGCAATATGTTTCAATCTTTTCCAACATACAGACACATTTAGCCACATACACAGCAGACAAGTAAAACATTGTTGCTTCAACAGAAAAAGAACATGGCTGAAAAAATATTATTTACAAGGTCACATTGTGACAATATATAACACCCTCTCTGTTAAATGGCGCGAATTCGATCATGTGATCACAATAAACACTGTTTTCTATTTCATTGAAAAGCTTCCGAAGCAGCATAGATTCAGCTCATAATAAGCACTTAAGTTTTAATTCATAATAATCATAATAATCATTCTTAATTAATCATTAAAATATCGACTCGGTGTATTTGTGTATTTTCACATGTACATGTATTTCGGTTTAATCTTGTCTGGGGATGCATTTCAGTATCGGTTTTGACATGTTATGTAAATATAGAGACCAATTGCTCTGATTAAGCATTTAAAGCCTTATAGCTTCTATACGCCCAATTGATAGTGTACACTATATCATGTACAAGCATCTGACAGGTGCAGATAAGTTCAAGAGACAGAGTTAGATACAAGGGAGTCAAAGTGCGATACCCTAGCTCTTTAACTAAAAGACCCCTTGGTTCTTTTAACATGCTGAGTGTAGAGCACAAATACATGATGTGAGGTTCTTTTTCCTTGAAAGGACCAGTACTTGACATCTAGTTAAATGGGAGACACTGAAAGCACCTCAAGAAAATTCATAATCTGGAATTGGGATTTCAACTCCAGACTTCTTGATTGACAGACCTGCTAGTAAACAGTAAACACTAGACCAACGGGCCACCCAGTCTTATGATGACCAATTAACCTTTTAAAATGATAAATTTCTGATATTTATAATGTTATTAACCAAACAAATGTATAAATTGACTAAATAATAACTCGTAAAAATAAGTTTTTAATTGGCGTGTAATTTTAACATTGTTGCCTTTCAGTTTTCAAGTGGTTCCTCTTCAATTTCCGGATTCAGTCAGGATGCAATGTTCAGCCACAAGGTGTGTAGTATTAAACATTTGTTATACAAATTCATTAACAAAAAAGAATTTCACTGTTTTAGTTAATGCAGTAATCTTGTTTACTTTTATAAGTGGTATCAAATTATAGACCTATTCACAATTTTTAATAATTTTCTGAGAGGGTCCAATGGATCTGTTCACAATTCATGCTAATCTTATCTTATTCTACTATATTTTTCCAAAAAGAAATGAAGAAATTCTTGACTTGTTGCTATTGTTTATATCTTTAGAGTACTTACAGTGGTGGAAATAAGCATGGGCCCCATGAGATAATATGACAAATCATATTGTAGCGTGATAATCATATATAAGTTCAGATTGCACGGATTTTCTTAAATGAGCAGTGCATTCTTGGAATCTGAAACCAAGTTAAATACTTCAAAGGTCAACTTATGGAAGAAATAGATATATATTAAACATTCCATAACAAATATCTTGTAAAATTGTAGATTAACCTTGTTTCATAAACCTTTAATTTGATTGATTGTTTATGGTTTTTGTTATATACAGGTCTGTACATTTTCCTGTGCAAATACATGCAGCTAGTCATTTGCTGTTCAAACACTTCTGATTGAAATACCAAAATATGGTATTGGTAAATCATTTAAAAATAACTTCATGTTATTCAAAATGAAGTAGTGGGCGAGATTCACTTGCCAATCATGAATTTTATGTGTATTTTGTGTTTAATATTTAAAATATAGAAATTTGTATATTTTTTCTTTCTTCTGTCCTTAAAGTTACAAAAGGTATATACTAAAAGGACAATTATGTTGCAGTAGTGATACTGGATTTGGTATTGTCTACTTGGGTAGTGGTCAAGTTGACATCTCTCTCAACCATTGGGCGCGCAAGATATCAATTTTTCACGCCCCTCGTAGACAATACCAAACCTAGTATTGCTACTATATTCCCTATATTTATTATATATTGATATTTAGATCTGACAGCCGATATTGAGTGACAGGATTATAAATTTGTTATTGTGTTTGTCTGTATTAAAGTTGGTTTTAAAAGAACCTCTGTGAAATTCGTTTTAGCACTACTAATCCTTTCCTACAAACAGACACTTTCTGACGACTTTTAATATCATTGTTAAAAAAAGATAAATTGCTCATAATGCATTTCTTCTTTAAACACAACAATTTCAATTCTATTATTAAATTAATCTTTTATTTATAGTGATTTTCCATATTTTTGCCTGGATGTTTTCGAAGTCGTCTGCTGCAGATTTGCTCTATGTGGGAAAGGGCTAATATTTTTACTATTTCATTTAGTCATCAGCGGGAAATGGACTTAGTCAGCTATTTAATGACCTTACTCCACCTGAACAGAGAACCAAGGGTCTCTATAAAACAAAGAGGTAAATAGAGATTTATAATGTTTTCCAACAAGATTTTCAAAGTTTGCAATCTATTATAGGCATATAAGGGAAACCAGCCCTACCCCAGTACCTGCCATGTTTTCTGATCAATCAAGATTACTTGACCCAATTTTGAAGAGGGTCACCTGAGGAACATTTTATGTGAAATAAGTTTGAAATCTGACCAGATGATTTTAAAAGTATACATTTTAGCATATAAGGGGAACTAGGCAAGCCTTTCTGCCATGCTTTTTAACTTGTTAAGATGACTTGAAGATGAGAGAAACTCGAGGAAAATTCCTGTCAAATTTTCTTGAAATTTAAAATTTCAGAAAAGTGTTTACTTTTGGTCACAATGGTGGCTATGGCAACTTGACTTATACATGTAATTGTTTGAAAAATGTTCAATCACATGATCCGATTGTGATCCTCCTTGTTTTGCTGTTCTAAATATATATCAAGTACTTTAATGTGCTTGTAGCATGGTGGAGACTATAAACGAATTCTCATCAGAAAATATCACCCTGTAATCAAATACTTTTCAAAACAATGTTCCTAGTTAATTAGACCAAAACAGTTGTTATCATTGGGCACAACTGTTTATGACTAGTAGAATGGATGCCCATTCAATAAAGTTGTCTTCTCTCAAAAAAAAACCATGGGATTTCTAAATAGTTTCACATGGATAATTCTTTCCCTCATATAGACACTTTCTGACGCCTCTGCAGCAGACAGCTTTTTGAAAACATAGTGACGAAAGAAGAAATTGCTCAAAACGAGCAATTTCTCCTTTTGCCACAATGTTTTCCACTTTAAGTCATGCAAAAGTATGGAAACTATACATGACAGTAATGATGAATTAAAATTATTGTGGAAAACAAATTACCACGAAACATTTTCAATGGTAAATTACTGGAGATGCAACAGAATGTGCCTTCCTTAGAAGGGAAAAGGTTAAGTCATGTCACATTTTCTTTGGAACAACAAAAACAGACAACAGATAACTAGGTTGTTTTGATCTTTTGCAATTAGAGTGAAAAACACGCTCTTGTGTCTCTTGATCCTTCTATCACAATATTTTCAATTGATTGATTTTTCAATATCGAGCAACTGACTGTCAAAACCAAACTGTGTACAAAAATCCCCTGAAAATGAATTTATAGGTATGTGGAGCATACAGAAATTGTTATTGGTCCAGTGAAATCTTTCACATCAGCCATTCAGTCATAATGTTAAACCCACAACCCTAAGCGCCAAGGAGGTCAGCCATAACTCCCATTTTTAAGGTCTTTGGTATGACACAACCAGGAATAAAACTTGCGACCTCCCTCATCCAAAGCGGACACTCTACCAAGGTGGTCTGTTGTCAAGGAAGACCCTTAAATATCATAAGTCTTCCCTAATGCTTTTGTCAAGTTGTCAATTTTCTTTTCTTTTTTCAGAAGCTTGAAAAGTTCATCAAACCAAAGAAATGGCAACATCAACGAATGCTTCGATGGCGAAGATACAAACATTTTTTCATAGTTTTAATTGTCTTGTTTTGTGGGCCTCATGCTAGTTGATAAAAAAAATGCCAAATAACAAAAAACAATTCATGCTTGGAGCTCTAAATAGGGGGGTGGGTGTATTTTGTGTTTTGAAATTCATATTTGACCGTAACACCCTACATTGTGGTAATCCTTTTGAGTATCAACAAATATAGGTCTCAATGCATAGATACATGTACAGATATTTTATGGAAGAGACCTATTTATACCTCCTTATCTCTGGTGCTGGAATTAACTTTAGTTACATAAGAATAAATTTCTCAGGATGATAGAAGTTTGATTTATTTATAAATGGATTTACGAAGAAACTGATCATCACAAGCAATTTCTCCATTTTAAGTTTAACTGTTTTTCGAATAAAATAAGTCAAGCTATTGTGATACCCTTGGCATTGACGTCACAAAACTTAACCCTTTCCCACATACAGCAAACCTGCAGCAGACGACTTTGGACATCTTTTGTCCAAAAATGGAATATCTCTATAATTGAATGGATAACCAATGACTAAAAGTTGAAAATATTGTAACAAAAGGAGAAATTGCTCATTTTGAGCAATTTCTTCTTTTGTCGCCATGTTTTCAAAAAGCTGTCTGCTGCAGAGGCATCAGAAAGCGTCTATTTGAGGGAAAGGGTTAACCTTACCTCAAAAACAATTCAACATTGAAACTTGGTACACAAGCCTAGGAACATTACACATGTCTATACCAAGTCACATAACTCTTGCTTTGATGATTATTCAGAAGTGCCTTTTTTTCGAATTCTCAAAATTTACGAGCATTGGGTTTTTGCTCAGTGGAGCTCTTGTTACTGTTTTAAAAGCTTCTGAAGAATCTAATCCGACGGTTAAGTTGCGCTCTTCAAATCGCTCGCTGTCCATCGTCAACACACATCTCCCCCTATATCACTGGGTCAATACCATTTAAACTTTACAGTAATGATCCTGGTGTTCCTTTACCAAAATAGCTTAATTAACCCTTTCCTTCATACAGACACCTCTGCAAGAGAAGACTTTAAAAAAAACTGTGGCAAAAGAGATTGCTTATTATGAGTGTATAAAACTACACTTTTATAGAAATATTTTTTCCATATTATTAGTCATCTGCTGCAACTTTGTTGTATGTGGGATAGGGTTAAATATATGTGATTCACAAATATCTCTTGACTACCATGGCAACGGAAAGGCAAATCTTTAAGAATCTTCTCCTTTGAAACTGCAACAATTAAAATAATTTGATATATGTCCAATCATCTGGTGACTGTCTACCAAAATAGCTTCAACCCTTTCCCACAACAAATCTGTAGCAGACGACCTTGAAAACGGCAATATTAAAATATGGAACATCTCATGAGCAATTTCTCCTTTTGCCACAATGTTTTCAAAAGTTGTCTACTGCAGAGGTGTCAGCAAGCGTCTATATGTGGGAAAGGGTTAAATGAAGATTGTGCCTTAAGCAATTTTTTCACTTGTAGACACATTCTAATACATTTGTACTAGACAACTTTTGTAAACATTGTAGCAAAAGAAGAAATTGCTCATATATTAAGGTAAATTATTTTGCAACAATGTTTTCAACTCCATTTAATGATAAAACTTTCATAACTTAATTTGTCCACAGATGTTTTCAAAGTCATCTGCAGCAGATTTGTTCTAATAATGTGGAAAAGGGTTAATTAATGAGACTGGGTTAGATTGTTTACCTTTTATAGGCTATGATGAATCTTCTCCCAAGAAACCTACTGTCAAAATTGCTCTTTGGTACAAATGATCATCTGGTTGCCCAACAAATAGTTGAAATAAGAATTTCCCTGAGAAATTCAAAATCATCACAGAAACCAGTTATTCTTTTAAAATTGATACTAACAGCATGTTATATAATCCATTGCATCATAGGCTAATTTGACAAGCCTTTAAGTATTGATTTTCCACTTGCCAAATGTGGTTATTCAACTAAGCAATTTATCATTGCCATTTTAGCTCGCTTGTCACGTAGTGACACGGTGAGCTTTTGTGATCGCCCTTCGTCAGTTTCTTGTGAACACGATAGTCTTCATTTATTATCCGATGTTTACCAAACTTATTCAGTAGCTAGATATCCATGAGAGGTCGGTCTCTTTCGAAAACCATCCTGATCCATCCTTGCATGACTGGATTATGGCCCTTTAAAATTGGCAAAATTGATATAATTGACCTTGTGAACACGATAAGAACTTCATTTATTATCAGATGTAAACTTACCAAACTTATACAGTAGCTAGATATACATGAGAGCTCGGTTTCTTTTGAAAACCATGCTCGACTGAATTATGGCCCTTTAAAATTGGCAAAATTGTTATAATTGACTTTGTGAACACGATAAAAACTATTTATTTGTCACATGTCCTTTACATTGGCAATATTGACACATTGTTGGATGATGCAGATATTGAAAACAGAAAGTCTACCTTTACATTCGCTCCTGGAGAAGGTCAACGACCTCTCAGTATTTTTCAAGATAAGATTCAGAATGTTCCTTATGTGACCCACTATCAGATTCCTTCAAGCCATGTTGATTGGTCGAAAAACATGGCTGGTGGCGAGGCTAATTTGCCTTATAAATATGGCTCGAGAGAAAACTTAAAAAATCTTTCGAAAGTGTTTCACCAATTTTCAAATAATATTCCTAGGGGGACCCTTTATCAGATTCCTTCAAGCCATGTTGATTGGTCGAAAACTATGGCTTATATGGCTAAAGTAAAAAAAAAAAAATCAGGTGAGCGATCCAGGGCCATCATGGCCTTCTTGTTGTATTGTTTAGTTTTGACCTCAACAAATACACATTGTAATTGGAATAGTGTTTGTTGTTTAAAGTGTGTAACCCATAAATCTCAAAACCGTCCCTTTAACCTTTTCCCACCTGCAGACTACTTTAGAAATCATTGTGGCAAAAGGAGTAATTTGTTCATAATAAGCAATGTATTCCTTATCATAGTGTTATACTTTCATTTATAGAGATTTTCAAAGTTGTCCCATTGCAGATTGTGAACAATAAATACTATATCACAACATTTCCTGTGTAGTTTAAAAGTACTACCTCACAACCCTAAGCGCCAAGGAAGGAATCCCAGTCTCTAGACTAAAAGGTTGCAACATCAAATCCCAGCAGCCTCATTCACCTTCTCTAGACATACAAAAATCATTTAAAGTCTCATTCTGCAACAAAATGTTATCAAAAATAGCTCTATCATTTGAAGGTAAAGGGACACAAGATGGACAATTCTCCATGAGACAGGCTTGACCAGATTCAAACCATGGAGCTTAAATGGCAAGAAGAAAGATAACGAATTAGTATAAAAATTCATTTATTCATCATTAAGTACACATTCATTCCTCATTCACACTTATCTACAATACATACATTCTTAGAAACGGCAACGCAAGACCTATAGATAATAGATATATAATATCTAAATCCTTGCTTGACTTCAAAACCCTGTATTGTGGTAGTTGCAATTCTATTGAGTACCAACACTCGCTATAGGTTCAACCCTTTCCCACATAAAACAAATCTGCAGCAGAAAACAATAGGCAAACTATACATGCAAGAACAATTATAGAAGAAAACATTGTGACTAGTGGAGAAATTACTCTAAATTGTCTAAATGTTTCAAATGTAATCTACTGCTGAGGCTTTAAAAAGTGTCTATATGGGAAAGGGTCAATTTATGTAGTAACAAGAAAGATCCGTTTAATGCCTGCTCCAAGGAAAATTAACCCTCTCTCACATAAAGATTCTAGCAGATGACATTTAAAAACATTAGGGGAAAAGAATAAATTGCTCCTTTTGCCACAATGTTTTTAACTTTTAATAATTATATACTTTTAATTAAATAAAATTCTGCTTTGATATTTTCAAAGCTGTCTGCTGCAGATTTGTGGTATGTGGGAAAGGGTTAAAGTAGTAATGTAAATAAAAGAGTCGCCTAAGTATTCATGAAATGTCATCCAAATAGATGCAGTTGTTTGTTATAAACTTCTTGAAAGGTTCAGCAACTAGTTCACAAACAGTGCAGATCCAGATCTACCTACAAATGTACAGTTTGATTTAGATCTACACTGGTTACAGATGCCCAATTAATAATATTTTTCACTTCTTTCTGTAAATTAATTCCTGTTTCTATCTTGACCAAGTATGTGCAAGGACAAATTCATTCTACCTTGAGAAAAATTTAGTACATACAGGATAAATTTATGCTCATTCATTGCAATCCTGATGTATACGTACATGAAAAGTAACTATATTTTTTTGAAAAATATATATTTTAGAATTAGTTAAGATCCTTCAGTCAGCTGAAAATAAAGCTCGAACTCTGCATCTGAAGCAGAAATGCACCTGAGAATCAACTGATACAAATCACTGGTGAAACTTTTTTAAATGAAGCAAGTTAATTTAAGAGTACAACAGACTACAATCAAACATCATCATCTGATAATAACACTGAGGGAATAACATCATCTCTTCAATTTTGTCAAGGTAAACTAAAAACACATCAGATTATGAATACAGTTGATTTCACTGTTTTGGTTCATCAAATGAGCAGCCCTATTGTATATTGAACCTTTCCCCACATACAACGAATCTGTAGCAGATGGTTTCAAAACATCCAGGCAAAAATTTTGGTAAATCTATACATGTAAAAATGTGGGCATATTTATTAAAGTTGAAAACATCAGTAAATTCTTCTTCTGCCACAATTTTTTTCAAAAGGAATTTGCTGCAGATGATTCAAAATACATTTGCAAGTGGGAACGGGTTAAATTTCTAATTCTATGATCACATGAGTGGCATGAGATAGTCAGTTTAAACGTAACTTTTATTCAGTTTGCTTTTTTTGAGCCACCGAAACCTGAAAATCCCATCATAGCTGCCATATCTGGATCCCCATCAAGATCTGTTTCTGCCTTTCTCTTCCTTTCTTTCTTCTTTTCTTTTTTAAGGGCTTTTTGTTTATCTTCCTACAAACATAACAAATATTTCATCAATTGAGTCTTTGCCCAAGGTGACCAAAACTGAAAACTAGAATAGTGTTTCCAAGGAACATATGGGTTGCCTGTCAGTTAAGTCAGTAAGTGAAAGCTTCACAGATTGACGTCCGAGAAGAAATCCCTACTTTTCAGACGAAAAATGTTTCTCAACCAAAGTATAATTAATCAGCCTGATAGATAAATATTTAACAAAGTTTGGGTATGTACCGGTATTTGGTGTCAATGAGATCAAGGTCACACATACAAACCAAAATAAAAACCAAACACTTCATTTTAAACCCAATATGAAATATGGCATATAACTATTGAAAACAAGTGAGCCATGATGCCCCTGGATCATTTGCCTGATTTTTTTTTCACTTTAGCCATATAAGCCCCGCCCCCTGGCAGTCATAGTTTTCAACCAATCAACATGGCTTGAAGGAATGTGATAGAGGGTCACCCTAGGAATATTTCTACAAAATTATTTGAAAATCGGCCAAACAATTTCGGAGGAGAAGATTTTTTAAGTTTTCACTAAAGCCATATAATGCAAAATAGCCCCGCCATGTTTTTCGACCAATCAACATGGCTTGAAGGAATCTGATAAAGGGTCATCCAAGGAATATTTCTACAAAATTATTTGAAAATCTGCCAACCAGTTTGGGAGAAGAAGAATTTTAAAGTTGTTTTCGTTTCGTTGCCATGGAAACCAGAATTCTGCATGGATCACAAAAATATGAAGGAATTCTGGTGAGGTCATTGAGAGGATGCTTTCTGTGAAGTTTCATCTCAAATTGACCCACTGGTTACTGAGGAGAAGAAGTTGACGGACGATGCACGCCGGACAAAAGGCGATCACAATAACTCACCTTGAGCACTTCTGTTACTGTTGCTTAGCATGATCACCAAAAGGTAAAATGTTGTGTCCAATGTTAAATTTTATTTGTCAAGGTTTAGTCCAAAGTCTCATCATAAAAAACAACTGGAAAAGACTTGTCAACAGAATTGCAACATATCAAAAACTATATACCCCTGGATCTCCAAGAGCTCTAGATAAGGGATGTTTGCATGTTGTTATCCTTATTTGAACCTCTAACCCTTTGAGATGATTCTTTTGAGTATCCACATCATAGGGTTTGGTTGGATGATAAGAGATATATTATGGGGAGAAGAGCTGCATACTCCTCCTTTGATGGACCTCTTAATCTCCCATTTATAACCCTTTCCCCCAAAAAACAAATCTGCAGCTGACGATTTTGGAAACATCTGGCTTGAAATATGGTTAACCTCTATAAATGAATGTTTAATCATTGAATTGAGGTGGAAACATTTCTCCTTTAGTAACATTGTTTTCAAAATGTGTCTACTGCAGAGTTGTCAGAAAGCGTCTGTATGTGGGAAAGGGTTAATGAACATAATATAAGGGTTTATATGAAGGTTTAGCGGATATTTCAAACTTACCTCTTCTTTCAACTCTTTTATCCTTTCTTCAAAATCGTAATCTTTTTTCTTGTCGTCTATCTTCTTTTTATTCATTTCAAATCTTTTTCGGACTTGTTCTAGACTAGATCTTTCAATCTTCATAGACATACCAAGGTTTCTTTGATCTGAAATCAGCCAATTATATCACTATGTCCAAAATGTTAACCTTTTTCCTGCTAGAGCTCTTATATAGATCAGATAGGTATTCCAAATCCCTACTCGCAAATCAAAGTACACAAAAGTATCATCTTACCAAGACAATTAGAAAGAAATTGTGGGACAAAGTCTGTTTATTTTATCCTATTTAGATTTCCATAATTTGGATGAAAATTGCACATCAAGTCAAGGTAAAATATACACATATTTTGATTTCACAAATTTAAAAGAATTGCAAGAAAACCAGGCTAAACCAGGCCACATTCCACAAATCAAAAATCTGGACCGACTAGATGAAAAGACAGTAAAAACATGTCTTTAATTTCACGCAGTATGGTGACTGTAGACAAAGTCATCCAATTTCCTTTGAAAGAATTTCAGTCTCAAAAGTTAGTCAAAATAAACATAAGAACAGAACAGAACAGAAAGACCTATCTCATTGCAATAACACCTCCTCATTCAACAAAGATAATAAGCATATTAATCTTTACAATGATACAAAAAATAGGTTCTCTTTATCCAACAATTATTTTGACTGTATCAAAATTAAACTTCCAGTTTTTCATATGTTGCAATTTTAGCGCCAACATTCAATAGGGAGATTTTTTGGTGTTTTACAAAAGTTTTCAGTTTTCTTTAACAGTTTTTAAGTTATATCATGGCTTTTCCTCGGTAAGTTACCAGTACTACTGGTCCATTTATCCTGACACTAGCCAGTCAGTAGTTATGCTGAGCTCCAAGAAGGGCAGCCATTACTACCATTTTTAAAGTCTTTGATGTGACCCAGCCAGGGATCGTACATGCAGCCATCTACTCCATGCAGCGAATGCTCTACCACTACACCACTGAGGCGGTGCAGACATTCAAAGCGGATGACTAAAGACATTTGTATCAGTTAGCCCTTTCCCACATATAGACGCTTTCTGACGCCTCTGCAGCAGACAACCTTTGAAAACATTGTGATAAAAGGAGAAATTGCTCAAAACAAGCGATTTCATCTTTTGCCACAATGTTTCAACTTTTTTCAGTAATAATACCTTCATTTGTAGAGAGTTTCCATGATTTTTGGAAGGTGATTATTATGTAATAATCTTCTTCCTATGGGATTGCACACTGACCAAAATGGAATATGCCCTATAACATTTGATTCTACAGGACCTTTTTTATACATACACTAATCAAAATAGTGCGATGAATTCAAAGTAAAATCTACCTAAAAGTCTTTTCATTTACAATCAGTTGAATGAAGAATATAGAGTTTATACTTTATTTTCAAACTGAAAATGTATTTGCGTCTTTTAAAGTGAATTTTATTTTAAGAAATACAAATATTTCTGCAGTAAACATTACTATGTATATTCTTACGCGCCACGCTTTTGTGAACAACACCGATACACCGGATCAGATATACATAACACGAACTAGGTCAATTCGAGGACGTACCGTGTCGTAGGGTAGTTTCCCCAAAATATGCTAATCTATCCTTAATTACGACTTTCAGTTATATTCTTTATATTTCCTCTAGTATATTCATTTATAGGTTTTTACATCATTTATATATATTATATATGTATATATATATATTTACTAATTGAATCGTTGTGGGGAAAAAGGAAAAAATCCCTCTCAGATATTTTCAAAATCGTCTGCTGCATTTGGAGTCCTGGGATAAATTTCTTGTGTTTTGTCACAATGTTGTCAATAGTTGTGTGCTAGGGAGAAGTGTTAGTTATCTGGTAATTCATGAATGGTGTGTTCTCCCGAACGACTTCTCGACTAAATATGTATAAGGGGATTAGGGGGGCATTCTACATGGTAAATTACAGAATGATTATATAAAAAGGAATGATTGATTAGGCTTTAACGCCATTTTCAACAATTGTTCAGTCATATTACTGCGGCCAGTTCACCTATATGTTGTCTGGCTTTCTCACACAAGTAATCCACACAACATTCTTTCCAAGCAACTGGCTTCTTTTCCAAATAGACTGTTAGCCCATTGGTGAAAGATGAATGATGCTTGTCACATTGACGGAAAGAATGATGGTCGAGCTTCGATTCGAACTTACAACTGCTGGATTGACAGCCCACGTCGCTACCGACTGATTTACCGGGGGAAAGTTGAAAGATGTGGAAATCACTTTTCCTGAATTGGTATGGTAAAATCAAACTCATGCATACTAGATAAGCACCCTAACATGTTGCCTCTTTAGATATTGTAGCTCTTGAAAAAAAATGTTGTGGGAAAAGAAGCCTTTGGTTTTAATAGGGTGTTTTTTTTTTTTTAACAATTCGCTTCAATCAATCAGATTTTATCCGAATATCTAATTGTTTTAAATTGTAAAATATTTGCAAGTGTTTGAATCCACGCTTGACTCGTAATACACATCAAATAAAATTATTTCTATAAAAATCTGATCATCGTGAGATGTCATGATATTATTTAGATTTTACAACACTTTCTTAATGTTCTTGTTATGTGATAATTGATTTAAATTGAGGGCACACCTATCTTAATTAAGCTTTCATGCAAGGAGAAAACATTACGTTCTACGTTGTATCCTCATTCAGACACAGTTTATCGAACATTGTAGCAAATGTAAAATTAATTCATGTTTTCATATTTTCATTCATAGCACTTACTTGTATACGTTCATAGCATTTGTTCGCTTGTGAAAAGCAAATTTGAAAAACAGTGGCTATCATAGATTTTTTATGACGAGCAAGTTCTCCTATTGTTACAATGTTTTAACTATATATTTATGTTCTCACTTTTGTAATGTTTAATATGAAATGTACTTGCTCTTCAAATTTGGAAGAAATAAAGAATATCTATCTATATATCTTTGTCCTTATACAGACGCATAGAAAGATAGCATTAGCTATTGACGGATATGACTGAATTTTATTCTTTCCTGTACATTTCTGTCTAAATATGAAAAAATGCTTTCTATAATTTTTTTACAAAACTTTCTTTCTGTATTTTTTACCAAAAATATTTTTTGTTTTAATGCAATTTCTAAATGAATTGTATGTATGCAATACTCCTCACTTCTTGACAATGTTTGCTAACTATTGTGAATATAATATAATGTTCAGCTGTCAACAATTTTGAAGTTTTTATTCTTTCTTTATTATTGTATTCTACTGTTGAAGGCGTTCTTCCGAAATTATATAGTATAACCGTATAAACTAAACAACAAGTGTTTGTGTTTTTTATTATATTTGTTTGATTTATTCTTTTTATACAATTTTACCTATTCCGAAAATGCAGCAAAATAAAGAAGTTTTAAAGACTTAAATTCTTTCATTCATTTATTTTCCAACATATTTGCTCTCGTTTGTTCCTATCCATATATCCTAGCCATGATCTGTTCATACCTTGCATACAATTCATTATCCCATCCGCACCTGGCTGACATCAATCTAAAATCACCTTTCAGCAGTACTTTCAGTACTTTGATTTCTATATGTTTTCAAAATCGTCTGCTGCAGATTTGCTGTATGTGAGAAAGGGTTAACAGTTTAAACTTACGTTTCTTTCCATTAATGTGATCAAGGAAGTTGATTGAGTCTTTAACTACACAGTCACATACATTGCAATAATACCTGAAAGGAGAGGAAAGTAAAATCCTTGTTTGACCGCAAAACCCTATCTTTCTGAGTATTCAAATTTGTCATCGCCTAAGAGAATCAATTCTTAGCTTTAGTACCAACAATAAACTAGTAGGTTGCTTTGAGAGAATTTCCAACAAAATGTTGTTAATTGTTCCTTGTCTAAGCTTCTGATGTATTATCTAGCTTCATGCAATTAACCATTGATATAATAAACATAAGACAGATCTGAACCCTTTCCCATTTGTAGACACCTTTCGACACATTTTCATAAGCATAATGAGAAATTTCTCCGTTTGCTGAATGCTTTCATGTTAACCATACCATTATTTATAGAGATTTTCCATATTTTCAAAAGAGGCTTCCGCAAATTTGTTGTATGTTGGAAATGGTTAATAAAATTTTCCTTGGTTTGGTTTTAAAAGAATAATTTATCGGTCTGGACGAAAATATGCTAGCTTTGTTTATGAAAACATACCCTCCTTGCTGACTTGCAGGCGTAGTTTTGGTTATGACCTGAGATTTTCCTAACTTTGAGTCGAGATCAACCTGTAGAAAAAACAAACACTTTTGATATACAAATTACAATGCATCTAGGAGTAAACCAATACCACACAAGCATTTAAAGTAACACACAGTCATGTATCACCTGCAACTATGTCAGTAAGTGAAAGCCTTTAACCGACAGACAGACGATGGAGAAGTGATCCCTAAATGTTTCCCTGTCAAGGCAGACACCAAAAAACATAGATAATGAAATCTTTGAAGCCCTGACATATCAATGTTTGCTCTTAAACCCTTCATTGTGGGCATCTTTAAGAATCTTCTGTTGAGGTGCAAGCTAACAAGACAGTGTTTGGTTACATAATGCTTTCCTAGTTTATATACCTTGTTAACTCCACATGTAGATACATCCAAAGCCATCATTTGAAAACAATGTAGCAAAAGGAGAAACTTTCTCCTTTTGCCACAACATTTTCACATTTTTCAATTATTTGTACTTTCATTTAAAGAGATTTTAGATAGAGACTTAAAACATTTTTGTATTTGCAGACAAATTTAGTATTCACCCAGGCAACAGTTTGATATAACTGGACACTTACTTTACTTGTTTGAAACATTTTTACCTGATAAATGACATTTTAATACATGTATCCGAAAGAACACAGTGTTGAAGACATTGTTGAACTTGTAAGGAGAAATTGCTCAATTTGATCTTAGTCACATAACATTTAAAATACGGATGAAAAGTACTGGGAAGTCTAGGCAGCTGAGGGCAACAAACTTACTTTGTATTCTCTGGGCTTTAAAAGCTCTCTTTTCACAGGACCCTCTCGTAGTTCTCTCTCCAGGGCTTTCCTCTCCTCCTCCTCCAATCTTTCAGCTGCAATCTTTTCATATTCATCCTTGTCCCACTTTCGTCTGTGATCTGGAACAGGCGTCTAAAAAACAGACATATATTATATATATGTGTTAACCTATAGATTGCAAAACTCAGGATAATGTGTTTACCATCATTTGAAAATCCTAATTTTACCCACAAACCACAATTCTAATAAAAACTTTGGGAATGGTCAACTTTACTTATATATGTAATGGTGTGATATAGATGATTTGACAGTCTTAAGACTTATTAATTATGATGTATCAGCAATGGGTGCTATGTCATGAAGTAATATACAGGTTAACAAATCAACGGTATAATCACTGATTTTTTTCCTGGCCATAGGTTATGTTATTTGTCCACAAAGAATTAATGGCACAGTCACAATATTCCTACGTTTTGATTGGGTGAAAAGAAAATTTCAAAAACCAAAAGTATTTCTTCAAAATAAGCTTATACTTTTGTAACTTAAGATTCAATATTAAAGGGGATGAAAATAGCGAATCTTAAATCTGACAATTTGCATGTAATTTCACTGGTTTTCTATTTTTAAAATGAGTCCAAACATAACTGAACTTCTGAAATGGTATTTTCTACCTTTGAATTTGATGTGTGTTATGTGTTACTGTAACGTCATTGTACTGCAAAGAATGAATAAATACCTAAAAGGAAAGCTGAAGACACAGCAGGAAAGGATAGTTTGATTCGTATTTATGAAGTACTTTACATTATACGAGTAAACAAATTGACGGCAAAGCCGGCAATGTTTCCCGTCAATAGGTAATGTGTATGAACTTTGCAAAACTTTGCTATACCGTCTTTCCAAAAATTGTGTCCACAGTTGATTTTTCGATGCAGTCATGATTCTGCTACGTTTTGATTGGATGAAAAGAAAATATCTAAACATTTGTTTTACTTCTAGAGGAAGTAATTAAATATGATAATACGTACTCGATAAAGGAACGGACACAAGTAATTGTATGTGTGATAATTTCCTTTTAATTTATAACACTTGTTGTCATTTCTAAAACGAGTTCAAATAACAACTCATAAGGGTTTTTTTACTTTCCGGAAGTTCTTTGCTTAGGTCGGCAGGACTTGAAATTGACGTAAATAACTGATCGTGCTGCAAGCAAGGGGCTAACTGCAGTTTGCGGGGAATTATTTACTGATCACAAAAAGTTAATAAATGTTTACCCGAAATAGGCAGCACCTATACTCATATTAGAATTTTTTCAATTTCATTGGAAGTAATTTATTAATTGTTGGAATGGTGGACTCGTAAATTACTTTTAAAAAATATGAGGTCATGATAACCAGCATATCATCACCATAATATGTGTTTGTTTACCCGAAATTGGTAGCACCTATACTCATATTTACAAAGTATCCCAATTGAAGGAGTCATTGTCTGATCTAAGATTTGCCTATCATTTTCGAAGTCTGAGAAAAAGATACTGAGTGAAAGTAATCAAAAGCATTCACTCTGTTTCGTTTCAATATTGATCAAATCATTGAAAACAGATGCAATAAATAAATCCTGCAAATTGTTTGTACCAACGATAAGAGATATTGTAATTTTGGTGTCTATTCAAGCTAACGAATAGGAAATAAAGAGCTATGCTTTGTGACCAGGCAAATATAAATTTGTTTGATGGTCGCGAAAACCCATTATATAGCAATAAAATAAATATTTAATAAGTTGATCCTTATCATAATAGCTGTATGAATGGAAATAAGTAGGTAATGTGTCCATAAAGTAAAGATATATTAGAAAGCAATCCATGTCACGTTAATTCATGTTATAAAATATTGGGACGAATAAATTTCTTACGTTGTACGCCATTTTGGATTATGTGATATTCGGTCCGCATTATGTTCGCAACAATTAGTACTTAAAAACCTATAAAGAAAACTAACTTAACACAAGGGACACTCAATAATCATAAAGTTTTACATTCTATTAATTTCTTTTAACATTTTCAAATTAAATCTGCTCCATTTCACTTTTTGTCAGAATGTCCCATTCGACGCAATATTATAAGTTCGTGTAAGCACAATAATGAAATGTTGATGTTTTAGATTTTACGACGTGGCTGTAAACATATCAGGTTCAGTTCTTTATTCGACATATCTTGCAGTAAAAATGATTTAACACATCAGGGACTATAATTGGGAAACACTCTACAATGCCCATTTATTTTTGTTTGATTGTGTTTCTGAAACACCTGTGAGTAAGCGAAGATGTGTAGTGTTCGGATAAAAGAGACTCCGGATACATGGGCCTATGTATCTACACGTAATAAGGTGTAATCTCATAAGGTGTCGATTATTTAAGCATTTCACGATTTATAATATGCCACTTAAAAATTCAGTGATCTGAGTATTTACACCAGAGGGCTGATTTTTGTAGAAAAGTGAAGTGTCTGTATGAAACTGGGTTCATTGCTTGTTGTGCATTAAACCATTTGATTGCTTTCACACATACAGACACTTCTGCAGCAGACGACTTTTGAAACATTTTGGGCAACAAGAGTAATGGCTCAAAATGAGTGTTTCCGTCTAGATGTTTTCAGTCGTCTGCTGTATACATGTATGCAGTCAGCCTGGGTGAGTTAATTGACATTTAATTGGCAATAATATATACAACTGAACTCCTACTGAATAAAACAATATTGTTCATCAGGAAAAAAGTTAATAACTACATGTGTTTTCTTCAGGTAAAAAGTAATTAATCCAGTTGTAGAGATGTCAGACTCGGAGGAGGAATTTGCGAGTGCAGATGAAGGGGAGGCTAGCATGTCGCCAAAGAAACCAGGTGTGTTTAGCTTATTAGAAATATGATATAAATCTGGAATAGAGGTGTTGACAACTTCTGAAACCTTTGCAGTAGACAACATGAAAAATATTATAAATATGGTGAAATTAATGATCTGTTTTCCTCCGCTCACAAAGAATGTTTAAATATTGATTTTAATACCAGATGTTGCAATTCTTTCTACTGAAAATGTCATACTAAGTATATATGGTTAAGTTATAAGTTTGTAATAACATGTGCATTGTCCTCTAATTTGAGACCATTTTGATACAGGACTCATTCTAGGGGGAAAAATTCATTTTGAGAAGACTTTTCTACTTTAACCCTTTCCCTCATATAGATGCTTTCTGACGCCACTGCACCAGACGACTTTTTGAAAACATAGTGACAAATGAAGAAATTGCTCAAAACAAGCAATTTCTCCTTTTGCCACAATGTTTTCCACTTTTAATCATAGGTTATTTCAATTAAAGAGATTTTCTATTTTTTGACAAAATATGTTCAAAGTCGTCTGCTGCAGAATTGTCGTATGAGGGAAAGGGTTAACAATGGTTTCAGAAGTCATCTATACTAGAGGTGTCAAGGGTTTACCACGGAAAGGGATTTTTATAAGCATTAACATGTTAACCCCCCTTCCCCACGTACATGTACATCAAATCTGCAGCAGACGACTCTGAAAACATTTAGGCAAAAAACATGAAAATATCTCCCTGTATCAAAGTATCATTATTGAATAGGATTGAATACACTGGCAAAAGGAGTAATAGCTGATTGTGAGCAAGTTCTTTATTTGCAACAGTGTTTACATAAGTCGTCTGCTGCTGAGGCATCAGAAAGCAACTGTAATTCAGAAAGAATTAAAATCCTCTGATGGGGAAAATGACAATTATTAATATTATTTTTATTCTGAGTAAATTACACAAATTGTTGAAAAAAGAACAAATATGACATTGTGTAAAACATGATAGTTAAATCGATGAGGATTAAAATAAATGCAATAATTAATGCATGTACCTTTTTTTTTAATGGTATTTTGTTCTATTTCAAAATAAGATTAGTAATAACAGATAAGTGAGATAATTTTAACTCTTATTTAGATTGAATTTATTATTTATCAATTTTAGAAGCAAAGCAAGATAAGATAAAGAAGACAAAAGACAAACAAGAAGCAAATACAGACAAGAGTAGCGAACAAGCAAAGTCAGATAAAACTACGGAATCCGGAAAAGCTAAAGGAGAACAGAATGAAGGAAAAAGTAAAAAGGGTGGTGGCGTTGGTGATGCCAAAAAGTCTAGTTCTGCTTCAAAACCTCAGGAGTCAAATTCTTCAGCCAGTGGGAAAGGAAAACAAGCAGGCAAAAAAGGTAAACAGAAAGTTGGAAAGAAAGGTGGAAAAGAGGCAGCTGACATGGACAAACCAAAAGTTGCTGAAAGTACTGATAAAGATGAATCTGGTGAAAGTCAAGTTTCTACTCATAAAACTGAACAGAACCCTACAAGTGATATAAAAAGTGAAGAAGCAAATGTCATAAAGGAAGAAACAGAAAAGACAGTTGAGAAAAGTACTGAAGGTGTGACAAAACCTGTAGATAAAAGTGAAAGTGAAAATGTCAAAGTTACACAGAATATTGGTAACCCAGACGAATCTTCAAAAGGAGCAGATGAGTCCAATACAAAACCTGCTAATACTGAAGAAGTTAAAACTCCAACCAAGTCAAATAATACCACAGTTGAGAAGGTTGATTCAGAGGCAGCCGATCTCATAATATCTCCGTCCACTCAGTCTATACCCAGACCAGATCCAGATCACACACAGGAACAGGAAAATGTGCTGTCCAAACTGGCAGGTTCTGCACAGGAAAAAAAGGTATTGAAATTCATAAGCAGAGTTCTAGACAGGGTGCAGTTCAAAATAAATTCTGGAGAGAATGCAGAGCAAATCTAAAATCATAACAATAAGAGAATATTTCGAGTAATCACAGTATAGGGTTTAATGAAGTCATAAATGAGATATTTAACTCTTTCCCACATACAACAAATCTGCAGCAGAGGACTATGAAATTATCCAAGCACAAATTTGAGAATTGATTAGGGTTTAATGCTGTTTTCAACAATTTTTCAGTCATATCACTGCGACCAGTTCACCTACTCATGTGTTGTCTGGTTTTCCCACACCAGTACACCACACAACATTCTTTCCAAGCAACTGGCTGCTTTTCCACATAGACTGTTATTCTTAAACAGCCAATTGGTGAAAGACGAATGACACATGTCACAGTGACTTTTGTCAAACGTCCCTGGATTGGGAGTTTTATTATTAAATAGAGTTGAAAACATTGTGACAAATTGACTCTGAGTAATTGCTCATTATAAATAATTTGTCTCTTTGCCACAATAATTGTAAAAGTTGTCTGCTTCAGAATGCATCATGGGGAAATAGTCCTTCATTCCTTGTCTAGATTTCTGCAACTAGTCACTGAGTCAGCTTCGCATGAAAATTATTTCTCATCATCATAAATTTTCATTTTGATGCCTAATCAACTTGCAAGATTTGGAAACATTGCAAGAAAAGGAAAAGTTGCCGTATATTATTAATGAGTAATTTATTCCTTTTCTTTTGTATAAATATAATTAGTTAAAGTATGTCTATTATAGACTATACCATTCGATTTTTGCTCCTTTCAGCAGAGGCTTTGACCTTTTCTCTTATAGGGACAATTTTTTTTGCCTTGATAGTTGACAGCTGTTAAAAATATTGTAGGAAAAAGAGAATTTGCTCAAAATTAGCAATGCTATAAATACTGTTGTCGATCAAATACTCTTAACCTTTGATGTTTTTGAAGGCAGATAACACCTCAAATTATGAAATATTACATCAAATTGGAAATCCTTATTTGACCCCCCAAAACCTATATTATAGAAGCTTAAAAGAATCTTCTGACAGAGACAAATTATTTGAGTACTCACAAGGTAGTGCTGAACTGCTTAACCCCCGTTACAAACAGACACTTTTTGACGACTTTTGAAAACGTCGTGGCTAAAGGAGAAAATGCTCAGCCTCATACAATTTCTCCTTTTGCCATAATTTTCAACACCTTTCATTAATAGAGAGCAGCACTCTAGATACAGGTCGTTTTGCATGTTTTAAAATCCTTATGCAACCCTCTAACCCTATGTTGTAGGTACTCAAAATATTCATCTCAATGAGTACCACAGCATAGTGTTTGGTTGGACATTAAGAAAGATATTGTGGTGCAAAGAGCTGTACACCGCTCTGGTGAGAGTCACTACATTTATGTCTAGATGTCTTCAAAATCGCCTTCTGCGGAATTATTATATGTGGGAAAGGGTTAATATGAGATATAATGTTTGAGTTAGACATCACACTTGTTTACTCTCCATTCTCTTGAGCTCTGATATTGATCTCTTTTTCAGCAATCTGGCTGGGGATGGGGATGGGGCTCATCCATCTTGAATGTTGCATCATCTTCAGTTTCCACCTTCACTAGCCAAGTGGGTAAGTTGATAGTAAGGATACTAGAGTGTATTGTAGCCAAAATTGCCTTTAGTGTGTTGTCAACCTTTCCATACTCCTCAGTCTGTTTTAAACTTACTTACATATTGGACGGCGCCTTATGCGTTCCTTGTGAACGCTCTTGTTCCTATTATTAGGTATTTTTGTTAATAGTGAGGTATAGATTATTATACCTCCTTCAAAGAATAGGGGGTATATAGAAGTCACTGTGTCGGGCTGGCTGTCTGTCTGTCTGTCGGTCGGAAGCCATATTTCTTACAAACCACTGGTTGGAATTCAATAAAGTTTTACATGAATCTTCTATACCAAGAGGAGATGTGCATATCCTAAAGGGGTTACAATTGCATGTTATTTTATAGAGTTATGGCCCTTTTACTTATTAAGTTATGGTGTAGGTCAAGGTGCTGTTGAGGGGGTATTTATCATCTTCAATGATAGTTCTAGTTTTGAATTGATATCTTCAAAGACATCTGCTGCAGGTTTGTTGTATATGGGAAAGGGTTGAGCCTTGACATAGAAAATTGGGCCTTTGGCTATCTGACCCTTCAGATGTAGATTGGTTTATGGTCAGCCTACATCTTACAACAATATGGTCAGACTTCAAAATCTTCATTAGATGGATATTTTATGCTCTATAGACTAGATACCCCAATAGCTTAGTCTGTAGCGACGTGGGCTGTCACTCGAAGGGTTGAGAGTTTGGACCTAAGCTTTGCCAACATTCTTTCCAGCGTTTGACAAAAGTCATTGTGACATTCGTCATTCGTCGTCCACCAATGGGCTTTCATCATTCAAAATAATTTCATATTTCCTTATCATAAATAAGTAAATTTCATGTATTTGATATATCTTGACAGGTGAAGGATTTAACACCATGATAGAGACCGTCGAATCCACACTGAACGTTCCTTCTCCGGAAGATCTAGTGAAGCAGAGTGAATATGGAGAAGAATCTGACAATTCTGAAACACTCGAAGGTTGGTGTCTGTGGTTTTAACCCTTTCCCTCATATAGACGCTTTCTGACGCCTCCACAGCAGACAGCTTTTAGAAAAACATAGTGACAAAAGAAGAAATTGCTCAAAACAAGCAATTTCTCCTTTTGCCACAATGTTTTCCACTTTTAGTCATAGGTTATCCATTCAATTATAGAGATTTTCTATTTTTTGACAAAATATGTTCAAAGTCGTCTGCTGCAGAATTGTTGTATGAGGGAAAGGGCTAAATTCACTGTATCAGAGCTCTATATAAGGAGCGTTTGGCTTGTTCTAATTTACTTATTTTTATCCGCTAATGAGAATTTTGAGTACTCACAGCATAGGGTTTGGTTGAATAATAAGAAAGATATTATGGGGAAAAGAGCTGTAAACCCCTCCTTATCTGGATCTCTGCTGTATATAGCTGAGCCCTTTATAAAGGGTATATTTAATCATCTGGGTCCACCAACATTACTTCGCGTTTAGTAATACTTAAATAATTAAAAGCATATTTGTCATTTTTGTTTTTCCCTGATATTTTGTAAAACATAAATGGTGGAATGTATTTAAGTGAATGACTAAGTTTAAATAAATATTAACCATGCTGACTAGCAATAATTGTTAAGGAACGAAATCTTATGGCATTTTAGTTAGGGAAACAAAAATGATGTTTACTCCAGCTTATCTAGGCCTTAAATATCCCTTTCACATACAATGGTCATGTGTTACCCCCTTCCCACTTGTAGAAGCATCTTGGCGCATCTGCAGCAGACGACTTTTGTTCTATTTCTACTTTTGCCACAAAAATACAACTGCATTCAATAATTATTCATTAAATAATTCTATGAAAATTTCTATAGTTTTGCCTAGATAATTTCAAAGTCGTCTGAGCACTGCAGATTTGTTGTATGTGGGAAAGGGTTAATATATATAGTTAGTAAAAAGCTAACTAATGAATCAGTATATCCTTTTTCTGGTATCATAAATTTAGAGTTGTCTGCTTTAGAAAAGAATTGAGGTAAAATTTGTAACTATATTTGTAAACTTGATTTTTAAATAGAGTTGATTATTTTTAGAATGGAGAAGTTGCTCATTTTGAGCTATTTCTTCTTTTCCAACCGTTTTCAAAAGTCATCTGTAACTTATGTATATGTTTTTAAAGAAAAGGTTAAAGGCAAAACAGAAAACACTTTAGTGGTATATATTGAATATGGCTCATCAGGAATTTTACTGTCTTTAACAAAGAAATCGAAAATGGGTTTTGAATTTGAAAGAGATAAAATTGAATTAAGATTAATTCAGCCTTTTACTTCATCGAACAACTCTGCAACAGAGGTAAAAAAAAAAATCAGGGCAAAAATGTTGAATATCCCTATAAATGAAAGTTCAACTATTTAAACATGGTGATAAAAGGAGAAATTGCTCGTTTTGAGCAATTTCTTCTTTTGTTGCCTTGTTTTCAAAAAGCTGTCTGTTGCTGAGGCATCAGAAAGCGTCTATATGAGGGAAAGGGTTAAAAAATATTTCCGTCACATATGAAGCTGCTCCAGTTGAAAAGGGGTTCTAGTTTTCTTGAAGGCTCTTAACCCTTTCCCTCATACGACAATTCTGCAGCAGACGACTTTGAACTTATTTTGTCAAAAAGTGGAAAATCTCCATAATTGAATGGATAACCTATGACAAAAAGTGGAAAACATTGTGGCAAAAGGAGAAATTGCACGTTTTGTGCAATTTCTTCTTTTGTCACTATGTTTTCAAAAAGCCGTCTGCTGCAGAGGCGTTAGAAAGCGTCTATATGAGGGAAAGGGTTAAAACAGTGTGATGAACGGAGAAATTGCTTGTCATGTGTGATTTCTCCATTAGCCGCAGTGTTTTCAAAAGCCATCTACTGCAGACATGTCAAAATGTGTGCATGTCAGAAAGGGTTAACCCTTTCCCTCATATAGATGCTTTCTGACGCTCTCTGCAGCAGACGGATTTTTGAAAACATAATGACAAAAAGAAAAAATTGCTCAAAACGAGCAATTTCTCATTTTGCCACAATGTTTTCCAATTTTAATCAAAGGTTATCCATGTAATTATAGAGATTTTCTGTTTTTCGTCTGCTGAAGTATTGTTGTATGAGGGAAAGGGTTAAGAGTGGTATTATTTCAGGTGCCACTGCTGCTAGCAGACCAATATTGGAACAGGTAAAATCATCACAAAATGACAAACAGGAAGACAAAACAGAAATTTCTGCAGAAGCTGAAAACCAGTCTCCAAAAGATTCTAGCAATAACTGGTTCTCGTCATGGGGTGTTGGAAATATCACAAAAATGGTTGAATCTACGGTAAGATTGTCCAGAGCCAGGGATAAGGAACATATTTATTGCCCTTAACCCTTTCCCTCATATAGACGCTTTCTGACGCCTCTGCAGCAGACGGATTTTTGAAAACATAGTGACAAAAGAAGAAATTGCACAAAACATGCAATTTCTCCTTTTGCCACAATGTTTTCCACTTTTTGTCATAGGTTATCCATTCAATTATAGAGATTTTCCACTTTTTGACTAAATAAGTTCAAAGTCGTCTGCTGCAGAATTGTGGTATGAGGGAAAGGGTTAAATCCTTATTTATATCATAATACCCTATGCAATGGGTATTCTGTAATTCTTTTGACAATCAACAACAAAGGGTTTGGTTTGGTACTAAGAAAGATGTTGTCCGGAAAAGAAAAAAATAACTTTACTTATCAAGGTCTCTATTTGTCATTGATTGGTAGAAACATACCAGTTATATAAACTGACCTTTTTTGTTTCCCAGTCTTAAAAGTTGTACAAGTCCATATTTGTGGAGACTTGTGTCAGTTTCCTAGGGATCCATAGGGATAACTTTTTTGTCACCTGTATTGGGCTGCGAAACACCGCATTCATTTATCTATTGTCTGTTGTTCACTTACTGAAACGCCAGCAGGTGACTCGTATGTTCCTTCAAACACTCTAGTTAAAAGTATTACAATTTATTGAAATTGTCAGTGTAACAATTTGGTTCAATTTAGGGTTAGACATTTTCTTTTTCTTCAATTACAGAAACCATGATAATGTCTTAAAATGTGCTTTACTAAAATCTAGCAAGTCTTCTTTAAACACAATTTTTAACTCTGTATCATCAATTGTATTCCCAAATTTCTAGAATTTACAACATTTTTGTTAGCTTTACCGTGTCGTTGGCATCTTTGTTTGTGATAGTAATAACAAAAGCATATAGTTTGCCATTTTAGTTCCCAATCAGAAACCGAGCAGACTATGCTGTCATGTGACAGCTCTTAGTTAGATTAATTTTCAAAGCAGACATTTCTAGCTCACCAGAACACAAAATGCTCAAGGTGAGTTTTTGTTGTCCGTCGTTCGTCGTCAGTCGTCCGTCGTCAACATTTGCTTGTTAACACTCTAGAAGCAACATTTTGCATCCAATCTTCATGAAAGTTTATCAGAACATAATTATATCTCCATCAAATCTAGGCCAAGTTCGAAACTGGGTCATGTCGGGTCAAAAACTTGGCTTGAGCATGTTGAAACTTTGTCAGAATGTTTGTCTTAGTGATATCTAGACCAAGTTTGAATATAGGTCATGTCAGGTCAAACCTAGGTCACTAGGCCAAATTGAAGAAAAATCTTGTTAACACTCTGGAAGTCACATTTTAAACTTGAGCATGTTGAAACTTTGTCAGAAAGTTTGTCTTGATGATATCTAGGCCAAGTTCGAATATGGGTCATGTCCGGTCAAAAACTAGGTCACTAGGCCAAATTTAAGAACATTCTTGTTAACACTCTGGAAGCCACATGTTTGGCTTGAGCATGTTGAAACTTTGTCAGAATATTTGTCTTGGTGATATCTAGGGTAAGTTCGAATATGGGTCAGGTCAGGTCAACAACTAAGTCACTAAATTTGAATTAGTGATATCTAGGTCAAGTTCGAATATGGGTCATGTCGGGTTAGGTCACAAGGTCAAATTTAAGGAAAATCTTGTTAAAACTCTGGAAGCCACATTTTAAACTTGAGCATGTTGAAACTTTATCAGAGAGTTTGTCTTGATGATATCTAGGCCAAGTTCGAATATGGGTCATGTCCGGTCAAAAAGTAGGTCACTAGGCCAAATTTAAGGGAAATCTTGTTAACACTCTGGAAGCCACATGTTTGGCTTGAGCATGTTGAAACTTTGTCAGAATATTTGTCTTGGTGATATCTAGGGTAAGTTCGAATATGGGTCAGGTCAGGTCAACAACTAAGTCACTAGGCCAAATTGTAGAACAATCTAGTTAACACTATAGAGATCGCATTTTTGACTTGAGCGGCTTGAAATTTTGTCAGAAAGTTTGTCTTGATGATATTGCCATTGGCGCTGAAAGAGTTATGTCTTAAATAGCCCATTCTCAGGTGAGCGA
Organism: Serripes groenlandicus; assembly: GCA_031761405.1. Taxonomy (NCBI): domain Eukaryota; kingdom Metazoa; phylum Mollusca; class Bivalvia; order Cardiida; family Cardiidae; genus Serripes; species Serripes groenlandicus. The sequence continues at coordinate 16,862,496 of JASEVX010000006.1, forward strand.
TTCCAGGGCCTCATGGCCCTCTTGTTAAAATATAATATCAGGTAACCATTTTACTTTCAGGGTAAGACGTTAGTGACAGGCAGTTTAGATGCTCTTGAAACTTTGGGAAAGAAAACCATGGATGCCTTGAACGATCATGACCCAGGTTTGAAGAAAACAAGAGGGATAATGAAGGAGCAGGGAGACAAACCCAATCTGTCTGCAATGCTCCGGGATGCTCGTGACCATCATGAAGAACAGGTTAAGCTTGAAAAAGAATCTGAAGAAGCAAGAAAAGCTCATTTTGGAACACTCTTTGATGATTTCCAAGGTAAAAATTCAATTGTTTGACTGATTGTTTTGAATTTAACGCCGCTTTCAACATTTTTTCAGTTATATCATGGGGTTTTATGGGTAAGTTACCAGCACTACTGTTCCATTTATTCTTACACAAGCCAGTCAGTAGTAATGCTAACCCCTCAACCCCAAGGAGTGCAGCCATTACTACCATTTTTAACCTGGTTTTCCAAAGGAAAAATCTGGTTATTAGTTTGGCGAAGTCGGTGGGTGGGCGGGCGGGTTTCAACTTTCCTTGTCTGGACCATAACTTTGCCATGCATAGAGATATTTTCAAATAACTTGGCACAAACATGCACCATATCAAGACGATGTGCCAACTGCAAAAATAAATTCTGTAGATTCAAGGTCAAGGTCACAGTGATAAGAAATAGACTTTAATTGAACTTTTCTTGTCTGGACCATAACTTTGTCATGCATAGAGATATTTTCAAATAACTTGGCACAAACATGCACCATATCAAGATGATGTGCCAAATGCAAAAAAAATTCTGTAGATTCAAGGTCAAGGTCACAGTGATAAGAAATAGACTTTAATTGAACTTTTCTTGTTCGGACCATAACTGTGTCATGCATAGAGATATTTTCAAGTAACACAAATATGAACTATATCAATATGATGTTTCACATGCAAAACTTTTGTCTGTAGCTTCAAGGTCAAGGTCACAATGACAACAAATAGACATCAGTTGAACTTTTCTTGTCCGGACAATAACTTTTTCATCCATAGAGATATTTTCAAATAGCTTGGAACAGATATACACCATATCAAGACGCTGTGTCATATGCACAATTTATGTGTTTAGCGTCCAGGTTAAGGTCACAGTGACAGAAAATATACTTTACTTTAACTTTTTTTGTTCAGACCATAACTTTACCATGCATATAGATATTTTCAAATAACTTCGCGCAAATATGCTCAATATTAAATAACTTGGCAATTTAAAAGAATATAGCATAGATATGTGTTGCATATAAATATTTTATCTATAGCTTCTAAGACAATGTGTTGCATATAAATAATTTATCCGTAGCTTCTAGATTAGCTTCAAGGTTTTCCCGGCGTACCAAGTTTTTTGGGTGTACCAAATTTTCGCGGGATTTTGCAGTTGTGAATTGATTCTGCAAATTCACATGACAAGAATCAAGAAGGTAAACCTCATAAGCTCGGGCCCTGGATCTAGTCTGTTTGCAAAGGCATAAACGCGTTACTATCAAGTAAAGGGTTAAGGCAGATCACTGATTATCAACCTGGCATTAGGGATCCTAAAATGTGGCTGCTTACAACAAAAGGTTGCTTAATATCTTTTATCTATTATATGTTCTTAATAAATGAGGCCATCAACACACGATTGACTGTATTGAACTGATATTTGTTAGATAAAATTGTGATATATTTAATTGACAAAGTAATTATGATTATTCATCAATAGAAATATTCCCCGTTACTTGAATTACTAGCTTTGATTAACTATTAACTGAAAGATTTGACAGATCTGTTAATTCTTAATCAAACACCTTCCATTATAGAAAACCTGGTTTCATGGAATTTTCATGTCTTGTTAAATTCTAATAAATGCTTGGAATAATTGGAATGTTTAATGCAGAAGCCTAGATTAGGAGTAAACAGATCATTGCTTCTCGCATACTTATATTTTATCAATTTAAGATAAAATTAAAATGATATCTAATGTAATTGCAATCTCATTAGAAGCAGATATATTCTTCGCGGTAGTAGCGCAAATACTAATATAGTTCTGATGACTGCCTGCTACAGGATCATCTCATATTGATCTTTGTGTCAGTCAATCAAGCTGTGGCTTACAAAATCATTAGGTATCAACAGGTTAGTTTGCTCATATAAATAAACGAGATAGAGAAATGGTGATTGCCGAGAGTTCCGTTTGTATTGAATTCTTAAATGTATAGAGTCAATTCAAGGCAACTCTTAATGCGTTGTCGTCATATCAAGTATATGTACAGGGAAGAATTTTGGTCTTATTATACCCCCTTCGAAGAAGAGAGGGTATATAGAAGTCACTGTGTCGGGCTGTCTGTCTGTCTGTTGGTCGGAAGCCATATTTTGTCCAGCCTATTTCTTACAAACCACTGGGTCCAATTCAATAAAAGTTTACATGAAGCTTCTATACCAAGAGGAGATGTGCATATCCTAAAGGGGTTACAATTGCATGTTATTTTACAGAGTAAGGGCCCTTTTACTTATTAAGTTATGGTGTAGGTCAAGGTGCTGTTTAGGGGGTATTTATCATCTTCAGTGATAGTTCTAGTTTCAATTATATATATAATCAAAATTCTTGGCAAAATTATGAAAACTCTATATAAATGCTTGTAAAATCATTTAAAAGAGTTAAAACACTTTTTGCAAATTGAGAAATTGCTCCTTATGAGCAATTTCTCCTTTTGTCACATTGTTTTCAAATGTCATCTGATGCAAATGTGTGATAATGTGTCTGCAAGTGGGAAAGGGTTAATATTAGCCATTACTTTTGACCTGTCGGAAATACGAGTTTTATAAATGGTGGGTGTTTTCCTTCTGACAAGACCTTTCTTATTATATCAAAATGTTGATTGTTTGACCTTGACATTGACCTTTGGAAAAAAAGACCTATGCTGCCACTTAAGATATTTTGGTTTCAGAAACATATATTGTTTAATTCAAAATGTACATGTTTGATATTTGCACATAACTTCAAAATTTTGAATGAATTGTAAACCGAGTGGTTAGCGTTTGGTCCCAAGTCGTGGACAGCGATCATGCCTTCATGGTGGAGTTTCCTTGGCCAAGTGAACTGTTGCTGTGATATAACTGAAACAATGTTAAAAATGGCATAAAACCCCAATGAAAAAAAAATAAACAAAATGCTTAATATTAAAAACATGACTCAGATAAGGTGTAAAAGTAGGGAATGCCATGGCCTTTTCTGTGTTATTACTAAATATAATCCTATTTAAGTACTTATCAATTTGGTAAAACAATCTTTTGAATACCCACAATAGGCATTTGGGGGACAGATAAGCGTTAACCCTTTCCCTCATATAGACACTTTCTGACACCTCTGCAGCAGACAGCTTTTTGAAAACATAGTGACAAAAGAAGAAATTGCTCAAAACGAGCAATTTCTCCTTTTGCCACAATGTTTTCCACTTTTGGTCATAGGTTAACCATTCAATTATAGAGATTTTCTATTTTTGGACAAAACATGTTCAAAGTTGTCTGCTGCAGAATTGTCGTATGAGGGAAAGGGTTAAAAGATAGAAATACTCTAGAGCTGGCACTGATTAATACCATCAACTGTCTACATTACAGGTCTGGCTCATCTAGAAGCTCTCGAGATATTATCCAATCAGAGTGAAAAGAAAGTAAGCAGTTTATTAACAGCTATTCCAGGCGACGTCATAGCTTCATTAAAGCCTCAGTTACTGGAAATAAAGGCAAACTTTGAGATTGGAGATGAAGAAGAAGACGATGTGGAAGAACATGACTTTACGGGTTTGGTGGCGGACATCTACGGAGAGCTGAGCATTGGAACTTCATCTGATAAACTTACAAGGGTACTGATTTAGATGTTAACTGAAAGGAAAAAAATTGGGCTATTGTGATACCTACCCTTTGCGTCGTCACAAAACTTTAACCTTACCTCATAACTCAAAAATCGTTCAACATTTTCAATGAAACTTGGTACACATGTTCCTAGGAACAATATGCATGTCTATACCAAGTCATACAACTACAGACAAGCATTTTCGTTCGCTCTGTGGCACTCTTGTTATGTACTTTGTTGACACTGTAACAAAAGAAAAAATTGCTTGTTACAGATAATTTTTCTTTTGCCAAACGTTTTTCAAAATTTTTGATGCCAAAATAACCCCAATATTATTATACGGGTCAGAGCTTTGGGGTCTAAAAAGAATGGAAACCGTAGAGAGAATTCATATATATGCCTGCAAACCCTATATGCATGCCCCACAAAATTCAATAAAATTCAATAAATTATGCCATATTAGGCGATTGTGGAAGATTCCCGCTATATATATCAGCATCTAAACGATGTATCAAATATTGGTTAAAAATTCTATGCATGCCTTATGATAGATATGTTAAAAAGTGTTATCTTATGCTAAAATTACTAGATGAAAATGGGCATCAAAATTGGGTTACAGATGTGAAAAATAATCTTTTTATGAATGGTTTTGGTTATGTTTGGGAGAGTCAACTTGTAACAAACAAAAAACACTTTCTCGTATCTTATGAAAGAAAGTTGAAAGACCAGTTCTACCAAATATGGCATGACTTCTGCAGTAATAGTAGTAAACTGTCTTACTATTGCTACTTTAAACCTAATTTTGCTGCTGAATCATACTTGTCATTAATTGATTTATGTAAATTTAGGAAAGCTCTTTCAACATTTAGAACATCTGCTCATGATCTTATGATAGAAAAGGGATGCCATTTAGGAATTGAAAGAAACCTCAGATACTGTCTGTTCTGTAATAATGTTATTGAATGTGAATTTCACTTTGTTCTGGTATGTCCTCTTTATAAAGAATTGCGCTTCAAATACATCCCTCAGAAACTGTACTTACACCCAAATTTAAATAAATTTTTCATACTGATGGCAAGTACTGATAAAGAAATAATTAGGAATCTTTCAATGTTTATCTTTTATGCCTCGAAGAAGAGAACAGTTGAAATTAAGTTTCAAACCATAACAACACATGATGTAATTATTGTTATGTAGTTTATATGTATGTATATGGGCCGGTGGCCTTGTAATACAATAAAATTGAATTGAAACACTAATATTTATATTTTCATCTGTAGATATTTTTCATATTTTTAACTAATTGTTTGCCAAAACAGACAGCGGCATTCTTGTCATATGCTCGAACCTGTTAAATGGTTTTCTGTTTACAAAACTGCTATGAAGACAATGTACTTTGTGGAAGTTGGTACTTTGTGATGATTTGTACTGATTAGTCCTTTCCCACATACAGACACTTTTTAATGCCTTAGCAGCAGACGATTTTTGAAATCATTGTTGCAAAATGAGAAATTGCTCATGATGAGCAATTTCTGCATTTGCCACAAAGATTTCAACTCTATTTAATAATCATACTTTCATATATAGAGATTTTATATATTTTGTACTTGATAATTTCAAAGTCGCCTGCTGCAGATTAATTGTATGTGGGAAAGGGTTAAGAGTTGAAATCTTTGCTTTCATTTGCGGGAGAAGAGTATGTAAAAATCTGAATTGCAATACTTTTAACCCTTTCCCCCATACAGATTGACTATTGAAAACATTTTGGCAAAAGTATAAATTGCTCATTATAAGCAATTTTTCATTTTGCCAAAATGTTTTCAACTCTATTCAGTCATTTTTCTTTCATTTATAGAGACTTTTCATATGTTTGTCTAAATGTTTTCAAAGTCGTCTGCTGCAGACTTGGTGTATGTGGAAAAGGGTAAACAATTTTGATCCATTTTGTCATACAAAAGTCATCTTTCAGTCATTCTTGTCCCATTTTATTATAGTGGAAGCCAGCCTCTTGCTTTTGAAAATGTTTGTATTAGTATCATAACAAATATTGTGGAACAGACAACATCACTCATAATTTCAGTATGATAATGGTAGACAAAATGTGCTGAACCGTAATTAAGATCTTCTTAAAAACTTGACCTGAACATTATTTTATTTTAAAAAAATCTCTTAATTTAGACTCATGTGAAGATCAGAGATTCTCTAAAAGAGTTTGGGGCGAAGACAGAGACTGAGGAAAAATCAACTCCTAAGGTAAATATAATACGCAATGATATATTTCTATGAACCATATCAGGTCAAACAGGGGATGGCAGTGTCACTGTTTTGGTTATCACTTAACCCTTTCCCTCATACGACAATTCTGCAGCAGACAACTTTGAACATATTTTGTCAATAAATAGAAAATCTCTATAATTGAATGGATAACCTATGACTAAAAGTGGAAAACATTGTGGCAAAAGCAGAAATTGCTTGTTTTGAGAAATTTCTGATTTTGTCACTATGTTTTCAAAAAGCAGTCTGCTGCAGAGTCCTCAGAAATCATCTATATGAAGTAAGGGTTAAAGAGGCATGATGGTGATACTGACGGTGCACTTGTTGATTGATTGGGGTTTAACGTCGTTTTCAACAATTTTTCAGTCATATCACGACGGCCAGTTCACCTACTGATGTGTTTCCTAGTTATCTCACACCAGTACTACACACAACAGTATTTCCAAGCAAGTGGCTGTTTTTCCACATATACTGATAGCCCATTGGTGGAAGATAAATGATGCTTGTCACAGTGACTTTTGTTGAACTTTGGACTGAGCTGGGATTCAAACTCGCAACCCCTGGATAGACAGCCTGCATCGCTACCGACTGATTGGTCACTGGAGATATTCTTTCAAATGTTTATACATTAAGGGCTTTATTAAATATAGGTAGACCAGTGAAGACTTCAAGGAGGCTATGTTCACTTAAGTATTTTCAGTCATGTAGATGCTCTCACCAAAAGTTGAAAGACTTGGTTTATTTAAAAATAATTAAAAGCGAGCACAAAAAATTGTCACAGAATATATCAAGAGTTACATGTATATGCATAGTACATAGTCTTTATTTTTTGTATGATGATGCATTCCAATTTACCTAATTGATGTGTAAAAATGAAATATTTATATATACATGAAATTGAGAACTTGCTAGTTTAATCATATTATCAAATAAACAATAATTTCTCAAACAAGTATCTATTATGTTAGGTCAGTGGTGCAGTTGTAAAGCATCAACCTCTCGTACCAAAGATCACAGGTTCGAATACCAAGATGAGTGGGTTCTGCCTGTGAGATTTTTCCACACAGATATGGGTTAAGTCTCCAGTAAGCAGATATCGAGCGTGATTAATACAAACTGAAAGCTTGTTTCGCAATCAATGTGAAATAAGTAAGTTAAAACTTAACTAAAGACTCTTATCTCATTGATTACACAAAAGATTCAAAGCAATGGTTTTAATGTTAATTCTGCTATGATCACTTTCTAACTAGGAAATACACCAGGAAGCTATTCAATCGCTGGCTGAATTCACATCCAAATGTATAGAGCAGTTTCACAAGTCTGGAGAAATGGTTTTACTTGTGAAGACACAAAACCCGGACTTTGTATCCAGTAGTAAACTCCTTCATAGGTATGTATATATGAGCCGTCCCGCAAAAACATTATGCCCTCTGCGTAATGTATCGACTCAGATCAGCCTGCGCAGTCCGCACAGCCTGATCAGTGCAGACTCATTCCGTCTCGGGGGGATAGAGGTAAAGAGTAATGATTTCCAAAATAAAAAAATCCACAGTTGGCGAAAAGTGTCTATCCGGGTAAGCCTGTGCGACATGCTTGGGCTGATCCGGATCGATACTTTACGCAGAGTCCACAATGTTGGTTTTCTAGCCAGGAGGATCATATATGTATGTGCAGTCAAACTTGTCCTAAGCAGCCACCCAGGGGAGAGTCAAACTTTAGCTTTTGAAGACAGTTGGCTGTGTTAAGCAAGTGAAATATAATAGAAACTTTCTCCTGGCTGCTTAACAGGTGTGGCCGCTAGCACAAGTTTGACTAGTTTATAAGTTCATTACATTTGTTTAACTCTATTCAATAATCATACTTTCAATTATTGAGATAAGGTTGTCAAAAGTTGCATGTGTCAGCAAGTGGAAAAGGGTTTATCACATATAATGAATATGTAGAAGACAACTTAAAAACATCTAGGTAAAAATATGGAAAATCTTATTTAAATATTAAAATAAGTTATTGAAAAGAGTTGGAAACGTTGTGGTATAAAGGCAAATATACCTAGAATGCTTTATCGTTTAATATATTGACAAAACCACATGAAAACTGATCCATCAAGTAATATAAGTAATGTGGCAGTCTCTTCCGAATGATTATAAAATCACTCAGTATATACCAGTATAAAGTTTAAACCCTTTTCAACATACTCCAAATCTACAGCAGATGATTTTGAAAATAATATTTTATTCCTATTTCAATAAATAAATTGCATTCTGGGTTTTATTATACTCCCAGATACATAGTATATGGGGGCTATATAGGAGTCACGCTTGTCAATTTGTCGGTCCGTTGGTCTGTGGACATTTCTTGTGAACACTATTTCTCAGCAACCCTTGGTCAGAATTCAATATAACTTCACAAGAATGATTGATACCAAGCCTAGTTGTGCATATTGTCGGCATGTTTTCAAAACATAAATGGCATTTTTAGATTATTTTATTTCTTTTTCACAGTTTGACCAGGGTTATGTGTACAGAAATTGGGATTTTATCCACAAAATACACGGAATGTCTCAACAGTAATACTGTAAGTGGATTTGATATAACCCTTTCCCTCATACAACACATCTGCAGCAGACTACCTTTGAAAACATTTAGTTTGAAATATGGAAACTATAAATGAAAGAACAATTATTGAATAAAGTTGAAAACATTATGGCAAAGGGAGAAATTCCTTATTGTTTTTGATATTGTTTGCGGCAGGGACATAGTTGACTCTTTCATTATAAGCATGTAATTGTCAATTGTTGACAACAGTGCAATAGGCAACTTCATCTATGTGATATTCTCCTTGACATCCGGGATTGTCCCAGATTGCATCTCTGTCCAAGAGCAATGCACGTTTGTCCCAGAAATTATAAAAAAGGGAAAAATTATTTTTACCAATCTAAGTAGTCTGTTTGGCCTGTGTAGGAGTGGTTAGCGTCGGGGCTATAAAAACTGGCTGTCCCTACGAGGCAAGGCACATTTTCTAGCCAAGTACTGGTTTGGATCATGAATAAGTGAACTGTCGCCGTTATATAACTGAAATAATGTTAAAGGGGCGTAAAAACCCGTTAAATAAACTGTTTGGCCTGTACGGGAAGCTGGTCTCAACACATTGACACTTATCCTTTAATTGGTATGTGTATCGGTGTGGCCATCGCCAATTATTCGATAATTGATTGAAAGGGCTATTTTTAGCTTGACTATTCAAAGAATATGAGAGCTATTACAGTCACTTGTGCGTCAGCGTCGGCATTGGCGTCGGCGTTGCAACTTTGGTTAAAGTTTTGCATGCAAGGCTTTTTCTTAAAAACCACAGATGCTATTGCTATGAAACTTCACACACTTATGGGACTTGTCCTGCAAGGTCAGTTGATGATGTCCAATAAGTATATATATATATATTTAACTATATATCAGATTTAGACACACATATGCCTTTTTATGCCTTTTGACCTAGATGTTGCCATTCGGGGGCGTCAGTGTTTCACAAACACATCTTGTTTTTACTTAGAAATTTTGGTAAAAGATATGCATGCAAGGCTTTTTCTCACAATCACAGATGCTATTGCTTTAAAACTTCACACACTTATTAGACATCATCAAATGACTTAGAAATTCTGGTAAAAGTTTTGTGTGCAACTACAGTGTTGCGACATTGATTCCAATAGTATTTTGCTACAGATGAGTCGGAGTGAGTCTGAAAGTGGGAAAGGGTTAATTAGATTATTTATTCATTGAATTGAGATGATTTGTAAATAAATTAAAAGTTTTATTATTTTCATTTTAATTTCAGGGAGGTGATGATTCAACGAATATGAATCAGTTGGTGACCAGTGTCTACTTAGAGGTACTTGTTTGAATTGGTTACATTTTTGTGGCTAAGCAGTGTCTGACAAATCCATTGCCCGGAGCCCGCGGGCTACCAAAATAATTGCTCGGGCTACTGTCATTTTCAAATGAAAGCCCGGCGGGCTACTGTTTATTCCCGTGTCTGGTAGCCCGGCTTAATTACTTACACACATGTCGTGTATAAACAGTGACTGAATGTTACATGCGAAAACCACTCGCTGTGACCATAAACAAATCAATATAAGTAGGCGGAGTTACCCACCCAGATCGAGTGGTTTCAGCCAACCGAATCGCGTCCGTAATAGTCAATTAACGTGATATATATACCCATTACGGCGGTCCAATAATTAGTGACCATTGTTCCCTTGGGCTATGTGTTAATCCATGAATGATTGCGAATAACCAATGAAATTCAAATATTCCCTTAAATGTATTTTGATCCATATTTCTACTTTCGGTATGCGATGTTTGCAAACTGGTGCAGACCGGTTCAGAAAGGCGGAGAAGAAAATTGTCGCCATGCAGAAGTTAATAAAATAAATTCGATCCAAATATTAAAGACAATACAATACGACCACTTCTAGATCTTATCTTGCCGTTAATCAAATATGAAACACCTTCATAATCGACATAGTATTCGTAATATCAAAGAAAATGTTTGGGATGAAATCTATAATGAATAATAAATGCCCAATCACGGCTTTGTTTACCAAAATTAATTAGCATAACCGGCGGGAAAAAAAATCATATGACTTAATAATTGCGATTTCATTGGAAGAAATGAAAAATTGGGTCAGTGACGTTAACGAGCCGACGACCCCGATCAAGAGTGGACCCCGATGTTTAAATTCAACGCTGTTTACCGATTTCAAATTCTCAGTAGGGAACCATGATTAACATTGCGCAATTATCAAAATGGCGGCTATGTTGTGAATAATACGGTAACACATGAAACAAATTTAACGTGTTTCATGTGACTGTTACGGTATTATTCGCGTCATTGTTTTTGACAATATTTTATGATTTAACCCTTTCCCTCATACAACAATTCTGCAGCAGACGACTTTGAACATATTTTGTCAATAAAAAAAATCTAATGGATAACCTATGACTTAAGTGGAAAACATAGTGGTAAAAGGAGATATTGCTTGTTTTGATCAATTTCTTCTGTTGTCACTATGTTCTCAAAAAGCTGTCTGCTGCAGAGACGTCAGAGAGCGTCTATATGAGGGAAAGGGTTAATAACTTCATTGAACCTGATAAATTTGACTTGGTTAATAAAATTGAATCTTATTTAATATGTCGTTCTTTGTAAAACTGACACTCGTATCGTATGCCCTGTTTCGGTGAGGGACATAAATCGGTGACCTCCAATTTGAAGAGTTTATACTACATCATTTGATTTTTTGGTCTTAAGTTTAAAAATTTCTGTCACTAGCTTTTAAATCTTTTGTAAATATGGATAAAATACATACATTTTATGCAGAATATTTCAAATAACCTAGTGAAAAATAATCTTGAAAAACTTTAGTACCAATTTTCTCCTATCTGTTAAGCTCCACCAAAAAGTCTCTTTTCCAAATTTCATTTTTTGTTTAACTGAATGCTGCACTTCAGGTCTTTTGCAACACAGTCATGTTATTTGAAATTGAATTGGTCACTACCCTTAAATCATGTACATGGTGTGCTCATAATATTATGTTTGTACAGAAGTAGAAAACAAAAATAATCATAAAACACTCATTGGCATCCGCGATATTTCGGGCTACCAGCTTCCAAATCTGGTAGCCCAGTGGGCTACCAAACAATTCTGAAATTTGTCGGACACTGGGCTAAGTCTTGTCTTTGCCATTTCTTATTTACATATCCAAATTTGGAATACACAAAAACACTTCCAGACATATAATCAAGATGCATTCATACTTTCATCAAAACTGTGATTTATTTTATTGAAAAAGACATGGTGACATATATCATGCATTATTTTGATTTAATCTTTCCCAATATAGGCATTTTCTGACACTTATACAGCTAAACAAGCCTTTTGCCTCAATGTTTTGAACTATATTGGCCAGTAACTCTTTGTCAAATTCTTTGGTGATATGCAGGACATGAAAATATGCAATTGAATATATAAAGGAGGGCATTAAACCAGAACTTTTGTAAACATTTCTGATACAGAAAATGTTTGAAGCATCTGCAACAGATAATGCCAAAAAGTTTTAGTCTCAATTTCGCAGATTTTTTAATTCTTTCCCGCATACACTAAATCTGCAGCAGACGACTTTGAAAGCATAGTCGTCTGAAAGTGTCTATATGTGGGAAAGGGTTAAAGAGCACATTGTCAAGTGATTGATCCAGGGTTTCATGCCCCTCCTGTTTATTTCTTTGAACAGGTGAAATTATTATATCATGTTGTTCAGTTTCTCAATTTTGCAATTTTTTGAACAGGCCAGTAACAGCGGTTCCTATGTTCAGGATGGCTTCCAGCTCCTATTACCAGTGTTGCAACAGGCTGCCATAGAAAAAAACCAGGAACCAGTCAGTTGATAAACATTTCAATTACAATTGATTTGCTCCTAGACTCTCTTGTGTGATATATTTCCGAGTCTGCTACTTAACCCTTTCCCACTTACAACAAAACTGCTGCAGACAACTTTGAAAACATCTTTAGTTAAAATATTGAATATCTCTTAAAATGAAGATTGAATTACTGTAAAAAGTTGAAAACATTGTGGCAAAAGGAGAAATTGCTCATGATGAGCAATTTCTTCTTTAGTCACAATGTTTTCATAAGTCGCCAGCTTCAAATGCGTCTGCAATTGGAAAGGGTTAAAAATAAATGTATCTGAGATAAAATGTTATTTCAAGAAAACTAGAAATAATTATTTTTAAACAATTTTAAAACATTGTGGAAGAAGTTCAAATAACTTATTTCGAACAATTTCCTAAATGCTTCTGCAGTTGTCAGTAAAAGATACATGTGTGAAGTATTGTCATTACGAAGAGAAGAGGTTGGTTTCAATTGTAAATGAGCCATGCTTTCAGAAAACCTGTTGTTTGGCATGTAAAGACACTTTCTACTGCTCTCGTTGAGTTTCTTACCATTTACCTGATATGATGTTAATAAAGTTGTTTGGATTGAAAATGTCTAAAGATAAAAACACTGAAAAACTTCAGGAGAATTGGTAGTTACTTTTTGAATCAACAGACAAAGGCACATTTACAAAGAAACGAAAACCAGATATATTTTAAATGATCATCCACTATTTTCAATAATGTATATATCAGTACATGGGGGTTTATTGTATTTGGGATATGGTTTAAAAGGTTGTGTATATAACTATTTCTAAAGAACACATGTATTTATATTTATATGTTCTCGATGGATTGTGGATTATACAAATTAGCATGGCAATACGTTTATATTTGAGGCACATTACACAAATAATTATGATCTTGAAGATTTTTTTTTTTTTTTTTCACAATCAGTGAAGATGCAGTTCAGCTTGCATGTTTGAAGTCTGATCAGGATCTTCCCTGTTTCCAATTGAATCATGCAAACATCTTGGAAGTATATTGCAAATTGTTTTGACAAAGATTGACTATACAAATATGTAATTTAAACATAACTGCCATTAGTTTAAGAACCTCAGAGTGTCAGTTTTCATGTGATTGGACTCATATCTACATGTTTTTAGTTTAATGTAATTTATTTTGGTTTTTATTCATTCTCGGGTTATTTCAGTTATAAACCCTATCCCACATATATCAAATCTGCAGCAGACGACTTTAAAAACATTCAGTAAAAAATACGGAAAGTATTTATAGAAGCACATTATAGAATTTCTCCTTTTGCCACAATGTTTTTCAAAGATGTCTACTGCAGATGCATAAAAATGAGGTTTAATATTTTTGGATATTTATTTGTGCAATTTAACACTTTTTCCTCAGAGATTGACTACAGTTATATACCACTGCAAAAGACAAGTGGTATAAATAGAAATTGCTTTGAAGGGCAAATGATTTCATATTTTTTTTATCAAAATCATACTTCCAATGTTAGAGATTTTAGATTTGTGTAGCCATATGGAACGGTGAGATTGTATGATCATTTGACATGTTTCTGTTAATTCTCATAAGGCCACATGCTCCTTGTTCAATCCCCACTCCCGGTGCGAAGGTCAGGGTGGAGTGTCCTTGGGCAAGGCACATTTCCTAGCCTAGTACTTGTTTGCTTACCCAGGGATCATGAACAAGTGATCTGTCAACCGGATAACTGAAATAATGTTGAAAATGGCATAAAAACCCATTGCAGGTTCCAAAGCAGATGAATCATTAAATCTTGCTATAGTTCTCATATCTCTAATATATTATAGCAAGTGCAATAAAATAATGCTATAGTTTTTTAAGGTGTTTGTTGTTTTTATAGTTTCCTGGTGTGCATGTACACTCCAAAATCACTTACCAGTATGTAATTAGAACATGTAGTGATGAAAGGGGAATTGCTTTTTACAGTAAAACTTATCTTTAACAGGCCAACAAAGGAAAGTTAAATGCATGTATATCAGACTTAGTTTGGTGGTTAACCTTCAAGTGTCTGCGTAACCCTTTCCCACATAAAGACAATTTCTGATGCCTCTGCAGCAGACGTCTTGAAAAACAGCGACAAAATTGCTGATAATGTGCAATTTCTCATTTTGCCATAATGTTTTCAACTCTATAAAATAATTATTCTTATATTTATTGATATTTTCTACAAGTTTGCCTAGATATTTTCAAGAAGTCTGCTGTAGATTTGCAGTATGTGGGTTAACAAATGTGACCACTAAGACCAGGCCGAGTGTAGTTATTTCACTTTTTTCAACAATATGTGCCAACGGTATGAGGTTCCAGAATTGCTGGTAGACGGAAATGTTCTTAGTGACAGAAACAAAAATATTAAACTGAAATAATTAAACCTTTTATGACATACATTTTATTATGGTTGTCCTATTCCTTACCCTTCTAGTAATTTAAAGGAGTTCTTGCCGTTTGGTTGGAATTTTCATGAAGAGTTTAATGAATTTATTGTTTAATAATCTGAATATAGACAAAGATGATTGTCTGCTTCATTTGAAAAACGGACCCTTACTAAAGATGGACAGAATTTGTTCAAATTCCGTATTTAAGAACTATGTGCAACTTAAGATCTGGAAACATTGAACTTTTTATTTCTTATAGATATCAAAATATTTCCAAGGAAGATATGGCTCCTGCACAAACAATTTTGTTAGTCCCCGTTTTGAATAAGATTTCTAATGCTTATCTCTATATTGAAAAAAATATGAGGGCAAGTATCGCTCCACAGCCAATAGGCAAAAATTAAATCTCTAAACAGCCATACCTAGGCAAAATAGCCCCACCCCCTGGCGACCATGTTTTTTGACCAATCAACATGGCTTGAAGGAATCTGATAGAGCCATATAATGCAAAATAGCCCCGCCCCCTGGCGGCCATGTTTTTCGACCACCAATCAACATTTTTACAAAATTATTTGAAAATCAGCCCGACGCTTTCGGAGAAGAAGATTTTGAAGTTTTAACTATTTTTTTCTTCCGGTTGCCATGGAAACCAGAATTTGGAATGGATAAAAAATTTGTGAAGGAATTTAGTAGAGGACATTGAGAGGATGCTTCCTATGAAGTTTCAACCAAATTGGCCAAGTGGTTGGGGTGAAGAAGTCGTTTAAAGGAAAAAGTTAACGCACACACGACGGACAATTCGCCATGACATAAGCTTGACTGGCTTTCAGCCAGTGGAGCTAAAAACCACATGCAGTTCTTAGATTTTTTTTGAACTATTTCAGTTTTTCTGCAAGAACCTCTATTCATACCACCATCAATTAAGAGTGTTTGTTACAATTGTTTGAGCCAGTGAAAGCTTGATAGGCTATGAAGAAGTGATCCCTTTATGTCACCCCACTAAAGCAGACAATACACGTTAACTCATTTTCACATACATCAAATCTGCAGCAGATGACTTTTAAAACATCCCAGCAATAATTAAGAAAAATCTCTTTAAATGAAAGTGTTATTATTATATAGAGTTGAAAACATAGGTGGCAAATGTAGAAATTGCTCACGACAAGCTATTTCTCCATTTGCAACAATGTTTTCAAAAGTCGTCCGCTGCAGTGGCATCTCTATGAGGGAAAGAGTTATGAGTATTGTAAATACTCTCATTTTCTTATTGAAAAATTGAACCGATGTCAGAATTAACACCAAGACATGGAAATCTGTCACAATCAAGTACCATGTCCATTGTTTTTAGCTGGTCTGTTTTTCGAAGAAAAGAAGTCGGGGATATTGTGATACCCTCGACATTGTCGTCGTATCATCAAAACACTTTAACCTTGCCACATAATTCAAAAATCGTTCAACATTTTCTAATGAAACTTGGTACACATGCTCTTAGGAACAATAAGCAGGTCTATACCAAGTCACATAACTCTTGCCTAAATAATTATTCAGTAATGCCACTTTTTTGACTAAGAAAAAAGCAGGTGAGAGTGGTTTACAAAGAATTCCCGAAATGTTCAATATTTAAAGAAATAGAACAGTGGGTTATAAAGGTATTGGTCACTGAATGATGAAAACATAAACATCAATAACTAGAACTATCACTGAAGATGATAAATACCCCCTAAACAGCACCTTGACCTACACCATAACTTAATAGTAAAAGGGCCATAACTCTGTAAAACAAGAGCACCACGTACGGCACAGACGCTCGACTGATAGGGAGAAAAAAAAAAAATAGCTCTTTGTTTTTTTCAAAAGTCGAGCTAATAACATGCAATTGTAACCCCTTTAGGATATTCACATCTCTTGGTATAGAAGCTTCATTTAAAATTTGAATTCCACCCAGGGGTTTGTAAGAAATAGGCCGGACAAAATATGGCTTCCGGCCAACCTACAGGCAGACAGACTGCCCGACACAGTGACTCCTATATACCCCCTCTTCTTCGAAGGGGGTATAAAAAAGTAAGTTAGTAAAATCTGTTGAGCAATGATATTGGGGGTTATAAATGAAGGTGAAAAACGGGAATTTACACTTTGTGCAGAAATATAATAATTTTCCTCTGGTGTTTCGATAGAAAAAAGATAAGAGTAAAAGATTAACGAATATGTCAATTCAGTATATATTTATTATCCATTTCCCTGAAACAGAAAACTTGGCGCCTTTACTGCTTTGCAACAGATGACTTCTTGAAAACATTGAGAAATTGTTCAGGACGAGCAATAGTTTCCCATTCTATTTGAAAATTATATTCCCATTTTCCCTCAGATATTTTCAAAACAAATGACACTAAGTATTTTATATCGGCTAACTTTTATCCCTATAGCAAATCTGCTAAATAGTTGATCAACTTCCAACTAATTTTGAATGCGCCTGCAGCAGACAATATTAATAGTTTGGGGAAAAAAATGATTTCCCATTTTAATGTAACATCATGTACTGTTATAGTACAATACTACATGTAGTTCATCATATATATACTGTGTATTAAAAGTTCTGTTTCAAATCAATTTTTCACATAGTTTCTCGTGAATTCACAACTTAACCTATTTAAAACGAAAAGCTTCTATCTCTTGCCACGTTTGGAGCCCACGGGCGGTTTGTTAAGCTGAAAGGGCGGCTCTGTTGATGTGGAAAGATTGAGGGCGGGTTGGGCAGTCCCGGGGGCTGGAAAGGAACTATTGATGATCCCTGCTGATTGTGTGGTTGCCAAATTGGAGGTGTTCCCAAATAAACTTGCCCCTCCTCCGATCGAGGTTCCAGTCCCACCAAAACCTGCAAATAGATTAATTTTACACAATAACCCTGTCCCACTTGCAAACAAATCTGAAGCATACGATCTTTGAAAACACTGTGGCAAAAGGAGACATTGCAGATTTTGCGCAAATTCGCATATAAAGCCATAAAGATAATGTTTACAACTTGATTCAATAATAATACTATTGTTTATTAAGAATTTCCATAGTTTTGCCTATTAAAATGTTTTACATCATCTGCTGTATATTTTTTATGTGGGAAAGGGTTAAACAAGTGTACTCCAAAAGCTAAAGGAATCCTCATCTAGTAATAACTCCTATTGCAGTAAATAGCCAAACTGTTATACACAACTTCTCATTGTGATAGCAATAATGATTCTGTTTCATAACCATCCCAGAAGAAGATCCCAAAATGACCTATATTTGCAACAGTTAGTTGACACTGGCTGTTCATTATTGCTATCACATAGATCAGAATACTAGATATTGAGTGGATGTCAAGTTCTGATATCGTTATTTGATATCCAAACCATATGTTGTTTTTGCTCAAAAGAATTGACTCGATGAGACAAAACTTTTTGAATATCCGCAATGTTGGGATTAATTGAGAAATTGGACCAATTTATAATGAGAGGCAAAAACCTGTTTACTCCTTCTTAACCCTTTCCCTCATATAGACGCTTTCTGATGCCTCTGCAGCAGACAGCTTTTTGAAAACATAGTGACAAAAGAAGAAATTGCACAAAACGTGCAATTTCTCCTTTTGCCACAATGTTTTCCACTTTTAGTCATAGGTTATCCATTCAATTAAAGAGATTTTCTATGTTTTGACAAAATATGTTCAAAGTCGTCTGCTGCAGAATTGTCGTATGAGGGAAAGGGTTAAGGACCGATGTTTCTATAATGTTTAATCATATTGAACCTTTGAAATATATGACTTTTGAAAACTGATAAAAGGAATAACAGCTCATAATTTCAATAATTTAACTTTCATTTCTAGAGATCTTCCTTCCATTCTCTTGCCTAGACATTTTCAAAGGTGTGTGCTGCTGAATTGTCATATATGGGAAAGGGTAAAACAAAATCAATGCATTCCAACAAAGTTTGTTTAAATAAAAGACAGTGAAGAAAAAATGAACACGTACCTTTAAATGCAGTTGATGTATTGGATCCAAAACCCCCAAACCCTACTGAAAAAGAAATGAATAAATTACATAGCATGAAAGATCGGATAGTAAATGGAGGCTCTTTTGTGTTCACAAGCTGTATTATAGCAATTTTTACAATTTCATGGGCCATAATCCAGTCTTGCATTGGCAGATCTGGCTGGTTTACCAAGCTCTTATCAATATTTAACTACTATCTAAGTTTGGTGAAGATCAGATAGTAAATAGAGCCTCTATTGTGTTCACATGCTCAATTATAGCAATTTGGACAATTTCAAGGGCCATAATCCAGTCTTGCATGGGCGGATCTGGCTGGTTTACGAAAGGAACCGAGCTCTCATGGATATCTAACTATTGTATAAGTTTGGTTGAGATACAATCAAAAGTGAAGACTGTATCGTGTTAACAAGCTCTTTTATAGCAATTTTGACCATTTCAAGGGCCATAATCCAGTCATGCATGGGCGGATCTGGCTGGTTTTCGAAAGGAACCGAGCTCTCATGGATATCTAACTACTGTATAAGTTTGGTTGAGATACAATCAAAAGTAGACTGTATCGTGTTAACAAGCTCTTTTATAGCAATTTTGACCATTTCAAGGGCCATAATCCAGTCATGCATGGGCGGATCTGGCTGGTTTTCGAAAGGAACCGAGCTCTCATGGATATCTAACTACTGTATAAGTTTGGTTGAGATACAATCAAAAGTGAAGACTGTATCGTGTTAACAAGAAATTGTTTACGGACACACGCACGACGGACAAATCGCCACGACATAAGCCCTTCTGGCCTTTGGCCAGTAGAGCTAAAAATTGCTCATTTTAAGGATTTTTTTCTCTTTTCTTTTTTTCTAACAATGTTTCGAAAAAGTTGTTAGCTGCTCTGGCATCAACAATCGTCTTAATCAAGAATGGCCTTTGGAAAAGGTTAAATAATACCTTCAACATTTTTTAAATTATAAACTGTTCCCAAGTAATTTCTACTACTATCAGGAAGCCTATTATTAACCCTTTCCCTCATACAGACCATTTTTGACTGCAGCAGACGCCTTTTGAAAACATTGTGACAAAAGGATAAATTGCTCAAAACTAGCAATTTCTTTTTTTGCCACAATGTTTTCAACTTTTTTCGATTGTAAAACCTTCATTTATAGAGATTTTCTGTGTTTTTGCATAGATGTTGTCATTGTCGTCTGCTGCGGAATTGCTGTAAGTGAGAAAAGGTTAAACCAAGTTTCACAGCTGCGGTGATGTTTATTATAATATTGGGCTGAATTTAGCTGCTTTATGTTGCTTCTTGCGAATTTTTGCCAGTGTTGTATGTTCCGCTAGATTTTTCAATACTTAAAAATCATTCGTCATGAAATTTTCACTTG
>JASEVX010000006.1:16883108-17129332 GCA_031761405.1 Serripes groenlandicus
TAATGTTTTCAACTAGTGTTTCTATACTAAACTGTCAATTTGCAATAGTGTTACAACTCGATCTACCACAAACATTTTCAATGCAGCCAACATCAGATCTACCAAGTTAGGTATATAAACAGTCAAATAAAATTCATTTTAACTCTTTACCACATACAACAAATCTGCAGTAGACGACTTTAAAAATGTCTACTCAAAAATAAGGAAAATCTCTATAATTGTAGGTATCATTACTGAAAAAAGTTGAAAACATTGTGGCAAAAGGGGAAATTGCTCGTTTGGAGCAATTTATCCTTTTGTC
The DNA here is from genome assembly GCA_031761405.1 of Serripes groenlandicus. Taxonomy (NCBI): domain Eukaryota; kingdom Metazoa; phylum Mollusca; class Bivalvia; order Cardiida; family Cardiidae; genus Serripes; species Serripes groenlandicus. Next base: position 16,883,410 of record JASEVX010000006.1, read on the forward strand.
TTGATGTTTTCAAAAGTCGTCTGCTGAAGATGTGTCAAAATGTGTCTATAGGTGGGAAAGTGTTAATTTTTTTTTTATAAACCGGTCTTGTTAATCTAATTATATCCCCTTCGAAGAAGAGGGGGTATATAGGAGTCACTGTGTCGGGCTGTCTGTCTGTCTGTCTGTCGGTCGGTCGGAAGCCATATTGCGTCCGGCCTATTTCTTACAAACAAATTAGTGGAATTCAATAACATTTTACTGAAGCTTCTAAACCAAGAGGAGATGTGCATATCCTAAAGGTCTTACAATTGCATGTTATTTTACAGAGTTATGGTCCTTTTACTTATTAAGTTATGGTGTAGGTCAAGGTGCCGTTTTGGGGGTATTTATCATCTTCAGTGATAGTTCTAGTTTAAAGTGATTTAATTAACTGATTTACCAAGAAATTGCGGTTGTATGCAATACATAGAGGATATTACATGAGTGGTCATTCAATACGAAAATTTATTAAACGAGTTTTCTAAAATTGATAAAAACGAGCCTTGGCGAGGTTTTAGCAATTTTAGAAAACGAGTTTAATAAAATTTTGTATTGAATGACCACGAATGTTATATTCTATTTATATCATAAATTCCAATTCGACGATTATTAGCGCAAAATATATATAACGTCGCTATATAGCGCGGTCATTTTCAATGCTTTTCATTATGACGTTACGTAGCATTGTTATTACACTAGTTGAATACGCAATTTATTCAATGGCTTTATTACACTCCCGGCGACGTCATTTATGATATAAACATGCAAATCAAGTTATAGATGTTAACCCTTTCCCACACATACAGACGTTTTCTAATGCCTCTGCAGCAGACGAATTTTGAAAAAGTTCTGGAAAATAAAGATTGTTCGTGATGAGCAAGCACTCCTTTTCAGTTCTGCCACAATGTTTTCAACTGCATTCAATAAATATACTTTCATTCATAAAAAAAAAATCATATTGTTGCTATAGTTGTTTCAAAGTTGTCTGCGGCTGATTTGTTGTATGTGGGACATGGTTAAAAAAAAAGTTTAGGCATAGAAAAATCTATTGTTACTCACATTCCTTTTATAAACTATCACTTTCATAAATTGCGAGAATAGAGTCAAAAGTTTATTTATGGTATGATATATAGGGAATATTACGTTGCAGTATCACTACTGCAACATAGCTTTTCTTTCATTACATACCGTGTAAAACATTTTACGACAGAATAAAGAAGAAAAAAATACAAATTTCCATATTCTAAATAAAGAAATAAGATAATTTGCACATAAAATATAATTTGAATGATGTAAAAGCATATTTCAATGATTTAAAAGCATATTCCAATGATGTCACATCCTATTTCAATGATGTACCAGTTCCATATTAGGTACCATGCTTTACCTGCTTATGACCATCAGTCCTGCATGTATTTGCGCCATAAAAAAAGCAGGTACAAAATTAATTTTGATATTTTCTTCTCTTTCCAGGTAGTATTGAGTCCCTCTATGCATTCTCTTTCTCCCAAGCGTGTGATTACCCAAAAAGTTACGGGTGGGAGATGTTTGACATGCAGTCCGAGTATCTGAGGATGGGGGCACCCAGTGAACTGTGGACCATGTCAGTTATAAATAAAGAATATGAGGTGAGTATGGACTAAACCCTTTTCCACCTGCAGACTTATTTTGACGCAATATCAGCAGAGGACTTTTGAAAACATTGTGGCCAAAGGTGAAATTGCTCATGATGAGAAATTTCTCCTTTGGCCACAATGTTTTCAACTTTATTTAACAATTAAGCTATCTTTTATGGAGATTTTTCAGGTAATTGTCACCATGATTTCAAAGTCATCTGCTGCAGAATTATTGTATGAGGGAAAGGTATAATGGAGGGTAAGCTTGATCCTATCCCACATTATGGCAAATCTGCAGCAGACGAAGTTTAAAACATCTATTAACAAAAACAGCAACTCTCTTTCCGACGTTAGACAAAAGTCACTGTGACATGCCCCATTCTTCCCCACCAATGGGCTAATAGTCTATGTTGAAAAGCAGGCAGTTGTATGGTATACAGTCTCCTGTGTGGAGTATTGGTGTGAAAAAAAAAAAGTAGGTTAACTGTCCACCGTGATATAACTGAAACATTGTTGAAAACGGTGTTAAACCCCAATTAATCACTGCTATAAAAATATATTTTTAGATTCATGAGATTAGAAGTCATTTGAAAAACTGATACAAAGGAGAAATTGTTCATTATGGGTGATTTCTCTTTTTCTCAAAATGTTTTCCAATGTCAAATCCCACAGGCAGAGACATCGAAAGTTGTTTGCTTCAGCTTCAGAAAACAATGAGCTTTAGTTAGGGGGCATATTTCAGGTTTTAAATCCTTACATGACTTTAACCCTCCCTTTCCCAAATACAGACGCTCTCTGATGCCTCTGCAGCAGACGACTTTTGAAAAATTATTGTAACAAAAGGTTTTCAACTGTATTCGATAATGAACATATGAGTTATGGAAATATTCAGCATATTTTTGCTGAGATTATTTCATAGTCATCTGCTGCAGGCTTGTTGTATGTGGGAAAGCGTTAAAATTTATGCTGTCTATGTGAGACGATTTTAGTGTAATTTTGGTGATATTTTGTGGTATCGTTTTAACCCTTTCCCTCATACGACAATTCTGCAGCAGACGACTTTGAACGTATTTTGTCAAAACATAGAAAATCTCCATGATTGAATGGATAACCTATGACAAAAAGTGGGAAACATTGTGGCAAAAGGAGAAATTGCACGTTCTGTGCAATTTCTTCTTTTGTCACTATGTTTTCAAAAAGCCGTCTGCTGCAGAGGCGTCAGAAAGCGTCTATATGAGGGAAAGGGTTAAAAGGGAGGAAAACCACTTTACATCTCCTTATTTAGTTCTCTGTCAGATTAGCATATTTACAACTTTTTTATTTGTAGATCTGTGATACATATCCTCGCTATCTATATGTTCCGAGTTCCGCGACAACTCCTGTTTTATACGGCAGTTCTAAATTTAGAAGCAGAGGAAGATTACCCGCACTGTCTTATCTCCACGGTACTAATCAGGTAATATCATAAATCTAAGTACCGCAAGTGCTGCCAGCTGATTGGCTGAGATTTATATCGGCAAGAATATTGCGGCATTGTTCTGAACTATGTCTGAGTATTTGAATATCCAGGATGTGAGCAATTTCTCTTTTTGCAACTGAATTTGAAAATTATACTTTATTGTGTCGCCCTGCGTAGCATGGTAGGCACTTAGGGATTACTTTTGTCTGTCACACTTTTTCGTCACACTTTCAATGAGCAGGTGCAGGTGACAAATGTGTTCCGCGGAGTACTCCATTCTAGTTTTATAGAGAATTTCCATATTTTTGCCTAGATATTTTCAGAGTTGTCTGCTGCAGAATTGCTGTGCGTCGTAAAGGGAATTTATAGCTTTCTTTTTCAAGTACCGCTGCGTTCTAAATATAGGAATGGCTTATTAGATGGTAGCTTTAATCATTACCCTAATATAAAAGATTTATAGTTGTCTGCTTTAATCCTTTCCCTCATACTACAATTCTGCAGCAGACGACTTTAAACATATTTATCAAAAAATAGAAAATATTTATGATTGAATGGATAACCTATAACTAAAACTGGAAAACATTGTGGCAAAAGAATAAATTGCTCGTTTGAGCAAATTCTTCTTTTGTCACTATGTTTTCTAAAAGCTGTCTGCTGCAGAGGCGTCAGAAAGCGACTTTATGAGGGAAAGGTTAAGAATGTCTTTTAAACAATGTAATATCGCGAAAATTGGAAGAATCATGTGATTCAGAGTTCAAATCATCACAGGAAAAGGAGAAGTAGCTCATTTTTCCCCAGAATGGTTTCAGACTTCTTCAAATGCATTTCATATTGCTGTTATCAAGAAGAAGGTTAATCCTTTCCCACATACAACAGCAGCAGACGATATTGAAATTAACTCGACAAAATTATCTAAAAGCTATTGTTTTGATCATTGAAAAGAGTTCGAGAAATTGCAAATTATTAAAAATTTCTACTTATATGTTTTCAAAAATCATTTGCTGCCAAAGCAGCAAAATGCATCTATACATTGTCAACATGTAAACTTTTCCTTCCTTGTGCCAATATTTAATATTACTGCCACAGAAGAATTTCGAAACTATGCGAGATAAACTGTTTGCAATGAACAGTTTCCTCTTCTCTGACAAAGCTACTTATTTTTTTCATTATGTAGAAAGTTAAGACTCTTTGGACTTTTCCTAACTTGTCTTCTTATCGCTTGTATTCGGTGGAGTCTAAAATGGTGTTTTGGATAACCTTATTCAGCAGTGTTCAGACACGTTATTGATCTCATGAATTTTTAATTGAAGGGCAAGATCTTTGTTTGATATATAACATATGCCTTATTAAGCATGTAATTGTAAGCTTTAAACTTACCCTTTCCCTCATATAGACGCTTTTGGACGCCTCTGCAGCAGACGGCTTTTTGAAAACATAGTGACAAAAGAAGAAATTGCACAAAACGTGCAATTTCTCCTTTTGCCACAATGTTTTCCACTTTTAGTCATAGGTTATCCATTCAATTATGGAGATATTCTGTTTTTTGACAAAATACGTTCAAAGTCGTCTGCTGCATATTTGTCGTATGAGGGAAAGGATTAACACTAATTAGTAATTAAGCGTCTTTTATTTATTCTCTGTCAGTCAAAAATGGTCCATTATGTTTTTTTGTATTTCTTCTTTTCACATTTATGTTCAGTGCAGTGTCATAGGTCATAATTCTAGCATTTTAGTCAAATTGCTAAAATTTGAGCTATTATGAATGCCCTCTGTTTGTCGTCCATTTGTGACCAATGTTTTTTTGGCCGGATTGCTCTAGCCAAATAGATTGGCGATGTCTGTCCGTCCGTCAGTCTGTCCGTCAACATTTTGGTTAAAGTTTCAGGTTGAGGCAAAATCTCAGCACTGGAATGGGTTACAAACTTGAAACTTTGCCTGAAGGTAACCAGTAACAAGTTCTATTGATTTCTGTGGTTACTTTGACCTTGACCTTGGTTTGTTGATTTTCAAGGTCAAATTGCCGACAATCTGGCCTTACCGTCTTCATGCAACGGTTTCTTGTTTAACTATCTTCTTCTGTCTAGCCCCTTGGCCAAATAAGATGAAATTCCTATTTTGAAATAATTTAAAATGTCAATCTGGAAATATATTTACCAGATTTGTTGATTTGTTTTGCCACAAGTAATATGCCTTTAATTGTTTATCATCTATTCAGAAACTATTGAACAGGTTTGTGTCTAAGGGATCACTCACTGCAAGTGATGCATTACTGTGAAACAATTTCATAGAAATGTAAAAATCCTTCAAACCTATGGCATGGTGATTCGTAACAAAAACATCTCCGAAACAGGTGCATGAGAAGATGGTTAACCCTTTCCTTCATAAAGACATTTTTGGACGCCTCTGCAGCAGAAGGCTTTTTGAAAACATAGTGACAAAAGGAGAAATTGCACAAAACATGCAATTTCTCCTTTTGCCACAATGTTTTCCACTTTTCGTCATAGGTTATCCATTCAACTATGGAGATTTTCTATGTTTTGACAAAATAAGTTCAAAGTCGTCTGCTGCAGAATTGTCGTATGAGGGACAGGGTTAACTTTTCCAGCATACAACACATTTGCAGCAGACGACTTTGAAAGTATCTATTCCAAAATATGATAAATTTATTATAAGCCAAAGTATAAATATTGAATACAGTTTAAATCATTGTTGCAAAAGGAGAAATTGCTCAATATGAGATATTTCTCCTTTTGCCCCAATGTTTTGGAAAGTTGTCTTCTACAGATGCATCAAAGAGCGTCTGCAAGTGGGATGGATTTTAACCCTTTCCCTCATATGACAATTCTGCAGAAGACGACTATGAACATATTATGTCAAAAAAATAGAAAATCTCTATAATTGAATGTATAACCTATAAATAAAAGTGGGAAACATTGTGGCAAAAGGAGAAATTGCTCGTTTTGAGCAATTTCTTCTTTTGTCACTATGTTTTCAAAAAGCCGTCTGCTGCAGAGGCGTCAGAAAGTGTCTATAAGTGGGATAGGTTTTAAAGCAGTACCATTTTTGACATGTCCCTAGTTCTCTGTTATTGATTGCCACAGTCTTATCTATCTTTACTTTCTGTTCAATGTTGTCTGGGTTGAGGATAGTCGCTTTGATAACTGGCGGAAACTGTGTTTGTCATCTCCTTTTAACCCTGTCCCTCATATAGACACTTTCTGACGCCTCTGCAGCAGACAGTTTTTTGAAAACATAGTGACAAAAGGAGATATTGCTCAAAACAAGCAATTTCTCCTTTTGCCACAATGTTTTCCACTTTTCGTCATAGGTTATCCATTCAATTATAGAGATTTTCCATTTTTTGACAAAATATGTTCAAAGTCGTCTGCTTCAGAATTGTTGTATGATGGAAAGGGTTAATTACTTTGCCACATACAGACGCTTTCCAAAGCCCCTGCAGCAGACGACTTTTGAAAACATTATTGCAAAAGGGAATATTGCTCATCAGGAGCAATTTCTCCTTTTGTCACAATGTTGTGACCTCTATTCAATAGTTTAACATTTATTTATACAGATTTTCAATATTTTTGTCTGCATGTTTTCGAGGTTGTCTGCTGCATAATTGTTGTATGTGGGAAAGGGTTAACTCTTTTGCACATACAACAAATCTGCAACAGACAACATTGAAAACATTTATGCCAAAATAGGGAAGATTAATTGAACTGAAATTATGCATTTTAAATAGATTTAAAAAAGATTGTGGCCGAAGGAGAAATTGTAGTATTTCTCATTTTGTGGCAAAAGGAGAAATTGTTGTATTTCTCGTGTTTGCCACATTTTTAGCTCGACTTTTCGAAGAAAAGGCTAGCTATACTACTCGCCCTGGCGTCGGCGTCGGCTTTGGTGTCACACCTTGGTTAAGGTTTTTATACCAATCCCGTTTTTTGTCAAAACTTTTACAGATATTGCTTTGAAACTTACAACACTTATTCACCATCATTTCCTCCATCAATAGAGAAGAGTACATAACTCTGTCAAGGTTTTTGTAAGAATTATGGCCCTTTTTTTACTTAGAATTTTGGTTAAGTTTTTTGTACCAATTCACTTTTTTTCAAAACCATTCCAGATATGGATTCGAAACTTACAACACTTATTCACCATCATTACTTCTATCAACAGACGAGAGTAGATAACTCTGTCCATATTTTTGTAAGAATTATGGCCCTTTTTCGACTTAGAATTTTGGTTAAGTTTTTTGTACCAATTTACTTTTTTTCAAAACCACTAAAGATATTGCTTTGAAACTTACAACAATTTTTCGCCATCATTACTTCTAGCAACAGACAAGAGTACATAACTCTGTCAAGATTTCTGTAAAAATTATGGCCCTTTTTCAACTTAGAATTTTGGTTAAGTTTTTTGTACCAATTTACTTATTTTCAAAACAATTAAAGATATGGCTTCGAAACTTACAACACTTTTTCACCATCATTACTTCTATCAACAGACAAGAGTACATAACTCTGTCAAGATCTTTGTAAGAATTATGGCCCTTTTTATGCCCCCGGAATCACCGATTCGGTGGGCATCTAGTTTTTGGCCTGGCTGTCTGTCTCTTTGTCTGTCTGTCGAAAAAAACTTTAACCTTGACCACTACTTTTGAACCATAACAGGTACGGCTACCATATTTCACATGTGTATTCCTTGTGACATGACCTTTCTGTCAGTACCGAAAAAATTTACCTTGCGACCTTCACCTTTACCTTTGACCTACATTTTGAAAACTTTAACCTTGACCACTACTTTTGAATATTAACAGGAACGGCTTCCATATTTCAGATGTGTATTCCTTGTGACATGACCTTTCTGTCAGTACCAATAGTTTTGACCTTGACCATTACCTTCGACCTAGATGTTGCCATTCGGGGGCATCAGTGTTTCACAAACACATCTTGTTTGACTTAGAATTTCGTTTTTTGTACCAATTTTACTTTTTTTTTAAACCACTACAGATATTGCTTTGAAACTTACAACACTTTTTCACCATCATTACCTCCAGCAACAGACAAGAGTACATAACTCTGTAAGAATTATGGCCATTTTTCGCCTTAGAATTTTGGATAAGTTTTTCATACCACCCCACTTTTTTTCAAAACCATTAGGGATTTAGCTTATAAACTTACAATACTTATTCATCATCATTACCTCCATCAACAGACAAGGGTACATAACTCTGTCAAGTTTTGTTTAAGAATTATGGCCCTTTTTAGATTTATAATTTTGGTTAAGTTATTCATACCAAATCAAATTTAAAACAATTAGAGATATTGCTTAAACACTTACAAAAATCTTTTTACGTTTTATTGGCAAGCACAAAAAAGTCGAGCATGCTGTCCTCCGACAGCTCTTGTTATTTCTAAAAGTCGTCTGCTGCAGGGGCTCTGAAAAGCATCTCTATGTGTGTTGAAAAGGGTCAGCCATAATTGGAAATCTAATTGAATATGTATCAAAATTGGTTAGATCAAATTAGATTGAAGAAACTTGCACGCTGATACTGTCTTTAATGTTTGAGCAGAGCCACAAGAAAAACACCCATTGGTATTTTCATTACAATTTCTTAATGAGTTAACCCTTTCGCACTTGTAGATGCATTTCGACACACCTGCAGCAGACAACTTTTGAGAACATCCTGGTTAAAGGAGAAATTTCTCATTACAAGCAATTCCTCCTTTTTCCACAATGTTTTCAACTATATTTGATTATTATTCTTTGATTTATAGAGATTTCCATATGCTTGAATATACGTTTTGTAAGTCGTCTGCTGTAGATTTGTTGTACGTGGGAAAGGGTTAATATCCCATCAACCCTCATATTGTGGGTACTCAAATGAAATTCCTCATTGAGACATTTCTTTCGGGTATCCAAAACAAACGATTCTCGGATGAAGTGGGGTTTTTCGTACATAGTATAAATGTATAAATGCATGTTATTATAGAGTTTTGGTAAACAATTTAATGAGCTGATATCATGTGTCCTCTATTTTGCAGGCCGCCATATGCCGTTGTAGTCAGCCCCTGGCAGGTTTCAGCGCGCGGTGTGTGGAAGATGAACAAATGTTACATGCAATACTCAAATCAAATCCAAAATCATCTTATATGTATGTGGTGGATACCAGACCTAAAGTACGAATGTTTTTCTGATCATTTAACCCTTTTCCACTCATGGACGCTTTCTGACGCCTCTGCAGCAGACGGCTTTTTGAAAACATAGTGACAAAAGAAGAAATTGCTCAGAACGAGCAATTTCTCCTTTTGCCACAATGTTTTCCACTTTTAGTCATAGGTTATCCATTTAATTATAGAGATTTTCCATTTTTTGACAAAATGTGTTCAAAGTTGTCTGCTGCATAATTGTTGTATGAGGGAAAGGGTTAACCCTGTCCCGCTCATGGACGCATTTTGAAACATCTGTAGCAGACAACATTTGAAAACGATATAGCTAAAGAAGAAATTGTTCATAATGAGCAATTTCAACTCTTCTCAAACTGTTTTTAACACGATTCAATAATTGTTCTTTCATTTATAAAGAATTTCGATATATTTGCCAAATCATAAACAAAACATTTGAACTCACAGAACCATTCACAGACTACGTTACCGAACAATGGGTAGAGGGCGACATACTGATGTGGAACCACTTTGGCACAAAGATCCCGCGCACTACCAACAACTACCAACAACATCGAAGGCTGGCAAGCAAACCTAAGAAAATGACACAACACTCCCACCGAACTTATGTACAGCCATTAAGATGTATTTATACGTTTTCTTCTCTATTCAGATAAATGCCATGGCAAATAGAGCGGCTGGTAAAGGCTATGAAAATGAAGCGTTTTATTCCGACATCAAATTTCAGTTCCTCGGTATAGAAAACATCCATGTGATGAGGGGTAGTCTACAAAAATTAACTGATGGTGAGTATCGATAAACAGGGATGGAAATATGTTTATTATATACTTGCAAATACATACAGATGGTCATGCACATTCCAAACGTGATGGATTAAAATTCTGTATTTTACTATATCAAATTGCATTGAAAATGTAATTATTGACAAAAGTTAAAAACATTGTGGGAAAAGGAGAAATTCCTTGTTTTGAGCAATTTCTTCTTCTGTCAAAGTGTTTTCAAAAGTCATCTGCAGCAGAGGCATCAGAAAGTGTCTATATGTGGGAAAGAATTAAACATTTACTTAGCAATTTAAAATGTCATCAATTTGGAAACCTTGGAAGAAAAATATCTGAGAACAAAAATGAAATTTTTAAATCAGAGTTAAAAAAATTGTGAGAAAAGAAGAAATTTTAAAACAACTATTGAACTTCCTATTTCAAATCATCTAACTAAATTAATCAGAATTAAAGATATCTATGTCCCTGAACAGGAAGACACAATTGATAAATGCTGAATTGCTAATTTATTTTTGCACAAGACTTTAAACCTTTCAAACATTCAGACATATTTTAATGTATTTGCAGCAGTCGATTTTGAAAATTTTACAAATAAAGAAGAAATCACTCATAATGAGGAATTTCTCCTCTTGCAATGATGTTTTCAACCTACATGTATATTCAATTATAATACTTTGATTTTTAATGTTTTTATATTTTGATTTATAGTTGTAATCAAAATTATCTGCTGTATTTTTATTGAATATGGGGAAAAATTACTGTTAATTAACCCTTTCCCTCATATAAACACTTTCTGACGCCTCTGCAGCAGATGGCTTTTTGAAAACATGGCAACAAAAGAATAAATTGCTCAAAACAAGCAATTTCTCCTTTTGTCACCATGTTTTCAACTGTATTCAATTATTAGCTTGACTTTTGAAAAAAACGAGAGCTATTGTCATGACCCTGGCGTCGTCGTCGGCAGCGGCGGTGTGGTCGTCCGGTTAAGGTTTTTTGTTTAGCTCATTTTTCTTTTTGTCCCCCGCTTTCGCGAAAGCGCGGGGACTATTATTTCTCATTCGTCAGTCCGTCCGTCCGTCAGTCCGTCAGTCACGCTGTCACACTTTCGTTTCCGGGCTATTTCTCTGCAACCGCTTTTTCGAATTTGATGAAATTTCATAGGAAGGATCACCACCAAGTGTAGATGCGCATATCGTGTTTGCGTTCCGGTTGGATTATTTTTCACGGAGTTATGGCCCTTTACCCCTATGTATGACTAAATTCATTTCCGGGCTATTTCTCTGCAACCGCTTTTTGGAATTTGATGAAACTTCATAGGAAGGATCACCACCAAGTGTAGATGCGCATATCGTGTTTGCGTTCCGGTTGGATTATTTTGCACGGAGTTATGGCCCTTTACCCCACCATCAGGCTATGTATGACTAAATTCATTTCCGGGCTATTTCTCTGCAACCGCTTTTTGGAATTTTATGAAACTTCATAGGAAGGATCACCACCAAGTGTAGATGCGCATATCGTGTTTGCGTTCTGGTTGGATTATTTTTCACGGAGTTATGGCCCTTTACTCCACCATCAGGCTATGTATGACTAAATCCATTTCCGGGCTATTTCTCTGCAACCGCTTTTTGGAATTTTATGAAACTTCATAGGAAGGATCACCACCAAGACTTTAGTGTAGATGCGCATATTGTGTTTGCGTTCCGGTTGGATTATTTTGCACGGAGTTATGGCCCTTTACCCCACCATCAGGCTATGTATGACTAAATTCATTTCCGGGCTATTTCTCTGCAACCGCTTTTTGGAATTTTATGAAACTTCATAGGAAGGATCACCACCAAGTGTAGATGCGCATATCGTGTTTGCGTTCCGGTTGGATTATTTTTCAAGGAGTTATGGCCCTTTACTCCACCATCAGGCTATGTATGACTAAATTCATTTCCGGGCTATTTCTCTGCAACCGCTTTTTGGAATTGTATGAAACTTTATAGGAAGGATCACCACCAAGTGTAGATGCGCATATCGTGTTTGCGTTCCGGTTGGATGATTTTTCACGGAGTTTTACCCCACCATCCGGCTATGTATGACTTAATTCATTTCCGGGCTATCTCTCTGCAACCGCTTTTTGGAATTTGATGAAACTTTATAGGAAGGATCACCACCAAGTGTAGATGCGCATATCGTGTTTGCGTTCCGGTTGGATTATTTTTCACGGAGTTATGGCCCTTTACTCCACCATCAGGCTATGTATGACTAAATTCATTTCCGGGCTATTTCTCTGCAACCGCTTTTTGGAATTTTATGAAACTTCATAGGAAGGATCACCACCAAGTGTAGATGCGCATATCGTGTTTGCGTTCCGGTTGGATGATTTTTCACGGAGTTATGGCCCTTACTTCTGAACCGTAATAGGTACTGCTTTCATATTTCACATGTGTATTCCTTGTGACAACCCCTTTCCATCAATACCAATTTTTGTGACCTTGACCCTGGCGGGGGACCATGATTCTCTGAATTTGCTTGTTCTGTTTTCTCCCTATCAGTCGAGCGTCTGTGCCGTACACGGTGCTCTTGTTGTTCTTCCATTTTTCCATTTAAAGGGATTTTCTGTGCTTTTGCCTAGACCTTTTCAAAGTCTTCTGCTGTAGATTTGTTGTATGTGGGAAAAGGAGGTTACTTCATCAAAATATGTTTCTGTCAGCAAAAGTGTTTAACTTGCAGACACATTTTGATGCATCTGCCAAAAAAAAAAAATGGCTTCTGAAAACATTGTGGCAAAAGAAGAAATTACTCATATTGAACAATGTCTGCTATTACCACACTGACAATTATTGACAATATTATGAGCAATTTCTCCCTGTGCCATTATGTTATCAAAAGTTGTCTACTTCAGAGGCATCAGAAAGCATCTATATATGGGAATGGGTTAACCCTTTCCCTCATACGACAATTCTGCAGCAGATGACTTTGAACATATTTTATCAATAATAGTAAATCTTTAAAATTAAATGAATAACCTATGACTAGAAGTAGAAAACATTGTGGCGAAAGGAGAAATTGCTCGTTTTGAGCAATTTCTTCTTTTGCCACAATGTTTTCAAAAGTTGTCTGCTTGAAAGGCGTCAGAAGGACTCTGAATATATGAGAAAGGGTTAAAACATTTTTATTTTCTGTCATCAGTATGTGAGTTGAAGAATCCATCCATGGGTGCTTTCCTGTCTGGATTAGAGGCGAGTTCCTGGTTACGGCATATCCAGGCTATTTTCGAAACCTCTGTTTCCATAGCAAAGGTAAGTCATTCTATCCAAAATCAATCAACAGTAGATTCAATTTAATTGAAAATAGAGTGATGAAAATATGCTACTTAGTACATGTATATGTAATAGAATAGTCATCTGATTTGATTTTCATATTTAGCTAATAAAATGATGGGAAAAGGAGCAATCTTTCCACCTTCTCCCGCAATGGTTTCAAAAGTCGTCGGCTGCATATGGTTTCAAAAGTCGTCGGCTGCATATGGTTTCAAAAGTCGTCGGCTGCATATGGTTTCAGAAGTTGTCTGTTGAAGGTAAACCCTGACATATGGAGGACAGCACACAGAATTTATCCTTATAGAATGTGACTGTAACTCTAGATGTATAGTAACATTATATTTATGATGAAATAAGAAATTTATTTCTATTCAACTGGTATGAAAGTGACACCAACATTACTAACTTTTATTCATTGCTCCATACAAACAATCCTATTGTAATAAAGAAACCATCATATTTCATCTATATATAAATAAAAATATGTAAATGAAAAATGTATAAGGACATAATTCTCAGCTTAAAAAGGTTAATTAAATTGAATTCTTTGTACTATGGGCTGTTGGCCTAAATACTTTCAATAAATATATGTCATTGCCATTTTACGCCATTGTAACCAAAAATGATGTAGAACCGAAAAGTTAGGAAAATCTAAAATCACCAGGCATAGGATCATTTCTCTCTCACTAACTGACTTATTTATATCTCAAAAGTTGTATGTGAATTTACTAAATGTGAAGTGTATGAAGCTTACAATTATGACATGAATTGATTTAATCACTTTTTTCTAAAATGATGTTAGAAAGATTTTCTAAAGTCGTCTGCAACAGATGTGTTAATAAATTTCTGCTTGTGGTATAGGGTTTAAAAAGGTTTAAACTTAATTTATTTTACATTGATTGCAAAACAAAATCAAAAAACTTCCTGGAGACTTATCCAGTACTCCATGGCGCCGTTAGCATGGAAAAATCCCGAAGGCTTAACCAGTTCATCATGGGATTCCCTACTCGGGACAATTTGTGTGAGTGTTCAAACATACGGACTGGTATAGTTTTGAGGTAAAATACATCCACGGTCATGCTGATCTACAGCCAAATATTCCTAAAATTTGTTTATGTAGAAATGAGTGTATACCTTTATCAGAATGCATTGGATATATGACATTGAGTTTAAATGCATTGTAAATGTGTATAGGATGCACTGATAATGATTGAATTGAAAGTGAAACTAGAGTATGTGAAAAACCAGTATCATCCCGGTCTGATTTCATGCAAAATGACGTAACAATTTTTGCGGGATTAATTCTTTCTTGCATATATAATACTTGAACCCCTCCTCAAATTTTCTTTGAATTATTTAAAAGCTTAGAGGTAACTCTTTTCAATGATATGGGTGTTCTACATGAGAAACACTTAGAAAGTGTGACAATTGAGGGTTGAAACTGGTTGATTTACATGGAAGCAAAGAAGGAATTTGTTTGGTATATTTGTGACCTTGATGAGTTGATGTTTTTTCAGTCTGTGATAGACGGTATCAGTGTGCTGGTACACTGTTCAGATGGCTGGGACAGGACCGCGCAGACCTGTTCTCTCTCCTCACTCATGTTAGATCCGTATTACAGAACTATTCAAGGATTCATGGTAAATTTCATACTTTGTTTTCAATTTTCATGGTGTAGTTTTAGATGAAGCCATTGAGATGCAAAACGTATACTCTGATATTGATACTGTACATACAGGGCTCTAGAAATAATAATATTAACCCTTTCCCTCATACAACAATTCTGCAGCAGACGACTTTGAACATATTTTGTCAAAAACTGGAAAATCTCAATAATTAAATGGATAACATAGGACTTAAAGTGGAAAAACATTGTGACAAAAGTTGAAATTGCACGTTTTGTGCAATTTCTTCTTTTGTCACTATGTTTTTAAAAAGCTGTCTGCTGCAGAGGCGTCAGAAAGCGTCTATATGAGGGAAAGGGTTAAAGGTGTATTTAATGTTCTTACATCCTCATGTGACAATCAAACCCTATGTTGAGGGTACGGAAAAGAGATATATTATTTAGATATTTATTTTGAGTCCCAACAACATTGGGCTTAATTGAATATTAACCCTTCCCAACATACAACAAATCTGCGACGGACTGCTTTCAAAATATCTAGGCCTAAACATGAAAAATCTCTATAAATAAAAGTATTGAAAAGTGTTGAAAACATTGTGGCAAAAAGAGAAAATGCTCATGATGAGCAATTTCTCCTTTTGCATCAATTTTTTCAAAAGTCATCTTTTTTTACTCCCAACTTACCTTTGCCGCTACACAATAAACATGCAGTCAAGCCTGTGCTAAAGACCACCTTTGTTTAGCAACTCACTGTCTATAGGAACCACAATTTTAATTTCCCAATTACTCGTTTTCTGCATAAATGACCCTGTAATTAAAGACCAACTGTGAACAAAGACCAGATTTTTCTCTCCCCATGGGTGTTTTTTAAACACAGGTTGGACTGTATATCCCTTTGTAAACTGTATTGTACATCTTGTGACAGTTCAATATATACTGACTATTCTTTATTTAGGTACGAATAGAAAAGGATTGGTTGTAGAGGTGTCTCCTGTTTCACACAGGTCCTAGAATGTTAGAGTTAAACTGCACTTTAACAACCATTTTTCATGAATATGCAAAATACATACTCTGGTATTTCCAAATACAACACATCTGTGACGGACTACTTTCAAAATAGCAATCACAATTTTAATTTCCCAATGACTCGTTTTTCTGCATAAATTACCTTGTAATGAAAGACCAGATTGTTCTCCTCCTGTGGGTGGTCTTTAAACAGAGGTTGGACTGTATTTTTCTTTGCTAACTTAACTTGTTTTTGACTCTTCTTCATTTAGGTACTTATAGAAAAGGAGTGGTTGTCATTTGGTCACAAGTTTACAGATAGATGTGGCTTTTTGAGTACAATTGAAGCGAAAGAGGTGTCGCCTGTGTTCACGCAGTTCCTAGAATGTGTTTGGCAAATGATTCAGCAGTTTCCGTGTGCTTTCCAATTTAATGAGAGGTTTCTACTGACGTTACATGACCATGTATATTCGTGCCAATTTGGGACTTTTATAGGAAATTGTGAAAAAGATAGAATTGATCTTAAGTAAGTTTTTAGCATGTCATTAGCATTTGTGTTTAACCCTTTCCCACATACAACAAATCTGCAGCAGATATTTTTGAACATATTTTGTCAAAACAGGAAAAATCTCTATAATTAAATAGATAAACAATGACTAAAAGTGGAAAATATTGTGGAAAAAGGTAAATTTAACTTGCTTCCTTTTCATGTTAGCCTTTTCAATTGAAACTCTTTGAAGATTAGAAAGTTTTGACAAATTGTTTGTTATCTGCTATTGATATTTTCAAAGATATCTACTTTGAAAACATATAAAGAAAATAAATGAGTTCTACTTATAAAAACAGAAATATATCTTTGATGCAGAGCTGAAAGTATAGTTGGAAAAGGAGAGCTTATAATTATGCGAACAAAGACTCTAAAAGGTTTAAAAAGGGTCAAAAAAGTAATTCTCAACTTGTCTAAAATGATGACCCTTGTCCCTTTAACCTTTCAATAAATCAAGAATCCTTCAGCAGACGTCTTTGAAAACATCAGAGCAAAAATATCAAATGCGGGCTATCATTACGACTGACTGGCTGGTGTCAGAATAAATGGACCAGTAGGTCTTGTAACTTACCTAGGAAACGCCATGATATAAATGAAAATTTTTTGAAAGCGGCGTAAAACACCAATCAATCAATCAATTAAACATTAAGGCAAAAGGAAAAATAGCTTGTTATGACGAAAAAGTGTGTATAACAAATGAATGAAATGGCTCAATTTGATGTAGGTAAGATTATTGTGCCAATAAATTCTGTTATCAAAAGTCAGAGGTTAATTAAAGTCATCATTTGAAATGGATGAATACAGATAATGATATTTTAATTGATTGGCATTATATATTTCATAAATATTGGTAACTTAATATCATAAGTGCATCTCATATTATCCAATACTAGAAAATAGGGTGAATATGAGAGCTATTTTACTCACCCTGGTGTTGACGTCTCACCATGGTTAAGGTTTTGCATGAAAGTACATAGCTTAGTTTCAACTAGATGTATTGCATTTGAATTTACTACTAGGCATCTCAACAGCCATCACAATAAACATGTTAGATAACTCTATCCTGCATATGATGCAAATTTCGGTCCTTCTTTTACTTAGAAATTCTGGTAAAAAATTTGCGTGCAACTACATTAAGAGTCCATATCTCAGTAACAACTTGACGCATTGAATTGAAACTTTAAACAACCTTTCCTAACCATGACACATATGTAAATAATTATAAGATAACATTTATTAGCTTGTCTGATTTCGAAGAAAATAAGTCCTGCTATTGTTATACTGTTGGTGCCGTCACAAAACTTTGACCTTACCTCATAACTCAAAAAACATTTTCAAATGAAACTTTATACACATCTTTATAGGAACAATGTGCATGTCTATACAAAGTAACATAACTCTGACTTTTATATTTATTCAGTAATGCCCATTTATAGAGGCGCTCTTGTGTCAAATTATGGCCCTTTATTACTTGGCATGGAAACTCTGGTTTAGCCGTGAAATAGTCGGGCACGCTGTTTTAACCCTCTCCCACAAACAACAAATCTGCAGCAGACAACTTTGTAAACATAGTGACAAAAACCTGAAAAATCTCCATAAAAGATAGCTTAATTGTTAAATAAAGTTGAAAACATTGTGGCCAAAGGAGAAAATTGCTCATGATGAGCAATTTCACCTTTGGCCACTATGTTTTCAAAATTCGTCTGCTGCTATTGCATCAAAATGTGTCTGCAGGAGGGAAAGGGTTAAGGACAGCTCTTAATTTTCTCATTCTAGTATACTGTATTTCTTTAAACCTTAACCACATACAAAAAATCATCAGCATATGACTTTGAAAACATCTTGGCAGAAAAATTAAAAAATCTCTTTGAAGGAATATATTATATGAATTGAGTTGAAAACATCGTGGCAAATGAAGAAACTATAAGCAATTTCTTCTTTTGCCACACTATTTTAAGAACTTGTCTGCTGTAGATGACTCAAAATGCGTTTACATGAGGGAAAAGGTTAAATCTTCATGCAGAACTTTAGATAACGGGAATTTTTCATGATCTTAAATCCTTATTTGGCATTCAAACCCTATGTTGTGGGTACTCAAAAGAATCGTCTCAGTGAGACGATTCTATTGAGTACCAACAACATAGGATTTTGTTGAGTAATAAAAAAAAAATTGTGGGGAAAAGACCTGTTCACTCCCTCTTTATCTAGTCCTCTGTTCATGATATATGTATAATATTCGATCATATCTAATGTTCCAGGTTATCTGAGAGGACCTTTTCACTATGGGGCTTCCTTACCAAACACATGAATGAGTATTTAAACCCACTCTATAAAAAGGAGTATGAAGTGATGCAACCAATTCTTATACCTAGGACATTTCCACAGTGCTTGAAGTAAGTAAGATTAATTATATAAATAATACTTAATCTGTATTAAATATCAGTGGGAGATGGTGCTGCAGTGTTGGCCTCTTGTACCGAAAGGTCCCTGGATCGAATCCCTTCATGAGTGGGCTCTGCTTTTGTGATTTTTTCACACATGAATGAGTATTTAAACCCACTCTATAAAAAGGAGTATGAATTTATGCAAACTATTCTTATACCTAGGACATTTCCACAGTGCTTGAAGTAAGCTAAATTACATTAATACAATGTACTACTTAATCTGAATAGAGTGTCGGCCTCTCATACCAAACGGTCCCGGGTTCGAATCTGTTTGTGATTTTTTTCACAACAAAAATGCTGGTTATGTCTCCAGGAAGCAGACATCAAGAGTGATTAATATAAACTTAAAGCTTGTTTTGCAATCAATGTAAAGTAACTAAGTTTTAAACTTCATATCAGAGCTTAGGCATGAAATATGTATTTTATGTTCTAAAACCCCTTTTTTGACAATTAAACCCCATGTTGTGGGATAATATAAGATTTTGATTTTCCATGACATACATGATTTTAGAAATATGGTAATGCTTGCCAACATACAGAACATCTACAGCAAACAACATCAAAAGAACATCTGGGCAAAAATATGGAATATCTCTACAAGTGAAAGTACAACTATTGAATCAAGTTAACAACTCTGTGAAAAAAGGAGAAACTGCTCATTATGAATAATTTCTCCTTTTTCCATACCGTTTTAAAGGTCATCTGCTCTAGATGCATGAAAATATGTCTGCATATGGAAAAGGTTTAACCCTTTCCCTCATATAGACACTTTCTGACGCCTCTGCAGCAGACGGCTTTTTGAAAAAATAGTGACAAAAGAAGAAATTGCTCAAAACAAGCAATTTCTGCTTTTGCCACAATGTTTTCCACCTTTAGTCAAAGATTTTCTTTTTTTTTTACAAAATATGTACAAAGTCATCTGCTGCAAAATTGTCGTATGAGGAAAAGGATTACTTATTGCATGCGATACTTTTTTAACACAGGTTTTGGAAGGGTATGTACAACCGATTTGAGAATGGCATCCATCCCCGTGATCCGGTCCATGACATTCTTATAGCCGCAAAAGATCATAGCTCTTCTCTTGAGGACCACATACGACTGCTTGAAAAGGTGCGTACAATTGTTACACCTTATTTTGTTAACACTTTCCCTTCATACAGACGCATTTTTTATGCCTCTGCAGCAGACTACCTTTGAAAACATTGTGACAAAAGATGAAATTGTTCATCCAGTCCATGACATACTTATAGCCGCAAAAGAGTGCAGCTCATCTTTTGAGGATAACATACTACTGCTTGAAAAGTTACGTAAAATTATTACTCTTTATTGTTTGAAACCTTTTTCTCATACAGACGTATTTTGATGCCTCTGCAGGAGATTACTTTTGAAAACATGGTGCCAAAAAATAAAATTTGCACATTTGTGCCATGTTGTTTTCAGATGCAGATTTGGTGTATGTGGGAAAGGGTTTATATCAGCGGGACACATATGGATTACTTCTCTGTCCTGCTGTTCGATGGTCCAGCTTGCTGTCTTAACCCTTTCCCTCATATAGACGCTTTCTGATGCCTCTGCAGCATGATGAGCAATTTCTCTATTTGCCACAAAGATTTCAACTCTATTCGATAATCATGCATTGATGAGTAATTTCTCCATTTGCCACAAAGATTTCAACTCTATTTAATAATCATGCATAGGTTTATTCTTATATTTATAGATATTTTCTATATTTTGTACTTGACAATTTATAGTCTGCTGCAGATTTATTGTATGTGGGCAAGGTTTAAAATGACTACATGTTTAAGTGATTTCAATTTGTTGAGGGCAGATGTACAGAGAAATTATTCCTTTGTGTCAACCTGCCAAAAGCAGCTGACACAAAATGTTGTCTTTAACCCTTTCCCTCATACAGACGTTTTCCGATGCCTCTGCAGCAGACGGCTTTTTGAAAACATAGTGATAAAAGGAGAAATTGCTCAAAACAAGCAATTTCTCCTTTTGCCACAATGTTTTCCACTTTTAGTCATAGGTTATCCATTCAATTATAGAGATTTTCTATTTTTTGACAAAATATGTTCAAAGTCGTCTGCTGCAGAATTGTTGTATGAGGGTTAATGAAACGTTATTCATTTTCTACACTTTTTTCTTGCCTAGGCATAATGTTTTCAAATGACAATTATTCAGAATTTTACTTTCATGTAACTTTTTGTCAAGTGTTTGCTTAATGCTGATGATTTTTGACTGCAGCTTACAATGTTGGGGGGAAAATTGTTCGAAAAGGAAAAAATACTCAAAGCACTTAATTTCTTCTTTTCTGTCGATGTTTTCAATTCAACATGATTGAGATTTGAGTTTTCCAAGTATGATATTTTTTTCCACTAATGTTTTTGTCGTTTAAGGTAATTTATCCTTTTTCCGAAATTGATTTATAAAGTAGTCGCTGCATAGGAATTAAAAGTTATCTATACATGGAAAATGGATAACACTTTTCCACATACAGACATGTTTGAACATTTCTTAACCCTTTTCCGCTTACAAGACATCTGCAGCAGATGGCTTTGAACATATTTTGTCAAACAGTGGAAAATGTCTGTAATTGAATTGATAACCAATGACTAAAAGTAGAAAACATTGTGGCAAAAGGAGAAATTGCTCATAATGGCGTCAAAAAGCTTCTGTATGAGGGAAAGGGTTAAGCAGAAGATGTTTGAAAACATAGTG
The DNA here is from genome assembly GCA_031761405.1 of Serripes groenlandicus. Classification (NCBI taxonomy): domain Eukaryota; kingdom Metazoa; phylum Mollusca; class Bivalvia; order Cardiida; family Cardiidae; genus Serripes; species Serripes groenlandicus. The sequence continues at coordinate 16,905,122 of JASEVX010000006.1, forward strand.
ACAAAAGAGAAAATCGCTCATAATGAGCAATTTCTCCTTTAGCCAAAATGTTTTCAACTGAGTTCAATAGTTGTTCTTTCATGAATAGAGTTTCCACATTTTTGTCTTAATGTTTGTAAAGTCGTCTGCTGCAGATTTGGTGTATAAAAGAAAAGGGTTAATCCTGTTACTGTTTTACAGAGAGTGACGCAGATCTGTAAGGTGTTGGGAAAACCCGAGGAAGTGATACAGCAAAAACTACAAGGTTTTGTTTCCATGGAATCCCTTGATGGAATAGCCGTGGAAGACAAATCGAGGGACACAAACAATGAGAACCATTCCGACAAAATCCAGAAGGAAATCCAAAACAATCAAACGGAAAACCAGACTGTTTTTGAAAACCTAAAAATAGAACAGATGGACAGAAATAAACTTACAGACAATAGTTTAAGTCAGATAAAAAGTGACTCGGAATCTGGATTCGACGAGTCCGGGTCGCAGATGTCGAGATCAGGTATTGAGGATCGTATCTCCACGCTTGAACCTGATATTTTATCCCGCTCTGCCAGTTTCGAAAAGCTTAACTTGGATCAATTACACCTGGAATTAAAGTCCATAGCGACGGACTGGCAGTCCTTCCGACATATACACACCTGTAGCTGTGCTATGCCATTTGATCATTTTACCAAAAAGGCAAGGGGGCTTTATTTTGTAGTTCTTGTATTGTAACCTGTAGTGTTTCTTTGTTTATGTTAGCCTGATCACATGAAAGTCAACCTTTTGATGTTGTAATATCAACCTTTATTCTGCTATTTGTGTCTCCAAATAACATTTAAACCTTTCCCACATATAGACGCTTTCCGATACCTCTGCAGCAGACGGCTTTTATGAAACGATGGCGACAAAAGAAGAAATTGCTCAAAACAAGCAATTTCTCCTTCTGTCACCATGTTTTGAACTCTATTCAGTTATTGTAGTTTCATTTAAAGGGAGTTATTCAAAAGATTTAGTGTATGTTTCAAAGTCATCTGCTGCAGATTTGCTGTATGTGGGAAAGGGTTAAACCTGTAGTGTTCATATATATGTGTTAGCCTGATCACATGCAAATCAACCTTTTGGATGTTGTAATAGCAACCTTTCTTCTGCTATTTGTGTCTCTAAAACAACATTTAATTTCCATCCATTGCCTAACTTTTACCGGGTATCCTTTCCCTGATACAGATGATATTTGACCCATCTGCAGTAGATAACTTCTTTACCATTTCCCACATACAAACAGATGCATTTTGATACCTTAGCAGCAGACGACTTTTGAAAACATTATGGCAAAAGGAGAAATTCCTCCCTTTGACACAATTTGTTCAACTTTATTCAATAGTTATACATTCATTTGAACAGAATTTCCATATGGTTGTTGAGATGTTTTCAATGGTTGCTGCAGGAATCCGCTGTGGATGAGTGGTTAGCATTGGGGATTTCGAACGGGACATCCCGGGTTCAATCCCCAGTCATGATGCTGCGGTCATGGTGGAGTGCTCTTGGGCAAGGTTCATTTCCTAGCTTAGTACTGGTTTGTTTACCCAGGGATCGGGGATAAGTGAACTGTCGCCATGATGTAATTTAAATAACGTTGAAAACGGCGTTAAACCCCAACAATACAAACAATGGCTTCTGCAGATTTGCTTTATATGGGAAAGGGTAAATCATTAATGGGAAACAAATATTATATCAGGTAAACCAATTGAAACCTTCTGAAAAAGAATTAGCTCCTCAATTATTACTCCTATGCAGGGACTACATGATAATTGTGTTTGGAAATATCTAAAAGGTTGGTTTTCATATTTTGTGGCTCATTGTTATATAATCTCTCATGCTAAATATTAACCCTCTTTCATACAATACATTTGCAGCAGACGACTTCGAAATTATGAAGAAATAGATATAGAAAATCTCTATAGCTGATAGTAATGTTATTAAATAGAGTTGAAAACTTTGTGGCAAAATGGGGAAATTGCTCATTATGAGCAATTTCTCCTTTTGCCACAATGATTTCAAAAGTCGTCTGCTGTAGAAAGTGTCCATATGTGGGAAAGGGTTAATCCTTTACAATGACTGAACCATATATTACAGTACAGTCAAACTTGTGTTTGATGACCACCAATGGTAGTTGAACAATCTGGTCTTTAAATGCAGAGTCTTTCATATAGAAAATTAGTAATTGGGAAACTGAAAGTATGGTCGCAATAGACATGGAGTTGGTATTCCAATGTGGTCTTAACCCTTTCCCTCATATAGACGCTTTCTGATGCCTCTGCAGCGGACGGCTTTTTGAAAACATAGTGACAAAAGAAGAAATTGCTCAAAACGAGCAATTACTTCTTTTGCCACAATGTTTTCCATTTTTAGTCATAGGTTATCCATTCATTTATAGAGATTTTCCATTTTTTGACAAAATATGTTCGAAGTCGTCTACTGCAAAATTGTCATTTGAGAGAAAGGGTCAAGCATAGGTTCGACTGTTCTAGCAGCACACTGGGTTTTTAAAATGTTTTCAACTGTTCCTTGAAAAAATATCTTGAAAATTTAGATCAGCATCATGCAGCGGACTTTGTCCATTCAGAACCTTCTTCTCTGAAACTACTAATGTATAAGATATAGATTATATGATCACTCAGGTGATAGATTAAAGGACATTTTTGCATGGTCTTTCATTGAAAGGTCCTGAAAGTTTAAGAGGACACATTAAATATCCTTACACTCCTGTGTAAAAGTGAAGCATTCAATAAGCAGCTACCTGTGTTTAGCAGCCAAATTTTGGTTGGCTGCTGATGGCAAGTTTGACTTTATTGTAAGGATTTGCATATATAGATGTAAGAGTATAAAGATTGAATGGATGATATCATTCGGCTTCCTTGTTTGCAAACCAACCCTTTCACCCATACAGACAATATTAATTTTGATGCTTATGCAGCAGATTCAATTTGAATGTTTCCAATTGTCCAGATTTTACAATATCAAGTCGACCAACTTATTCTTTGGTTATAATGATTCCAAAATCGGCATAAGCATCAAAATTTGTCTTAAATGTTTTGTTTGATTATGATAATCTGCTTTTAAGTTTTATTTTGTTTGTTTGCAGAAGTAATTATATACTCGCATGTTGCATTTGGCTCTTTTCTCCATATTTAGTAAAACTGTATAGGTTTTAGGGACTATATACGAGAAATGCCCAAACATAACTCAAGCATGACTATATTTGGAGCTATTCGCCTTTGGTTATATTTCCTACTCTTATCATTTTTAGCTCATCTGTTTTTCGAAGAATAAAGTCAGGCTGTTGTGATGCCCTTGGCAAAACTTTTGTTAACTCAAAAACGGTTACACATATTCAAATGAAACTTGGTACACATTTTCCTAGAATCAATATGAATGTCTATTCCAAGTTGCATAACTCTGGCTTTAACCCTTTCCCACATATAGACGCTTTCTGATGCCTCTGCAGCAGACAGCTTTTTAAAAACATAGTGACAAAAGAAAAAGTTGCTCAAAACGAGCAATTTCTCCTTTTGACACAATGTTTTCCACTTTTAGTCATAGGTTATCCATTTAATTATAGAGATTTTCTGTTTTTTGACAAAATATGTTCAAAGTCGTCTGCTGCAGAATTGTCGTATGAGGGAAAGGGTTAATAATAATTCAGTAATGCCCTTTTTAGGACTTAAGAATTCATGAAAAAAACGACGAGCTTCTGCGATCTCCTGTCTCAATTATATTTGAAAGTTACATGTAGCTACACTAAACTTATGCAGATAGCATGTGGCCCTACCAGCAGGTTTGCAGTTCAGACAAAAGTATGAATCTATTATACCTACATTTGAAGTTAGTCATACTCTTTTTTCTCAGATCTATGTGTTCAGAGCAGATGAGTCAAATAAATATCAGACAAAAGTATGCAGACGTAAAGCCATATCAGACAAAGTATGCACTCGTAATGCCATATTAGGCAATGAGCAGCAACCAGATAAAATGATTGACTTTTATTCCATTTCAGTTCCATTGTTGGAGATGTGGTGAGGTATTTTGCACAAGATGTATAGCAAGAAACATTCCCCTAGCAGGCCATTATTCTCATAGACCAGTTCCTGTGTGTAAACCATGCTATAAAGAAGTAAGAAGCTCGCCTTCCATGGAATTTCAACCAATCACAACGCCAACAGCAGAAAATGATGTGAAATCAACCAATCAAAACCTGCTGTTATAGTTACTGCAGAACAGTTCTGTACTTCCTGTGACTTTTTAACCAATCAAAACTCCACATGTGATAAAAACCCACCAATCACAGTTCAAACTACATAACAGAATATGAGAACTAAGCAATCCTTTTCTGCTATTGTATTCTGGTAAACATACATTATACATTAACTTAATGCAGTCAAACTTGTGTTAGCAGTCCCCTCTGTTTAACCCTTTCCTTCATACGACAATTCTGCAGCAGATGACTTTGAACGTATTTTGTCAAAAATTAGAAAATCTCTATAATTGAATGGATAACCTTTTACAAAAATGGGAAACATTGTTGCAAAAGGATAAATTGCTCATTTTGAGCAATTTCTTCTTTTGTCACTGTTTTCAAAAAGCTGTCTGCTGCAGAGGCGTCAGAAAGCGAGTGTCTATATGAGGGAAAGGGTTAACTAACTATCATTAAGCAGCCACTTAAAAATTAACCAAGACAACATTTTCTTCCTTATTTGAATTGTTTTAACCCTTTCCCTCATACGACAATTCTGCAGCAGACGACTTTAAACATATTTTGTCAAAACATAGAAAATCTCCATAATTGAATGGATTACCTATGACAAAAAGTGGAAAACATTGTGGCAAAAGGAGAAATTGCACGTTCTGTGCAATTTCTTCTTTTGTCACTATGTTTTCAAAAAGCCGTCTGCTGCAGAGGCGCCAGAAAGCGTATACATGTATATGAAGGGTTAAGCAGGCACCTGTGTTCAGCCGTCATATTTTGACTGTCCCTTGGGTGGCTGCCTAAAACAAGTTTTAACTACAACAATTTGCAACAGAGGGCTTTGAAATGATCACGGTAAAATTCTAAGAATCTTTTATAAATGAAAGTATTATAATTACTTTTGTCAAAATGCGTCTGCATGTTTGAAAGAGTGGTGTAATTGCTGCCAAAACCAATTACTTCTGATAAAGGCAAGAAACCATCACATTTTGTTTGATCGTCTAATATTGTTTTGGCATCTCTGTTCTACAGAATTTATATCTATTAACCATTTCTCACATGATATCAAATTTATTGCACATGACTTTAAAAAGTCTTGGCAAAATATAGAAAATCTCTAATTGAAGTTATTATTAGTTGAAAACATTTCTGGCAGCAGAAGAAGTTGCTCATTTTGAACAATTTCTGCTTTTGCCTCAATATTTTTAAAAGCCGTCGGCTGCAGATGCATCAAAATACGTTTGCATGTTGGAATCTTTTTCAGGCTTTTCACTGAAGCAAAAGAGAAAAGTTGAAAAGGCAGTTTTGAGAAATTTATCCTTTTCTGATTCTGTCTTCAAATACTGTCAGCTGCAGAGAAATCGGATTCAGGCAAAGGGTTTATTTTTCTCATTAAATGTTGCAAGTCCATGAGGATAAAGATATTGTGCAACACACATGACATTGTTTGATTTAATAAATTTTATTTACACTAATTTTTTTTTTTAACTCAACAGAGCATGAAATGCTGGTTAAACTATTGTGATCACCAGCCGGTATCTGGCCACATTTTCCTACAAACAACCTCTCCTTCAAAACAAATGAAAATATTTCAATATCATTTCACAGAATTGGTCCTTTGGTGGTCCTCTTTCAAAGTTGTTCAAAGAATTGAATTCTATGTAGAATTTGGTTGCTGTGTCATGACAAGGAGCAGAAAATGCCAAAACTTCAAAAATCTTCTTGTCCAAAAGAATTGGCCAAATTATAGAATAATTTCACACAAATAATTATTTGGTGACCCTCTACCAAGATTTTTCAAATAATTACCACCAGTTGAAAAACATGACTAGGGGGGCATAGCTTGTTTCCTTATATGAATATAAAGTGAAAGTGTTCTTGTACAAAAGTACTGGCTCAATTTAAAATTAATTTGGCACTAATGTTTCTTTCAATTAGTGATATATTGTGTTCCTTTAAACATTTTTTTTAAATAATAATAACAGATCATTTCCCTAAAATTATATAAAAAGATTCTGAGGAAAACCTGTAATATCTACCCCAAAAAAGTAGAAATAAGTTAGGGAAAAGGGGAAATTGCTCATGTTTAATGTTTTCAACAGCCTGTCACAAATTAGTCAAATGTTATATGTATCAAGGAAAGGTTTAATGAATCATTAAAATGAAATCATGCAAAACAAATTTAATTCTTAAATAAGGCTTTCAAAGTGTGCCTATGTGGCAAAAGGCTTCCATCAAATGAAAGGAGAACAGTTCTCTCAATAGAAATAACCTTTGATAACTCGATAACTGCCTAGGTGGTGTAGTGGTAGAGCATCCACCTCTGGTGTGAGAGGTCGCCAGTTCAATTCCTGGCCGTGTCATACCAAAGACTCTAAAAATGGTAGTAATGGCTGCCCCCTTAGGCGCTCAGGGTTGCAGGGTTAGCATTACACTGACTGGTTGGTGTCAGGATAAATGGACCAGTAGTACTGGTTACTTACCCAGGAAACACTGTGATAAAACTGAAACATTGTTGAAAATGATCCAAAACAACAAACAATTGTTTAAATCTGTCTGATTACTCCATAGGATATGTTGCCTGCCTTCGGATATATAGGGATCACTTTCCCCGACTATTTTTTTTTGTTGTCAATGGTTACTGGCAAGCCACCTATATTCCATTAAACATCGGTTGAAAACATTGTGTTAAAAAAGCATATAATGCTTATTTTGAGCAGTTTTGTTCATTTTGAAAATGCAAATACATCCTTGTTGGTCAAAGTCATTTCTACTTTGGGATTTGTTTAACCCTTTCCTACGTTTAGGTAAAAGCACAGAAAATCCTTTTAAATGAAAGAACAATAATTGAATAGAGTTGAAAACATGGTGATAAAAGGAGAAATTGCTCGTTTTGAGCAATTTCTTCTTTTGTTGCCTTGTTTTCAAAAAGCTGTCTGCTGCTGAGGCATCAGAAAGCGTCTATATGAGGGAAAGGGTTAAAAAATATTTCCGTCACATATGAAGCTGCTCCAGTTGAAAAGGGGTTCTAGTTTTCTTGAAGGCTCTTAACCCTTTCCCTCATACGACAATTCTGCAGCAGATGACTTTGAACGTATTTTGTCAAAACATAGAAAATCTCCATAATTTAATGGATAACCTATGATAAAAAGTGGAAAACATTGTGGCAAAAGGAGAAATTGCGTGCAATTTCTTCTTTTGTCACTATGTTTTCAAAAAGCCGTCTGCTGCAGAGGCATCAGAAAGCGGCGTCAGAAAGCGTCTATATGCGGGAAAAGGTTAACTTGACTGTGTGTATTCACAGTCTCATCAGAATCTTTACCAACTTGCCTGTGTTTATACACAGTCCCACTAGAATCTTGACTGTCTTACTGCAAGTGTCCTATTTGTTGTAGCTTCTGGAAACTTAAAGCCATAACTAGGATGATGGATGTTACAAGACCCCCTTTTTTGCCTGACATAGCTCTTATTAGCTCACCTATCACATAGTGACAAGGTGAGCTTTTATGATCGCCCTTTGTCCGTTGTCCGTGGTCCGTCCACAATTTCTTGTGAACACGATCAAGTCATCATTTATTATCCGATGATTACCAAACTTATATACAGTAGCTAGATATACATGAGAGCTTGGTTCCTTTTGAAAACCAGCCAGATCCGTCCATGCATGACTGAATTATGGCCCTTTAAAATTGACAAAATTGTTATCTATTTTTGTAGAGCAATTAAATTAGGACCCTAAAACACTTACTCAGGTGAGCGATATAGGACCATCATGGCCCTCTCGTACTTGTTATTACCATTATTAAATAATTTATGGTTGTGTTTTTTATGTATTTTTTTTTCAAATACAGAATATTGGTGCATTTTACCAACAATCAACTTTATATATACCTTTTAAAATACGTTGATGATGACATATGATAGGAATAACAAATTCGAAACTGCAGCAAATTGAGAAATGGCTAATTTTTCCACAATGTTTTTGATGTCTGCTGGAAAGGTGTCAAATGTCTACTGTACAGCAGAGAGGGTGATATAGCATTTGATCACATTGATGATTCCCAATATCCCACTGTTTTGCACATTATTTATTATTAATTATTTGTTTTTATTTACCCTCGCCGTGCAGAATTAACTATTTGGCGAGCAGACAAAGTTAGATACAAGGGAGTCCGGGTGCGATACCCTAGCTCTTTCCGAAAAGACCCCTTGGTTCTTTTACGTGCCCGGTGTATAGCACCGATACACGCGAGGTTATTTTTCCTGGAAAGGACCAGTACTTAACCTCTAGTTGAGTGGGGGACGCTTAAAAGCATCCCTCAAATTTCCAGAACCTGGACCGGGATTTGAACCCCAGACCTCTGGATTGACAGTCCAGTGTGTTAACCACTGGACTACCCCGCCACTCCTTTTGCACATTAATTAAGCCTTTCCCAAGCCTTTCCCACATATAGATGCTTTCTGATGCCTTTGCAGCAGACAAATTTCACATTGTGAGAAAAGTAGAAATTGCTCAAAACGAACAATTTCTTCTTTTGCCACAATGTTTTCAACTCCATTCAATAAATGTGTATTTTCAGCAGATTTGTTGTATGTGGGAAAGTGTAAAATGATGTATTATGATATCTACAAATGAACATAAAATGACATAAAAGTTGCATTATTGTAAATGATGTATTTCTAGTTCTTTTGTTAGAAGTTATAAGTCCTAAATAGCATAAATACAGACAATGAAGTCATTGGTTAGTTGGTTTGGATCCCTTTCCCATTGTTTGTTTGTCTGTCTGTCTGTCTGTCCATGAATTATGCTTAGTCCTCATTGTGAATAAATACTCTTCGGCCATTGGCAGGCAACACAGTGATTGTAATCCCTCAAACAATCTTGTCTCAATGAACAATTAGTTCAATACAAGTATATGTCTTATGCAGCAGGTGATCTTGGAGTAATAAAGTGAATAAGTTAACCCTTTTCCACATACAGTAAATCTGCAGCAGACGACTTTGAAAAACGTATATATACAAAAACGTGAAAAATCTCCATGAATATTAAAAATATTTTAATTATTAAAAAAAGTTGAAAACATTGTGACAAAATGAGGAATTGCTCTTTTTGTCTCAATGTTTTCAAAAAGCCTCAGATAGTGTCTATATGTGGGAAAGGATTAAACTAGAAACTGCTTGTAACATGGATATTTTTCTACCAATCATGTAGGAGTATGTCAAAACCACACTTTCCGATTACCAAATATAATACTCTTTTTTCTTAATATACTGAATAAGTTAAAACTAAAAACCACTTGAAACATGGATGTTTTCTACCAATCATGTATACGTATGTCAAAACCACACTTTCCGATTACCAAATATGATAATCTTTTTCCTGGTAAAAAGGAAAAGGAGTCGGTGGTGTTGTTGCTTTCACCTTGAGGGTAGGCGTCCTGGATGTTGTATTTTAAAAATGGTAGCAGTAGCTTGCCCGATGGTTGCGAGATTACCATTATGACTGATGATAGAAGTAATTTACCAGGGAAACGTGATACAGTGCATACATGAAATACTGTTGAAAATTAAGTTAAGCATCATAATGTCTAGCGATTTTGGGTTCTAACAAACTTTCAAGCTAAATATCAAAGTTGAATTGGTGTAAAATTATTTGGTATATATTACTACACATGTAGATTTTATGTCCTTCATAACATAGATATAGACAATGGAGTCTTTGATGAGACTGTTTTTATGTACAGGCTGCCCTGAGTCTTCACTGTTCTTCGATGCTACAAGACCCGAATTCACTTGTTAACGCAGCTCAAATTTATAAGGGGTTTTCTCTGCTACAGAGTCACTAGCCTTTGTAGGCTGATACATAGGGATCGCTTTTTTGTCGTCTATCTGTCATACTTTCACTAACTAACGGGTACAGTCCAACCTGTGTTTAAAGACCACCCATGGGAAGAGAATAATCTGGTCTTTGTTTATAGGTGGTCTTTAATTACAGGGTCAATTTGAGAATTGAATATGGGATTGCTAAAGACAGGGATTTATTATACAAAGGTGGTCTTTAGCACAGGTTTGACTTGATGATATGTTTGTGTTTCTTTGAACACTCTTGTTATACATCTTACAATAGGATAGAATATTTTGTAGATGTTACAAATGAAATGGTGTACATATATATTGTCAGTTCTGTAAATATTGTTAAGAGATATTTATTACACTAAAATGTTATGATAATTTAAATGTTATGATTAATTCCTTTACCTGATATGGATGATTTTTGAAGACATTGTAAAATAAGATAATAATTCTCAATTTTTTAACAAAGATTCCTTATTAATACATTCATCTTTCCAGATTATTTATTCATATATAAATTACTCTTAATCGAAAAATGGGAGGTATGTAGTTGTGATCCTTGGCAGAATACATTAAAGGAAAAAGAGAAACTGCTGTTTTCAAAAATTCTCTGTATCCAGGAATAGGGTTCCCTTTCCCACCTGCAGACACATTTTGACAGATCTGCAGCAGGCAACCTTTGAACACATTGTGGCAGAGAAAAAAATGACATGAGCAATTTCACCTTAGCCATAATGTTTTCAACTTATTAAATTATTATACTTACAATTTATAGAGAATTTTCATATTTCTTCCTTAACCCTTTCCCTCATATAGACGCTTTCTGATGCCTCTGCAGCAGACGGCTTTTTGAAACATAGTGACAAAAGAAGAAATTGCACAAAACGTGCAATTTCTCCTTTTGCCACAATGTTTTCCACTTTTAGTCATAGATTATCCATTGAATTATAGAGATTTTCTATATTTTGACAAAATATGTTCAAAGTCGTCTGCTGCAGAATTGTCGTATGAGGGAAAGGGTTAATATTTTCAAAGTCATCTGCTGCAGATTAGTTGTATGTTGGATCGTGGGGTTAACCTTTTCTCTCCGACAGCAAATCTGAAGAAGATGACTTTGAAACGACTTTGGCTTAAACATGGAAAATTTCTATAAATGAAACTATAATTACCGAAAAAAAGTTAGAAACATTGTAGCAAAAGGAGAATTTGCCCGTCTTGAGCAATTTTTCCTTTTGTTACAATGCTTTAAAAAGTCGTCTGCTGTAGAGATGTCAGAAAGTCTATATGTGGGAAAGGGTTAAAGAGAATTATATGTAATCATTATTAGAGCTCTAGATAAGGAATGTTTTTCATGTTCAAAAACCCTAATTTGACCCTTAAACCCCTAGCTTGTGGGTATTCAAATATTGTCTCACTATAAATATTTCCTTTGAATGCCCACTTCTTGGTCAATTTAAAAGAGAGTTATTGGTGGGAAATATAACAGTTTACTTCTCTTTATCTAGGTATCTTAAGTGAGAAAAAGACATGGAGCCATATATTACATAGCGTGTGTTCATTTTGATGTCAGTGTTGTTGCGACTTGATATCACACATTCATTCCACGTTACAAATTTGACAAATAAAAACAAAAAATAAACATAAATTTCATCTTGATTATGATGTTTTCTGTTTGTCCATCTCACTTTCAGTTTGACACTTATGGGTAGGTGACATATGAGTTCCCTTAACCCTTTCCATCATATAGACGGCTAAATATGAGACACTTTCTGACGCCTCTAAAGCATGACAGATTTTTGAAAACATGGTGAAAGAACCGTTATTGAAGTGAGTTGAAAAACATTGCCACAAAATAAGAAATTGCGATGCTAGTGTTTTCAAAAGTTATCTGCTGCAGATGTCTAAAGTAGCATCTGCAAGTGAGAAAGGGTTAACCCTTTCCTTCATATAGACGCTTTCTGACGCCTCTGCAGCAGACAGCTTTTTGAAAACATGGAGACAAAAGGAGAAATTGCTCAAAACGAGCAAATTTGCTGTATGTGGGAAAGGGTATGACCACATCTGTAGCGTAGAGCATTGTCCGCCTCGAGAGCGTGATATAGGTATTTGATTCCCAGTTGGATCATACATGTACCAATTACTTTAAATATGGAAGTAATGGCTGCCCACCTTGGGGCTCAGGATAGGAGGTGTTGGCATTAGGACAACTTTTTAGTGTAAGGATAAATAGAAGAATAATTATTGGTGATTTACTGTGATAGACTGAAAAACTGTTGAAAGTGGCACTTAACCCTTTCCCTCATATAGACGCTTTCTGACGCCTCTGCAGCAGACGGCTTTTTGAAAACATAGTGACAAAAGAAGAAATTGCATAAAACGTGCAATTTCTCCTTTTGCCACAATATTTTCCACTTTTTGTCATAGGTTATCCATTCCATTGTGGAGATTTTCTATGTTTTGACAAAATATGTTCAAAGTCGTATGCTGCAGAATTGTCGTATGAGGGAAAGGGTTAACACCATATAAATAAATCTGTCGGTCTGTCCACCACACTTCCATTCAGTGATTTATTGGCAGGAGACATAATGATGTGTTCCGTCAAAAACTGTTGTATAGTTTTAGAATCTTGGTGCAATCCCAGTGTTCAGCTTGCCTTGGTGATGTGTTAGTAGAGCGTCCACCTCGAGTGCGGAAGGTTGCATGTTTGATCCCTTGCTGCGTCATACCAAGACTTTAAAAATGGTAGTAATGGCTTCTTTGTTGTGGGGTTAACATTAGAACTGACTGGCTGGTGTCAGGATAAATGGACCGGTATAACTGTTAATTTACCCAGGAAACAAGGTGATATTACTGTTTTTTTGTTTTTTATAAAAGCGATGTAAAACACCAAATAATCAATCAACCCCTGTGGAGTCGTAACAAATGACATTTAGCAGCTCTGAATTCTGTTAACCTTTTCCTACAGACAACAAATCTGCTGCAAATGACTTTAAATGTTTTAATGGCTGCAGTGGTACAGGAGAAGATGTTGTCTTACCATTTCCCAGACAACAAATCTGCAGTAGATTACTTTAAAAATGTCTAGGCAAATATATAGAAAATCTCTTTTATGAATATCAGTATCATTACTGAATAGAAATGAAAACATTGTGGCAAATCAATTTCAACTTTAGCCGTAATGTTTCGAAAAAAGAAGTCTGCTGCATACATATACTTGTCAAAATGTGTCCACATAGGCTGAAATTGAAACAGAATAAGATAATCTGATAATAATTTCTGTGAAGTGCGGTAGATATTGGCCCCGTAACATAGGAATGGTATTAACAAGACAAAAACAACTGGTTGCTTTGAATTTTTTTTTTATTTTATTTTTTTTAAATATTTGTTTTAATGTTTGGATCAATTAAATAAATACAAAATATAAATTCAAGTATCAAGCACATAAGTATAAGACATCTAAATTCATAAATTTAATACAAATAGCAAAAAAGATAAGATTGATTTTTTATTCCAATCTGATTAAAACCTTTATCTACCAAAATGCAACATTTTGCCAATACATTAACCATTTCCTGCATGCACACGCTTTATGATGCCTTTGCAGCAGACGACTTTTGAAAATAGTGTTGCAAAAAGATAAATGGATCATCATTTTGCCATAATGTTTTCAACTCTTATTCAATTATTAAACTTTCAATAATAGAGATTTTGCCTAGGTGTTTTCATTCATCTGCTGCAGATTTGTTGTATTTAGGAAATGGTGAAGAAACCTGATATAATGCTACTTTGAATTCTTCCAATTTCAAAACCTCTGCCCTATTTCCCTTATACTTTTATATAAACTTTTGACACCAATTCGTACACCAGTTTTGAGAATCCAATCCTACATACAACATATCTGCAGCAGATGATTTTAAAAACATCTAGTGACACTTTATACATTTATATATGAAGGAATATTTATTGAACAAAGTTGAAAACTTGGTGGCAACAGGGGTAATTAATTTCTCCTTTTTCATCAAAGTTTTACAAAAGTTGTCTGCTGCAGAGAAATAAGAAAGTGTCTGTGCGTGGGAAAGGGCTATTAGCATTTACTTAAATTGCAGCTGTTCATCTTCCCAACTCTTCCACTATAAAAACATCAGAAGAAACCAGATCTTACTGTAACAGTGGATATAGAAATCACAATTTTGCGAACAAAAGTAGTAAAACCATTCATTGCTTCCTTTATTTAAATGAAGCATCTGTTGCAGGAAACCGACAATGTAGGAAAAGGAGACAGTTGCTCAAAATGTAAAAGTTGATATTTTCAAAGCAGACGTATCTCAAAACAGCATAGAATGTAAACAGTTAATAGTTTTTGTGTTGCACACTATAACAATTACTCTGCAAAGGTCCAGATAAGGAGGGGGTATTCAGCTCTTTTTCCAATAATTTCTCTCTTATTATTAAAGCAAACCCTATGTTGTGGGTACTCAAAAGAATCGTCTCACTGAGATGATTCTTTTGAGTACCCACAACATAGGATTTAAGGGTCAAATAAGGATTTCAGAACATGCAAAATGCCCCTTGTCTAAGAGCCCTGACTCTGTCATAGCTATCTCATCAGAATCACTTGGTTCGCCCACTATTTTGTCTAGTATTTGTTCCTAGAGGAATCATTGCCAAATGCAACAAAGTCATGTAAAAAATACAATATACAATGGATGTTTATAATGAATATAAATAGATGATTATCCTCACAATAGGGAAGACATAGTTATCATTGAGCTGCAACAAACAAAAAGGATCTCTCCTTTTTTCCACAAAAAAAACACACATGACCATGTCATCAACAACAGACACCTTTGGAAAAAGCAGGACTTGCACAAAAGGAGCAATACAAACGATACAAACTGTAGATGCCAAAGCTCTCCTTTTTGTTTGGAATAGCTCAATTATAAAGCAATAGCTATTTTTGCAAAAAAATGTTGAAAAACCCTAACCCTTTTCCTTGTATACCTTTTCTACTTAAAAAAATATGGGAATCTGTGTAAGTTTTATTTTTTCCCACAATATTCACAAAATTTGTACGTTGCAAATATGTCAAAAGAAAAGACCTCTGCGTATTGGAAAGGGTTTTAAGTTTAACAACAACTCTTACGCACAAAGCCATTAAAAACTGCTGATACAACATGATTGTAAACATGAATGATGTCAATGATGAGAGAATCAACATGCTAAAAATAGTAACAATTTTACAATGGAATAGACATGTTAAAAATAGTAACAATTTCATAATGGAACCAACATGCTAAAAATAGTAACAACTTTATTTTAAAGTCAATATGCTAAAAATAGTAACAATTTTACATGGAGTCAACATGCTAAAAATGTTAACATCTTTTGACAAAGGAATTACTCGATGAAATATTTTGTGACTTCCGATTGGTAATTTTTTGATTATATCAATATTAATAAGCCAATCAAATTTTAGAATTTTGACACAGTCCAAGAATTATTGTTCTAATATCATGAATAACTAACTTCAAAGGTAGCCATTTGATATTCTGTTGCTTTTTCTTAGCACTCCTTTAACTTGGTCACACAACAATTTATCCCTCTCTACATTAAACAATATTTCAGATGTCTCTGCAGAGGCATCAACTAACCCTTTCCCACATACAGCATATCCGCGGCAGATGACAATGAAAACATTGAGTCAAAAGTATGGCAACTCGCTGTAAATGAATGAACAATTATTGGATAAAGTTGAAAACATTTTGGCAAAATGAAAAATTGCTCCTTTTGCCCTGATGTTTTCAAAAATTGTCTGCTGAGGAGATCTCAAAAAGTGTCAGTATCGAGGGCTTGGCGTGAAACGGTTGTAACTAAAAACCTATTTTTCGAAGAAATGCTGATTTAGGGGCAATTTTGACCCCTTTGTAAACAATACAAATTTAGGTGCCATTGCTCAGAAAGAGCAATGGCACCTAAATTTCCATTGTTTACCAAGAAAAATGATATTAACACTTATAAAGACTTTATGGCGAGGTAATTGACCTTGGTAAAAAGATACCAATTTTAGTTACAACCGTTTCACGCCAAACCCTCGGTATGTGAGAAAGGGTTAAAGGCGTAATATATAAATTCATACAGTTAACCCTCTCCCTCAAACGACAATTCTGCAGCAGACGACTTTGAACATATTTTGTCAAAAAATGGAAAATCTCTATAATTGAATGGATAACCTATGACAAAAAGTGGAAAACATTGTGGCAACAGGAGAAATTGCACGTTTTGTGCAATTTCTTCTTTGTCACTATGTTTTCAAAAAGCTGTCTGCCGCAGAGGCGTCAGAAAGCGTCTATATGAGGGAAAGGGTTAACATTTACAGTACATATCCAACAATACATTTAAAAGGTGGGAAGTATATTATGAAGGTTTCAGTGAAAACTTCAATGATTAAATTTTATTCTGCAGCAGATGAATCTTTCCTTCTCTCACAATGTTTAGAAATCTGTTTCAAAGTTGTACTTCCAATTTTACAGAATGTACATATCGTTTTCCTCGTTTGACAGTTTCAAAAGCAGACATCTCAAAACGGGTCATATCAGGTAAACATTCAAAGGTTTAAACTTTCCCACAAAAAGACGCTTTCCGACGCCTCTGCAGCAGACAAAATTGTGAAAACATAGTGACAAAAGGAGAAATTGCTCAAAACTAAGCAATTTCACCTTTTGTTACAAAGTTTTCAACTTTTTTCAGAAATTATACACCATCATTTATAGAGATTTTCTATATTTTTGCATAAAAGTTTTCAAATTTGTCTGCTGCAGATTTGTTGTATGTGGGAAAGGGTTAAATAACTATGTGAAGTTTTCATCGGAAACTACAAGGTTAAATAAAATACAACTATGGAAACAGAGTAATGTTTGTAAAAGAATATGCTCTAATTAATTTTAACACAACTTAAGAGATTCTACTTTTAACAAAAAAGATGTTTATTATTTTTATACACGGGTTTAAAAATATAAAAAAACAAAATACATAAATCACAACACATAAGCACTTCGTCCATAACAAATATTAACCCTTTCCCTCATGAAACAATTTTGCAGCAGACGACATTGAACATATTTTGTCAAAAAATAGAAAATCTCTATAATTGAATGGATAACCTACGACTAAAAGTGGAAAACATTGTGTCAAAAGGAGAAATTGCTCGTTTTGAGCAATTTCTTCTTTTGTCACTGTTTTCAAAAAGCTGTCTGCTGCAGAGGCGTCAGAAAGCGTCTATATGAGGGAAAGAGTTAATTAATATAAATTTGTTGTCATTCACCGTTTTCCTCATACAACAAATCTGCAGCAGATGAAAAGATTTACTTGTAAAAGCAAACATATGATAGATATATGTAAATAAAGGTTTAACCCTTTCCCACATACATGTAAGACAAATTTGCAGCAGACAACTTTAAATTATCGAGTCCAAAATATAGAAAATCTCTTTAACCCTTTCCCTCATACGACAATTCTGCAGCAGACGACTTTGAACTTATTTTGTCAAAACATCGAAAATCTCCATAATTGAATGGATAACCTATGACGTAAAGTGGAAAACATTGTGGCAAAAGGAGAAATTGCACGTTTTGTGCAATTTCTTCTTTTGTCACCATGTTTTCAAAAAGCCGTCTGCTGCAGAGGCGTCAGAAAGCGTCTATATGAGGGAAAAGGTTAAATGAAAGTTTGACTATTGAATAGAGTTAAAATCATTGTGACAAATGGAGAGATTGCTCATTTTACCTTTGCCACAATGATTTCAAAAGTCGTCAGGGAGCGTCTGTATGTTGGAAATGGTTTTATGTTGAAAGGAGTTGAAAACATTGTGGCAAAATGAGGAATTGCTCAAGGTCGTCTGCTGCATATCATGCTTCCCAATGCTACTTTGAAAGAGCTAACCATTTCCCATATGCATTAATTATGTAACAAATCTGATACAGTCTGTTTTTAAAGCATCTAGACAATTTTAATAAACTAAAGTTAAATTAAATTTCTCCTTTTGCTGAAATATTTTCAGCCGTTGTCTGCTGCAAACGTAACTGGATGAATTAAGGAAAATATTTTAGTTTTTTTTTAAAAAATAATTCAAAAAGCATAGCAACATTGTGTTCTATAAACAAAATTAGCCAATAAAATGAAACATAATAACATACTGAATAAGTAACAAATGTGTATTCAAATTATATGCATACATCTACAGAACACAAATAATAAATTTCATTGACTTTAAACAAAGTTGTAACTACGCCTTTTAGAATAAACTTATTCAGTTTACATCGATTAGGTAAAAGCTTGAATCCTCTCCCTAATACAGACAATAATACAATAATGTTTGACGTCTCTGTAGTAGATAAATTTAGAGAAAAATTGCAGAAATATAAGAAATTCTATGCTCCGTTTGCAATCATTTTTTCTTGTAAAGTATCAAAATTTATTCTGCTGAATTCGATCGGCACGGAAACAATATTTTTGTTGAATGTTTTCAAAGAAGTTGACTCAGAAATATCATATCATGTAATATGTTAATTAAAGAAGGGCACCGCAAAGTGGATGCATCCCCTCAGTATTCAAAGTCCAATTTTGACCTTGGTCTTTAACCTATGACCTTGAAAATAGTTAGGCCTCTTGACATTGCCATATACTAACTGTATACCAAGTTTGGTTAAGATCTGTCTAAGGATGTTCAGTGTAGAGTGGTCACAAGATTGTTACTGACAGACGCACAGACGAACGAACGGACAGTCCCGTTACTATATCCCCGTCGCAAACTTCGTTAGCCAAGGGGATAACAAGATGTAGTTAAAATGTCTTTCTCAAAAACCAACAACATAAACAATTCAATGGTGAATGATATTTTGGATTAATAAATTATTATAATAACCCTTTCCCAAATATAACAAATCTGCAGCAGACAACATTGAAAACATCGAGGTTGAATATGCATACTCTCTATAGATAAAAGAACCATTATTGAAGAGAGTTAAAAAAGATTGCGACAAAATAAGAAATTGCAATGCAACAGTTTTTTCAGAAGTTGTCTGCTGCAGATATGTAAAACAGCATCTGCAAGTGAGAAAGGGTTAACCCTTTCCCTCAAGTAGACGCTTTCTGACGCCTCTGCAGCAGACAGCTTTTCGAAAACATGAAGACAAAATAAGAAATTGCTCAAAACAAGCAATTTCTCCTTTTGTCACCATGTTTCCATTTCTAACCAATAATTGTACTTTCATCTAAAGGGAGTTTCCAAAATATTTTGGGTATGTGTTCAAAGTCGTCTGCTGCAGAGTAGTTGAATGTGAAACAAGAGGGCCATGATGGCCCTGGAATCGCTCACCTGATTTTTTTTTTCACTTTAGCTATATAAGCCCCGCCATCTGGCGGACATAGTTTCCGACCAATCGACTTGGCTTGAAGGAATCTGATAGAGGGTCACCCTAGGAACATTTCTACAAAATTATTTGAAAATCGGCCTGACACTTTTGGAGGAGAAGATTTTTTAAGTTTTCACTATAGCAATAAAAGGCAAAATAGCCCCGACCCCTTGTGGCCATGTTTTTTGACCAATCAACATGGCTTAAAGGAATCTGATAGAGGGTCATCCAAGGAACATTTCTACAAAATTATTTGAAAATCGGTCTGACACTTTTGGAGAAGAAGATTTTTTAAGTTTGCACTATAGCTATATAAGGCAAAATAGCCCTGCCCCCCCTGGCGGCCATAATTTTTGACCAATCAACATGGCTTAAAGGAATCTGATAGAGGGTCATCCAAGGAACATTTCTACAAAATTATTTGAAAATCAGCCTGACACTTTTGGAGGAGAAGATTTTTTAAGTTTTCACTATAGCCGTATAAGGCAAAAAAGCCCCGCCCCCCTGGCGGCCATGTTTTTCGACCAATCAACATGGCTTCAAGGAATCTGATAGAGAGTCACCCAAGGAACATTTCTACAAAATAAGTTCAAAATCTGCCAACCAATTTGGGAGGAGAAGAATTTTGAAGTTTTTTTCGTTTCGTTGCCATGGAAACCAGAATTCTGCATGGATCCCAATAATTTGAAGGAATTCTGGTGAGGTCATTGAGAGGATGCTTTCTGTGAAGTTTCATCCCAATTGACCCACTGGTTACTGAGGAGAAGATGTTGAAGATTTTTTAAGTTTTCACTATAACCATAAAAGGCAAAATAGCCCCGCCCCCTGGCTGCCATGTTTTTCAACCAATCAACATGGCTTGAAGGAATCTGATAGAGGGTCACCCAAGGAACATTTCTACAAAATTATTTGAAAATCGGCCTGACACTTTCGGAGGAGAAGATTTTTTAAGAATTTTGAAGTTTTTTTCATTTCGTTGCCATGGAAACCAGAATTCTGCATGGATCCCAAAAATTTTAAGGAATTCTGGTGAGGACATTGAGAGGATGCTTTCTGTGAAGTTTCATCCCAGTTGACCCACCGGTTACAGAGGAGAAAATGTTGACGGACGACGGACGCCGGACATAGGCCGATCACAATAACTCACCCTGAGCACTTCGTGCACAGGTGAGCTAAAAAGGTTAAATATTGCACTAGCTCTCAATTCATTATGATATGTTTAAACTGCATGGTTGTAAAAGAAAAGGTTACTTAATCTTCTTAATCTAAATGTTTTACATTTTAGGCTTCTCCAAAATGAAAAATTATCAAAAAATGAAATAGAACATGACCGTTCCAAGAAACACATGATTTGTGTCTTCTCCAGTGAAATATGCAAACAAAAAACACAAATATCCTACAAAAGAATGCAATTGCTTAGCGTGAAACAGTTGTAACGGTATATAATTTAAGTAGCAGTTACAACTGTTTCACGCTGAACCAATAATAGGGTTTTCGTAAAAAAAAAAAAGTTGCACAATTTCCAACCCATACACTACAATGTGAAATCCTGATTTTTGTTTATGGAATGGTAAGTTTCTGGAATAGTTTATTGATTGATTTGGGCTTAAACACCATTTCCAACAATTTTTCATAGTGTCATATCATGGCAGCCAGTCCACCTATCCACATGTTTCCTGGCTTTCTCCCACCAGTACTCCACACAATTAACAGTCTTTCAAAGCAACTTGCTGTTTTTTCCAAACGACTGTTAGCCCATTGACGGAAGAAAAATGACATTTACTTTGGCAAACGTCGGAAAGTAGGTTAGCTGAAATAGCGTTTAACCCTTTCCCTCATATAGACGCTTTCTGACGCCTCTGCAGCAGACGGCTATTTGAAAACATAGTAACAAAAGAAGAAATTGCACAAAACGTGCAATTTCTCCATTTGTCACAATGTTTTCCACTTTTAGTCATAGGTTGTCCATTTAATTAAAGAGATTTTCTATTTTTTGACAAAATATGTTCAAAGTCGTCTGCTGAAGAATTGCCGTATGAGGGAAAGGGTTAAACCTCTACAACCGCTGGATCAACTGAGCTTGAAAAGAGGTTCAAGCCCCATTCCAACCCTGAAAAGTATATAAATAGTTTCCACATAAAAAATGCATTTTAACCCCTCTGCGGCAGAGAAGGTTTGAAAACATTTTGGCAAAAGGAGAAATTGTGATATGAGAAGCCTCTGCAGCAGACTACTTTTGAAAATGTATTGGGGAAAGGGGGGAAAATTGCTTAGAATGAAATTCTGTTTATACATGTACATGTATTTCCTTCATCACAGAACGTTTTCTACAGAGTCCTAAAACTATAGTAATATGTGTCTAGGTTTTCAATGATAGCACATCAGTAAAGGGGGGTTTCAACTTTAGCTTTTGGACTTGCCTGCTTCGAAAACATCTGATAAAAAATAAAACTTTTTGAAAATTGGAAGAATAATTTTGATATGGAGTTGCAATTATTTAGGGAAAAGGAGAACATGCTCATCTTTAGAAATTTTTCCTTAATTCACAATTTATTCAAAATTGTCTGCTGCATCAATAGTTGTCTTTATCAGAGATAGGTTAACCCTTTCCCTCATACGACAATTCTGCAGCAGACGACTTTGAACATATTTTGTCAAACAATAGAAAATCTCGTTTTGAGCAATTTCTTCTTTTGTCACTATGTTTTTAAAAAGCTGTCTGCTGTAGAGGTGTCAGAAAGAGTCTATATGAGGTAAAGGGTTAACATACTGCAGCATATTAAAGCAACAAGCAATAATTTGCTATGCAATACATGTAGCTTTCTTTTGCAAAAATGATACATTTTAATTCTGCTCATTACTTTCATTTGACTACAAAGTCGGAACTTGGTCTTTAGCTCTCTCTTTTTAAAGTTTTATATAAGTACATTGTTTTGAAAAGCAAAAAAGCCAAAGACAAGAGACCTCATATCGCTAACTTGATTAAATAGAAGTTTTGAAATTATTTTGAAATTAGTTACACTGATTTAGGAGGAGACAGACAGATGAAGCTGGACACCGACGGTGAGTGACCACCCTTCATGCTCAGGTGAGCTAAAAAAGCTTTATCACTATGACTTGAGACACAAAATGAGTCAAACTATATTTAAATAAGAATTTCTTTGGATATGTTTTGAAAAGGAAACTTAATTTAACTTACAAGCTATATATACTCACTATATAGTCATTTTCATAAGGGTAGTAATATAATCAAAACAATAAAAAAATAAAACAAAAAGTAAAATTAAACAACCTTAATTAAGTCTAAATTCAAATAAACCAACTAAATAACAGTCAATTTATTCATTAATAAGCTATTGAAAACATTTCCACATTATAATGCCTCAGTAGCAGACATTTTAAAACAATGGTGAAAAAGGAGAAACTGCTGATACTACAGCTCTTAACCCTTTCCCTCATATAGACGCCTTCTGACGCTTCCGCAGCAGACGGCTTTTTGAAAACATAGTGACAAAAGAAGAAATTGCTCAGAACGAGCAATTTCTCCTTTTGTCACAATGTGTTTTCCCCTTTTCGTCATAGATTATCCATTCAATTATAGAGATTTTCTTTTTTTTGGCAAAATATGTTCAAAGTCGTCTGCTGCAGAATTGTCGTATGGGGGAAAGGGTTAAATATATTGTTCTATTTGTCCAGGTTCATTCATTCCCATCGCATTAACCCTTCCACACACATACAACAAATCTGCAGCAGACGACTTTGAAAACATCTCAACAATAATATCGAAAATCTTCCTAAATGAAGACATACTTATTGAATAGAATTGAAAACATTGTGTCAAAAGGAGAAATTGCTCGTTTTGAGCAATTTCTTCTTTTGTCGCAAAGTTTTCAAAAGTTGTCTGCTACAGAGGCGTCAGAAAGCGTCTATATGAGGGAAAGGGTTAAAGACAACATTTTTTGTCAGCTGCTTTTGGCAGGGTGACACATAGGAATAACTCTGCCCTGATAAAATGTTGTTTGCAACAAACATATTTTGAAAACATTCCAGTTTCTCTCTTTCCCCAAATGTTTTCAACTTTATGTTGGAATACTAATTCCAAATTCCCGAACTTTGTTTTCAACTCTATATCAAAAATCATACATTCTCCAGTTTCACAACATTTTGTTTAAGCAGTTCTTAACCCGTTCCCACTTGAAGACGCATGTTGACAAGTCTGCAGCAGACAACTCTACCAGTTGAAAACATTGAGACAAAAGGAGAATTTCTTATTTTGCCATAATTTTTTCAACTCCATTTAATAATTAATACTTGTATTTACACAGATTTTACATTTTTACAAGATGTTTACAAAGACATCTGGAAACCGCCCAAAATGACCGCAGTTGTCGGCGGGCCTTAAAACCCCATTCATTCAAAGTCATCTGCTGCAGAGTTGATGTATGTGGGGAAAGGGGGATAAAGCACACAACCCTGTAAATATCACATTAGATGGAATGACGTGGAAACTTCCAGCGTTACCTCTTCTCGACAGGCATCCGCTTAGGATATTAAGCGCTTGCCATGCAGTCACTATCTGTCCTACAAGGTATGGCTGCCATTTCCCTGACTGGTTCACCAATCTTCACAACCATTGTATCACTTGACTGGTTCTGAGATACTTTCATTTGTAAATAGAATGCTTCACTAACTTATTACGGTAAATATTATCTGTTTTTCAATGAGGAATCTAACCAGTCTATAGATGATAATACTTCAGCAAACTTGCTGGCCTGTCTTTTTGTATTGCCATCACATGTGTCAGCCCCATAACTCATTATTCCAATCACAGTCCATTTGTCTCTGGTGTTCTTACACATCAAGGGCCCGCCACTATCACCCTAAAATACAAGTTAAAAAAATATGGATCATAAGAATTCCTCCCAAACTGGCTATATTTTATGAACCGATTTAACATTGTGTTTGTTTGGTTGTTCATTTGAAAACAACATCAATTTCAAAAACATTACCAGAATAAGAAACCGCTGAAGACAGTAAGGCCGGATTGTCGGCAATTTGACCTTGAAAATCGACAAACCAAGGTCAAGGTCAAAGTTTTTGTTACTGGTTACCTTCAGGCAAAGTTTCAAGTTTGTAACCCTTTCCAGTGCTGAGATTTTGCCTCAACCTGAAACTTTAACCAAAATGTTGACAGACAGACAGATAGACAGGCAGATAGACAGGCAGACATCGCCAATCTATAGACCGGAATTGCTATAGCAATCCGGCCAAAAAGTATGTATTTCATGTTGAATCGAAAATGATTGTCAACGTGCATTCAAACTATATTTCACACTTTCATGCTTAAGAAAAGATAATTGCTATTATAATCACAGCACTGTGAGTAACAGATAGAGGGATCATTTTTGTTGAGATATCAAGTAATATTCAACTAACTTGATGAACTGCATATATTTCCATTAATGTTTTCAAATCGGACGACTCTTAAATGATCATGTATGGTCAATTTAAGACTCACAATAAATCATTTGTCGCTACATAATTATATTTATGTATTAAAAAACAGTATTAACCCTATCCCACATACAACACATCTGCAACAGACAACTTTGAACACATCTAGTCAAAAATATCAAAGTTCTCTTAATATATGAATGTACAATAGAGTTAAAAAGATGGGAGCAATTCCTTTCTATTGCCAGAATGTGTTTTAAAAATCGTCTGCTGCAGGGGATTCGGGTATGAGTTGGGGTTTTCCGTTCTATTCTAGATAAGATAAGTTGGTTACCTGACAAGCCGAGATCAAGCCGGAATGGTACCCGGCACAAATAGTTGAGTTATAGTTTATGGCCCCACATTCACTGTCTAACCACAACGTCATCTTGGCTTCTCGGAGGTCTTGTACTGTCACTGCAAGCATAATACAGACAGGATTTGATTTGATCGATTGAGACTAAACCTAATTTTCATCTCTAGTTTAGTTTAAACTTATTTATTTTACATTGATTGCGAAACTAGCTTTCAGCTTATATTAATCACGCTCGATGTCTGCTTCCTGGAGACTTTTAAAACCAGTACTCGCGTCGCTTGTAAGAAAGAATCCCAAGGTCAGAACCCGATCATCAAGGGACTCGAACCCGGGACTTTTGGTACGAAAGGCCAATGCTCTACCTCTGTACCACTGTCTACCACTAGTTTAGTAATACAGATTATACAGTACTATAGTGTAGATTAAAAAATGGCTCTTTAAAAATAGTTTCTGGGTGGTAGTACCCAAAAATAGCCCCTAATGAAATTTTGAGGTAGCACCTTTTCTGCACTATTAGTAATTACATTGGGATGAAATGTCAGAGAGGTTTATTTTGTTTTATTTGCTTTCTTTTTCAGCATTCCTGTATCACCTATGTGCATTCATTTGTATATATTGCAGGACTACATGTACCTTGTGCTGTCCTATGCCCTTAACCCTTTCCCTCATATAGACGCTTTCTGACGCCTCTGCAGCAGACGGCTTTTTGAAAACATTGTGACAAAAGAAACAAGAGGCCCAAGAGGGCCAGTATCGCTCCACGGCCATAAGGCAAAAATAAAATCTCCAAACAGCCCTGCCCCCTGGTGGCTATTTTTTTTACCAACCACCATGGCTTAAAGGAATCTTGTAGAGTGTCACCCCAGGAATGTTTCTGCAAAATTATTTGAAAATCGGCCTGACACTTTCGGAGGAGAGGATATTTTAAGTTTTCACTATAGCCATATAAGGCAAAATAGGCCCACCCCCTGGCAGCCATATTTTTCAACCAATCAACATGGCTTGAAGGAATCTGATAGAGGGTAAGCCTAGGAACATTTCTACACAATTATTTGAATATCAGCCAAACACTTTCGGAGGAGAAGATTTTTTAAGTTTTCACTATGGTCATATAAGGCAAAATAGCCCCGCCCTCTGGCGGCCATATTTTTCGACCAATGAACATGGCTTAAAGGAATCTGATAGAGGGTCACCCAATGAACATTTCTACAAAATTATTTGAAAATCGGCTGAACACTTTCGGAGAAGAAGATTTTTTAAGTTTTCACTATAGCTATATAAGGCAAAATAGCCCCGCCCCCTGGCGGCCATGTTTTTCAACCAATCAACATTTCTTGAAGGAATCTAATAAAGGGTCACCCAAGGAACATTTCTACAACATTATTTGAAAATCGGCCTGACACTTTTGGAGGAGAAGTTTTTTTAAGTTTTCTCTTTAGCCATATAGGCAAAATAGCCCCGCCCTGTGACGGCCATGTTTTTTTACCAATCAACATGGCTTGAAGGAATCTGATAAAGGGTCACCCATGGAACATTTCTACAAAATTATTTGAAAATCTGCTAAACACATTTGTAGAAGAAGATTTTTTAAGTTTTCTCTATAGCTATATAAGGCAAAATAGCCCCGCCCCCTGGCGGCCATGTTTTTTGCCCAATCAACATTTCTTGAAGGAATCTAATAAAGGGTCACCCAAGGAACATTTCTACAAAATTATTTGAAAATCGGCCTGACACTTTCGGAGAAGAAGATTTTTTAAGTTTTCACTATTTTTTTCTTTTGGTTGCCATTACCAAAATTATGGATGGATCAAAACAAATTGAAGGAATGTAATAGAGGACATTGAGAGAATGCTTCCTATGAAGTTTCAACCAAATTGGCCAAGTGGTTAGGGAGAAGAAGTGGTTTAAAGGAAAAAGTTAACGCACGCACAGATGCACGCACAGACGCACGCACAACGGACAATTCGCCATGACATAAGCTCGACTGGCTTTCAGCCAGTGGAGCTAAAAATTGCTCAGAACGAGCAATTTCTCCTTTTGCCACACTGTTTTCCACTTTTTGTTATCCATTCAATTATAGAGAATTTCCATTTTTTGACAAAATATGTTCAAAGTCGTCTGCTGCAGACTTGTCGTATGAGGGAAAGGGTTAAATGTTGGGGTGATCAAGTACAGCAAAGGCTTTCAACCAGAAACCTTCACAGTGGATGTGTATGACTGTGAACAGTCAAAACAAGTATGCGCTATTGGTGTTACTTTTTTGCCTCATATTTATTGATTGATTTATTGTTTATTTTTTTACGCCACTTTCAACAATTTTTCAGTTATATCACAGCGCTCCTCAATTTAGAGGACAATGAATCAGCTAAACAAAACAAGAGGGCCATGATGTCCCTGCTTCGCATACCTGATTTTAGTTTTTTTCACTTTACTCATATAAGCCCCGCCCCCCTGGCGGCCATAGTTTTCGACCAATCAACATGGCTTGAAGGAACTAATAGAGGGTCACCCTAGGAATATTTCTACAAAATTATTTGAAAATCAGTCAAACACTTTCGGAGGAGAAGATTTTTTAAGTTTTCACTCAAGCTAAGGCAAAATAACCTCCAGCGGCCATGCTTTTCGACCAATCAACATGGCTTGAAGGAATCTGATAGTGGGTCATTTAAGGAACATTCTGAATCTTTATCTTGAAAAATACTGAGATGTCGTTGACCTTCTCCAGGAGCGAATGTAAAGGTAGAATTTCTGTTTTCAATATCTGCATCATCCAACAATGTGTCAATATTGCCAATGTAAGGACATGTGACAAATAAATGAAGTTTTTATCGTGTTCACAAAGTCAATTATAATAATTTTGCCAATTTTAAAGGGCCATAATTCAGTCAGTCATGGACGGATCTTGCTGGTTTTCAAAAGGAACCAAGCTCAATGTATATCTAGATACTGTATAAGTTTAATAAACATCGGATAATAAATGATGACTTTATCTTGTTTACAAGGTCAATTATAGCAATTTTGCCAATTTCAAAGGGCCATAATCCAGTCATGCATGAACGGAACATGGCTCGTTTTCGAAATGAACTGAGCTCTCATGTATATCTAGCTACTGAATAAGTTTGGTAAACAACATATAATAAATGAAGACTGTATCGTGTTCACAAGAAATTGTGGACAGACGACGGACAAAGGGCGATCACAAAAGCTCACCTTGTCACTATGTGACAGGTTAGCTAAAAAGAGACCAAAAAAGAATACCTTGATTTGTATTGATATAACCCCATCCAGCCAGATAACATTGAGACTTGGTCGGGAATCGGTCTACTGAGGTAGGAAGACAGACTGGTTGCACATAATCTCCTAATTTTACTGGCTCGCTCAGATGTAACAAAGCAAGGTCCCAGTCTAGTACTTTGTTGAACAGCCTGGTTGCTTTTGGATGGACCAGGATCTTGTCAACACTTATTCTTTGAGCCTTGTCGTTTAATGTCCGAGACCTTGAGGTTGTTCCAGCCGTGACTTCAAAATAGTGAGGGGTCTGGGTGTAGTTTGTTGTGTCAGTCCTGTAATATAAATAATGAAAATGAATTGAACAGATATCTCTGTCAAAAGGGGCAACAACCAGGGATGTAAATCATTTAAAGCAGATGACAAAACTATGAAGAATATCTCAAAAAGAAGTATACTCATTGAACTGATCTGGAAACTGTGAGGCAATGGTAGCTGCTATTGCAATTTCACCTTTTGCCACAATGTTTTCACAAGCTGTCTGCTGCTAAAGTTTCAAAATGCATCTGCATACGGAAATGGGTTTTATCAAAATATGTGCATTTGTGAAATATATAGATGATTCAGCAGCTGGAGATGAGGGGCGTTCTTCATGTTCTAAAATCCTTATTTGACCCTCTAACCCTATGTTGTGGGTACTCAAAAGAATCGTCTCAGTGAGACAATTCTTATGAGTACCCACAACATAGGATTGCTTTAACAGTAAGAGAGAAATTGTGGGAAAAAGAGCTGAATACCCCTCCTTATCTGGACCTCTGTTCTGATCATTCTGTATATTCATAGAATCTCATTGGAGTATCTGATAAGAAGATTTCACTTGACCTCACTGTTTTATTTGGGAATTATGTTAAGTGTAAAATCTGCAGTAGACGACTTTGAAAAGATAGTGACACAAACCTGAAAATCTCCATAAAAGATACCTCAATTGTTAAATAAATTTGAAAACATTGTGGCCAAAGGTTAAATTGCTCATCCTGAACAGTTTCACCTTTGGCCACAATGTTTTCTAAAGTCGTCTGCTGCTATTGTGTCAAACTGCGTCTGCAAGTGGGAAAGGGTTAAATGGTGTTTTATTATTCCTTAGGTCTACTTTAATTTTATAACCCTTTTGAACATAGAGAAGCTTTCTAACATGTCTGGAACAGACAACTTTTAAAAAACATTTTGGCAAATGGAGAAAGAGCAATTTTCCCTTCACAAGCAATTTCCCCTTTTGCCACAATATTTTCATCTCTTTTCAATCAATAATCTTTTATTCAGAGATGATCCATATTTTTGCTTTGATGTTGTACGCGGGAAAGGGTTTTATAGAGGATTGGAGTCCAATAAAGGGAAGAAATATAACAGTCAATCCATAATTATTTTTTTACACAATACAATGGGCTGTAATAAGTACCCAGTGCTGGTTTATGACACCAACTTATTGTAAATGTGAATGTCACAAAAACAGTACAGTAATTTTCATTTCCAGCCAAGTCAGGGGTCTCTTTTACTGTTTTCAACATTATTTCAGTTGTATCTGTGAGACAGTTCTCTTGTTCATGATCCCTGGGTAAACAAACCAGTACTAAGGCAAGGAAATGTGCCAGGTTGCCCAAGGGCACTCCACCATGACTGTCTACCACGACTTGGGATCAAACCCGGGATACATGGTTCCAAATCTAAGACACCAACCACCTGGTGATGGAGGATACCTCCA
This sequence comes from Serripes groenlandicus, assembly GCA_031761405.1. Taxonomy (NCBI): domain Eukaryota; kingdom Metazoa; phylum Mollusca; class Bivalvia; order Cardiida; family Cardiidae; genus Serripes; species Serripes groenlandicus. The sequence continues at coordinate 16,935,400 of JASEVX010000006.1, forward strand.
TTGGAAAGATAAGCTTAACAACAAACAATCAAAAATGTTGACTTACACAATACAATGGGCTGCAGTTAGTACCCAACGTTGGTTAATGATAACACCTCCACATATGTTTTGTCCCAACATGGAAAGGGAGACCATCCATGGCCATTTACCAGGAGGGGAGGTCACTCCACCAACAATAAATGGTGTCATGATATCAAACTGCCTTTCTCCACAGGCTACAAAAAATAAAGTGAGAGATTGTTAATCATACATCTAAAGTTCTCCCACATCAGATGCTTTTTTGAAAAAGAAATGTGGTAATACATTTAAAGCTGCTCCCTGAAATTGTGGTAAAAGGAGAAACTTTGTTCATTATGGGGAATTTCTACTCCTGCCAAAATACAATCTGATTTGAAAACATTTTATGTCATTGATGTAATTTATGAACAACATAAGTAGAACCATTTTTTTCAGGAAAACTCTGATCTATATCTCATTCAAAAGAAATTTCCAACTCTGAAAGGAACATTTATTCATTATATTTATGCCAGAAAGTGCCAATTTTCAATATATGCAGAGCTATCATAATTTAAATTTGGATATATTCGAAAAACGAAAAAATAAGCTCTTCTGGCCTTTTGCTTGCGATCATTGCTTAACCCTTTCCCTCATATAGACGCTTTCTGAAAACATTGTGACAAAAGGAGAACTTGCTCAAAACGAGCAATTTCACCTCTTACTACAATTTTTTCCACTTTTAGTCATAGGTTATCCATTCAATTATAGAGATTTTCCATTTTTTGACAAAATATGTTCAATGTCGTCTACTGCAGAATTGTCTATGAGGGAAAGGGTTAACATTGATCTAAGCCTTGTACAAATATCAGGAATGAACACTTATCCTCAAGCAGACATACTTTGACAGGCTGCAGGTGACAACTTTTGAAAACATTGTGAACAATTTCTCCCTTTGCCACAATTGTTTCAACCCTATTCAATAATTATACTTTCATTAATAGAGCTTTGCAATGTCGGCTGTCTGCTACAGATTCAATGTATGTGGGTATGGGTTAACCCTTTCCCTCATACGACAATTCTGCAGCAGACGACTTTGAACATATTTGGTCAAATAATGGAAAATCTCTATAATTGAATGGATAAGCTATGACTAAAAGTGGAAAACATTGTGACAAAAGGAGGAATTGCACGTTTTGTGCAATTTCTTCTTTTGTCACTATGTTTTCAAAAAGCTGTCTGCTGCAGATCGAGGCGTCAGAAAGCGTCTATATGAGGGAAAGGGTTAATAACTTGAGCCCTACCTTTTAATGAACAGGTTACAGATACCACCTTCTTGGTTACACACTCAGACCTGTAACATGATAAAAAAAGAAATGATTAGGGTAAATAACTCTTTCCCACATGCCTGAACATACACTTTCTGTGTAAACCATTGTTTCAAAAGGAGAAATTGCTCATAAATGAGCTTTTTGAAAACATAGTGACAAAAGAAGAAATTGCTCAAAATGAGCAATTTCTCCTTTTGCCACAATGTTTTCCACTTTAAGTCATAGGTTATCCATTCAATTATAGAGATTTTCTAGTTATTGATAAAATAATAACTAAGTCGTCTGCTGCAGAACTGTCGTATGAGGGAAAGGGTTAAATATAACATAACCAAACTTTATTCAATAATTGTTCTTTTACTTATAAAGATTTTCCATATATTTGCCAAGATATTTTCAACGTCGTCTGCTGCATATTGGTTGTATGAGGGAAAGGATTAAGAATCTTTCTACATCTGCCCACCGTGACGACAGAGGTGCAAAGTCTCTTCAGAGCTTTTACTCTCAGCATATATTTCGAACAAGAGCCAGCCCAGCGGAAATACCCTCCAATGCTCGTCTGTGTTTTTCTAAGTCGAAAAAGGAATTACTGAATAATTATTGCATAAAATCTATGTTTTACGCCCGCTTAAGGGATACAGAAACATAGATGTTTTACATATGCATTACCCGGGCACCGTTAGTAAACAAAACATGGACGCTGCATCTCCCGGCTTCTGGCCGAAAGTCGGCGATTTATGTCAGGTATTGTATAAACATGATGGTATTAATCACAGTGTGATAGAAATAGTGAAAGATTGACCAGTTCCGAAGTATCTCTTACGCTCAATAAAGTGGGTTTAATACTAGGAATTTTAAAAACACTGGGACCGAATACTAAGAAAATGACGTCACATCAGCGGTTTGACGTCATAACGCTAGTCATTTGGCGCCAAAACCCATAAATTCCATCTAGACATATTGTAAAGGATAAAGTAAATCAAACATCTGAACATTACAGCGGACTATATATTGGATGTTTGCTCTTATTTTATGCAATAATAGCGAAAATACACATTTTCTTGGGCGTGAACATCTGCGGACGCCCTCGAAAATGTGTATTATCCCTATATTATTGAAGCTAGTGTTATGAGACTTGGTAGAGACATGTGTATTGTTTCTAGCAACATGTGTACCAAGTTTCATTTGAAAATGTGGAACGTTTTTGTCAGTTATGAGGTATTGACGAAGTATCTTCCGACGATGACGACACAAAGGGTATCGAGGTACCGTAATGTCTTTGGTGTGGGAGGTCTTTGTTAACCCTTTCCCTCATACGACAATTCTGCAGAAGACGACTTTGAACATATTTTGTCAAAAAATAGAAAATCTCTATAATTGAATGGATAACCTATGCCTAAAAGTGGAAAACATTGTGGCAAAAGGAGAAATTGCACGTTTTGTGCAATTTCTTCTTTTGTCACTATGTTTCCAAATAGCCGTCTCCTGCAGAGGCGTCAGAAAGCGTCTATATGAGGGAAAGGGTTAAGTAATGCTAACCCCACATTCCTGAGCACCAAGGAGTGCAAGCCATAACTACCATTTTCATAATCGTTTGTATGACCCGGCTGGGAAATCAAACCTGCATCCTCCCACACCCTATATAAGCTTACAATCTTCCAACTACACCATCGAGACAGGCAAAACAAAGGAAGAAAAAGACTTACGTTTTAGTAAACATGGCCAGGACAGACTCATTTACCAGTGGATGTGGAATGGTAGGGTCTAAAACAACGAAATCTTTGACACCAATCAAACCAGCAGCAGGAAGACTTAAAAATTCGTATGTAATGCTTGGGCTGAAATGAAATGTATATTTAAACAGTCAAACCTGTGCTTAAGACCACCTGTGTATAGCAATTCCATGTCTATAGCATACATACTCCAAATAAATCACTTTCTGCATAATTTCTACAATTAAAGACCACCCATGTGAACAAAGACCAGGCTGGTCTCTTCCCATGGGTGGTCTTTAAACACAGGTTGGACTGTATAGTATATAAGCTTTGTTTGCTTAATAGTATTTTTGAATATATGCCTTCCTTTACTATTGCCATAGGATCCATAATGCCATTTGCGAAATATAGGCAATGGGTCAAATGCCAGCAGTTTAGGTCCATTGATAGAAACACACATCAATTTGTCAAGCATATAGACGAATTTTTGATGCCTCTGCAGCAGAAGGCTTTTTGAAAACATAGTGACAAAAGAAGAAATTGCTCAAAACAAGCATTTTCTCCTTTTGCTGCAATATTTTCCACTTTAAGTCATAGGTTATCCATTCAATTATAGAGATTTTCTATTTTTTGGTAAAATATGTTCAAATTCGTCTGCTGCAGAATTGTCGTATAAGGGAAAGGGTTATTTATAAATATCATAAATATCCTAAGGTTGGTTTATACTGGAATAATGCTAAAATACCTTCTTACCCATTGCCAAGATATTCACAGACATCGTCTGCTATTTGTCTAGACCAGTAATCACTGCAAACAGGAAGTGAAAGATCATGTGACCTGGCTGTTATGATCCCATCTAGTACAGACAGTTCACCGTTGTCATTCAGTTGCACTGTGAACAAATATAGATACAAAATATATAATTTTGAAATCTTAAAATTTACATCTGATACCTTTGCCATATAAAACAAATTCTGAAGTAAACAATTTTAAACATTAACCCTTTCCCTCGTACGACAATTCTGCAACAGACGACTTTGAACATATTTTGTCAAAAATAGAAAATCTCTATGATTGAATGGATAACCTATGACTAAAGATAGAAAACATTGTGACAAAAGGAGAAATTGCTCGTTTTGAGCAATTTCTTCTTTTGTTACTATGTTTTCAAAAGGCCGTCTGCTGCAGAAGCATCAGAAAGTCTCTATATGAGGTTGAATAATTAATGCAAAAATATGGAACATCTCTGCTATTATATAAACATAATTTGAAATAAGTGTCCTGCTGTAGAAATTCAATTTTAAAGTCTCAATCCAGCAAAAGAAGATTGAAATTGTAACTGAAAGTGATTGAAATATTCAACCATTTATTTAATTTAACCCTTTCCCTCATACGACAATTCTGCAGCAGACGACTTGGAAAAAATGGAAAATGTCTATAATTGAATGGATAACTTATGACTAAAAGTGGAAAATATTGTGGCAAAAGGAGAAATTGCTCGTTTTGTCACTATGTTTTCAAAAAGCCTACTGCTGCAGAGGTGTCAAAAAGCGTCTATATGAGGAAAAGGGTTAATAATTATAAAGCTACGTACATGCTTTGAAAGCAGAAGGAGAAAAACAAATATCACATATTATGGATGATTTGAAATATACTTTTAATGCATAGTTAATGCATAGTTAAGAAACTTATGGAAAAATGGAGAATTGGTTTGTTTTGAGAAAATTTTCCTTTTCTCAAAAAATTACATAAATTGTCAGCTGCAGCCAATTAAGAGTAAGATCTTGTCTATATCAGAAGAAGCTTTAACCCCTTCCCACTTATAGGCGCAAAATGACACATCTGCAGAAGATGACTTTTGAAAACATTTTTGCAAAAGGAGAAGTTGCTCATAATGAGCAATTTCTACTTTTGCCACAATATTTTAAACTACATTCAATAATTATTCTTTCAGTAAAAAATATTTGTTATAGTTTTGCCTAGATGTTTTCTAAGTTGTCTGCAGCAGACATGTTGTAAGTGGGAAAGGGTTAAAGAAACTTTAAAGAAGCCACTTACAACAATCCACCTCGTCGGTGCCGGACGGACAATCAATCTGTCCGTCACAAACTTGACTCTTGTCCAAACAACTGTAATCTGGACATTGGAACTGGTCACCTGAACAAGTACCTTTAAAAGAGATAAACATGAAATACATTAGAATGGAAGGTAGAGAGTTTTCATATTGTTTTGACCATCGGTAAATGTTTTCAAAGTTGTCTGCCGCAGATTTGTTCTATAGAGTCAAATACATTCTGAAGGTACAACTTTACCAGATATTACAAAGTTTTTCTTGTAATGGCTTTAAAAACATGATATCAGGTAAACAGTTATCCACTGTCCATCTGCAATAAATCTAAACAAGAAGGCCATGATAACCCTGGATCACTCACCTAATTTTATTTCTTTTCACTTGAGACATATAAGCTCTGGCGGCCATAGTTTTCGACCAATCAACATGGCTTGAGACAATTTCGGAGGAGAAGATTTTTTAAGTTTTCACTATAGCCATATAAGGCAAAATAGCCCCGCCCTGTGGTGGCCATGTTTTTCAACCAATCAACATGCCTTGAATAAATCTGATAGTGGGTCACTTAAGGAATGTTTTTGCAAAATTATTTGAATATCGGCCTGACACTTTCGGAGACGAAGATTTTTTAAGTTTTCACTATAGCCATCCATATAAGGCAAAAATGCCCCGCCCCCTGGCGGCAATGCTTTTCAACCAATCAACATGGCTTGAAAAAATCTGATAGTGGGTCAGAAGATTATTTAAGTTTTCACTATAGCCATATAAGGCAAAATAGCCCCGCCCCCCCCTGGCGGCCTTGTTTATCAAAAAAACAACATGGCTTGAAGGAATCTGATAAAGGATCATCCAAGGAACATTTCTACAAAAAAAAATGAAAATCGGCCAACCAGTTTGGGAGAAGAAGAATTTAAAAAAAAAATTGTTTCGTTTGCCATATGGAAACCAGAATTCTGTATGGATCCTAAAAATTTGAAGGAATTCTGGTGAGATCAGTGAGAGGATGCTTTCTGTGAAGATTCATCCAAATAGACCTACTGGTTACTGAGGGGATGATGTAATGTTGACAGACGCCGGACAAAAGGCGATCACATTAACTCAGCTTAAAATATGAAAAATCTCTATAAATGAAAGTATCATTACTAAATAGAGACGAAAGAACAAATTGCTCATCATGAGCAATTTCTTCTTTGGCACTGTTTTTTAAAGTTATCTTCTGCAGTTGCGTTATATTGAGTTTGCATGTGGGAAAGCTACACAACTCAATGTTTGTTATTTCATTATTTTTACAGTTTGTTTTGGATATCTCAAAATGCAAAGCTGGGAAAGTCCATTTTAAAGCAGTTAAAGGGGTTAAGGAAATTCACATACCGCAGTTATTTTCATCTCCCCCTCCAGGACAATCTTGGAAGCCATCACATTTCCAGGACTTTACAAAACAGGTTTTACCATCAGGACAGGCAAGTCTTTTAGTATTTAAACATTCTGTAATGTAAGAAAAACATCAAAAACGGTAAAACCTGTGCTAAAGACCCTGCAATTAAAGACCACTTGTGAACAAAGACAATTTTGTTGTGTTCCCTTGGGTGGTTTTACCACCTTGGAAAAGCTATTCCCTCTCTATAGCAACCACACTTTTAGTTTCCCAATCTCTCACTTTATGCATTTATAAATGACCCTGCATTTAAAGACCACCTGTGAACAAAGACCAATGTGTTGTGTTCCCTTGGGTGGTCTTTAAAAACAGGTTCCACTGTGCCATAAAAGAAATCTATACAGAAGCCAAGTTTGGGAAAATGGATTGAATTAATTTAAAAACTGTTTTCAACAGTATTTCAGTTATTTCACAGTGACCAGTACACCTAACCATATATTTGTTTGTTTACTTGCACCATCATTCCTCAAAACATTTTTCCCAGGCACCTGAGCTACCTTCCTGTTTGTTAACCCTTTCTCACCTGCAGAAGTATTTTGACGCAATAGCAGCAGACAACATTTGAAAAGTTTGTGGCTAAAGGTGAAATTGCTCATGATGAGCAATTTCTCCTTTGGCCACAATGTTTTCAACTTTATTTAACAATTTAGCTATCTTTTATGGAAAATTGTCAGGTTTTTGTCACTATGTTTTCAAAGTCGTCTGCTGCATATGTGTTGTATGTGGGAAAGGGTTAAATAGCTGTTGATTGATTGGAGTTAAACACAGTATTTCAGACATATCAAAACAGCCAGTTCACCTTTATAATAATTCCAAGCTTTCCCAAAACAGGGACGTATCTAATTGCCCTAACACTCTGAGCACTTGGACATGTAATAGCTGAATCCAACAATCAAATTACACCTTTTGGCTAGCACTCACCCAAGTGCTCAATGTATCCACCAATCAAATTACACCTTTTGGCTAGCACTCACCCAAGTGCTCAATGTATCCACCAATCAAATTACACCTTTTGGCTAGCACTCACCCAAGTGCTCAATGTATCCACCAATCAAATTACACCTTTTGGTTAGCACTCACCCAAGTGCTCAATGTATCCACCAATCAAATTACACCTTTTGGCTAGCACTCACCCAAGTGCTCAATGTATCCACCAATCAAATTACACCTTTTGGTTAGCACTCACCCAAGTGCTCAATGTATCCACCAATCAAATTACACCTTTTGGCTAGCAATCACCCAAGTGCTCAATGTGTAAGGATAATCAGAATACACCCCTGTACTCCGAACCGAAATCTTCGAAAACAACTTGCTACCTTCCCACATAGACTATTTAGTCCATTGGTGGAAGATAAAAGCTGTAATTTGAATGGTTAATATTCAGTCAAACCTGTGCTAAATACCACCGTTGTTAAGCAATTCCTTCTCTATAGCAAGCATACTTTTAATTTCCAAATTTCTCATTTTCTGCATAAATGACCCTGTAGTTAAAGGCCAGATTGTTCTCTTTCCATGGATGGTCTCTAATCACAGGCTGGACTGTACTACTATTATGATAACAACTAACAGTTATCTGTCTAATTCCAAGGTAAAACAGTGGCTCACCTAGTGAAAGTGCACAATCTTTCTCGTCAGAATTATCGAAACAGTCGTCCCTGCCATTACACCAAAGATCATCCTGCAGGTGTACACCATTGTCGCATTTTAAATGCCGTGAACGAAATGCTACAAAATAAACTTTCAAGATTAACTCTTTCCTTCATATAGACGCTTTCTGACGCCTCTGCTGCAGACGGTTTTTTGAAAACATTGTGACAAAAGAGGAGATTGCTCAAAACCAGCAATTTCTCCTTTTTCCAGAATGTTTTTCCACTTTTAGTCATAGGTTATAGGTTATCCATTCAATTATAGAGATTTTCTATTTTTTGACAAAATATGTTTAAAGTCGTCTGCTGCAGAATTGTCGTATGAGGGAAAGTGTTAAAACTCAGATCAATATACACAATCAGTTTTCGCAAATTTGATCAGCAAAAATATCTAGACTGGATCTACAATGATGATTTCAATAATTGTTATCAATTAGAGGCACATTGATAGTTTGCATGAAAACCACATTTTGTTTTGTTGACAATCATTATCTAAATTTTTTATTTTCAATTTGTCAACTTTAAAACATCTAGGCAAAAATATGGAACATTCCTCTCAATGAAAGTATTGAATATAGTTGAAAACATTGTGTCACAATGATTTTAAAAGTTGTCTGCTGCCGAGGTTTCAGAAAGCATCTGTTTCATGGAAAGGGGGGTTAAAAAGAATAGTTTTATGAACATGATCAAATTGAATACTACATTAAATTTTCCAAAACATTAACCACAATTTCTTGAAGGGTGATAATTTGCATTATATGCAGGATAGAGTTATTTAACCTGATTATTTTCATAGGTGTGATGGTTGGGAAGGGTTGTATAACATTTCAATGGAATGCATCAAGTAGTTACTAAAATATATACTCTTAACCCTTTCCCTCATACGACAATTCTACAGCAGACGACTTTGAACGTATTTTGTCAAAAAATAGAAAATCTCCATAATTGAATGGATAACCTATGACAAAAAGTGGAAAACATTGTGGCAAAAGGAGAAATTGCACGTTTTGTGCAATTTCTTCTTTTGTCACTATGTTTTCAAAAAGCTGTCTGCTGCAGAGGCGTCAGAAAGCGTCTATATGAGGGAAAGGGTTAATGTAGTTGCATGCAAACCTTTAACCAGTAAAAAACGGGCAACAATTTGCATCATATGCAGGATAGAGTTATCTTAATTGGTTGTGTATATATTTGTGAAATTGGGAAAGGTTGTATAAAGTTTCAATACAATGCTTCAAGTTGTTACTGAGATTACACTCTAAATGTAGTTGCAAAACTTTAAACAAATTTCTAGTTAAAAAAAGAGCCATAAATTGCAGAATATACTGGATTGAGTTATCATACTTGATTGTTTACATAGGTGTGATGGTTGGGAAGGGTTGTATAAAGTTTCAATGCAATGCATCAAGTAGTTACTATTTTTTTTTTTAGAGATGGTCTCTTAATGTAGTTGCACGCAAAACTTTAACCAGAATTTCTAAGTAAAAAAAGGGTCATAACTTGCATAAAATGCAGGATAGAGTTATCTAACTTGATAATCTACATAAGTGTGATAGTCGGGTAGGGTTGTATCAAGTTTCAATGCACTTCATCAAGTAAATACTGAGATATAGACTCTTAATTTAGTTACACACAAAACTTTAACCAGAATTTCTAAGTTAAAAAAAGGGCCATAACTTGCATAAAATGCAGGGTCAAATTCTCACTTGATAATCTACACAGATGCGATATTTGGGTAGGGTTGTAGAAAATTTCAATGCAATGCATCAAGTAAATACTGAGATATGGACTCTTAATTTAGTTGCACAAAAAACTTTAACCAGAATTTCTAAGTAAAAAAGGATAATATACATAGGTGTGATAGTTGGGTAGGGTTGTAGAAAGTTTCAATGCAATACATGTAGTATTTAAGTACTTGCATGCAAAACCTTAACGAAGATGCGACGTGGACGCCGACGCCAGGGTGAGTAGTATAGCTCTCATATTCTTCGAATAGTCAAGCTAAAAATGTAATCTTTATATTTAATTTAAACTTATTTATTCTACATTGTTTACAAAATCAGTTTTGTAATCTTTACATTAAATTTAAACTTAAAGTTTAAACTTATTTATTCTACATTGCTTACAAAATCAGCTCTCAGCTTATGTTAATCACACTCCATGTAACAATGCTTCCTGGAGACCCTGATCATGCAGTACTGGTAATGGTTATTCTGACACCAGTCAGTCAGTCGAAATGCTATCCCCGAGTGCCAAGGAGGTCAGCTATTACCTGACCGGGGATCGAACCCGCGACCTCCCACAGCCAAGGTGGACGCTCTACCATAGGATATTGATAACAGTTTAAAAATGACTCACGACAATTTTGTTCATCACTGAGATCTGGACATTGAACTCTCCCGTTACATTTAACAGACATGGTCCATAAACACAAACCATTGGCACACTCAAATCCCGTACAATCTGCAACAATCAAATTATAAATATCTCAGATTATTTATACTTCCAATAGCCAGTCCCACATATAGACGCATCTGCAGCAGACATCTTTTGAAAACATTGTGGCACAAAGAGAAATTGCTTGTGATGATGACATTTTCTCCTTTTTGTCACAATTGTTTTCAACTCCATTCAATAGCTATACTTTTATTAACATGTATACCGATTTTTCATGTTTTCGCTGAGATGTTTAAAAAGTCATCTGCTGCAGATTTAATCTGTTTTAAGACTCGCCCATCATCATGCATCACAAACAAACCAACAATTGATTGTTAAAAACTACACGGTTCTCATGCATGTTATGGCTTTTATTTGTGATGCAGAAACCGCATTTGGCAAAAGAGTGTACCGGACAGAACCATATCAATCTTGTGGATACGCTAGAATACTGCATCTAACTTGCATATCTGATCTATGAATTGACAACCATAATCCCGTCATGCATGGACGAAAGTTTTCGAAAGGAACAGAGCTACTGCATCTAACTTGCATATCTGATCTATGAATTGGAATGACATTGCACATGAAAACTACCATTCAATTCAATTTAAATGATTGTTAATTCAAATGCAATGGGTGCCTGTATTTTCTTTTTCACACTATATCAAATGTTTTATTCTTATTTATTATTTATCATTATCAGCAATATCTCCTTTTGCTAAAGTGTTTTCAAACATTTTCTGCTGCAGAAGCGTCAAAATGCATTTGTATGTGAAAACAATTAATATACTTTCAGGGTTTGATTGGGGCTTAACACCCAGAGGTCCAGATAAGGAGGGGTATTCAGCTCTTTTTCCCGCAATTTCTCTCTCATTATTAAAGCAAACCCTATGTTGTGGGTACTCAAAAGAATCGAGTGCCCACAAAATAGGGTTTGAGAGTCAAATAAGCATTATAAAACATGCAAAATGCACCTTAACTGGAGTTCTGTTAACACCATTTTGAACAGTTTTCAAATCACAATGGTTAGTTCACCTACCCATGTGTTTCCTGGCTTTCTCACACCAGTACTCCACAGATCAGTCTTTCTAAGTAATTGGCTGCTTTTCCAAAAAAACTGTGAGCCCATAGTTAAAACAGGAATTACACTTGTGGCAGTGACTTTTTGTCAAGAGTCTGAAAGCATGTTGGCGAAGATGGGATTCGAACTCGCAACAGCCTGGATTGACAGCTTGTGTTGCTACCGACTTAGATCATAAGTGAATAACTGGGACTTACCAGAACAATTCATCTCATCAGATTTATCATAACACTGTGCATTACCATCACATCTATTACTTGTTGGAATACATTGTCCACTGGAACATCTAAACTGGTCCTTGGAACATGCTGAAAGTGGAGGAAAATATAATATATTATATAGATGTTACAAACACATATATAACTAGTTGAAATACATTGACGACTGGAACATCTATTCTTAGAACATGCTGAAAGAAGAGGAAAGTATAATATATTAGATGTTACAACAAATCTATTACTGGATCGACTAGTTGGAAAACATTGACCAAAACAACATGTACAATCTATTGTTATTGAAGTTATTGACTGGTTGGAACACATAGATCGTTGAAATATCTATACTGATACTCCAAAAGGGCTGAAATAACCTAAAGTTATAAACTGTATTACAGAGCTCTGGATAATGCGATATTTTCATGTTCCAAAATCTTTATTTAACATTCAAACCCTATGTTGTGGGTACTCAAGAGAATCATCTCAGTGAGACGATTCTTTTGAGTACCCACAACATAGGTTTTGGTTGAGTAATTGTGGGGAAAAGACCAGTTTACTCCTCTGGTATTAGACGTTAAAACTACATCTATTTATTTATTTCAATACGTACACTAACCATTGGGACATGTAATTTGGTCCTGATCGTAACAAAACATGCTGAAAATGGATAGTATATATTTTATCAGATGTTTAATCAAATATATTACTAGTTTGTATACATTTATCAGTGAAACATCTAAACTTATCCTCAGATAATACTGAAAGAAAACATTTATACATAATACGCTACATTAAATGTTTCATCTTATCTAATCTATTACTAGTTTCAATACATTGACAACTAGATCACTTAATCTGATCAAAGAACAAGCTGAAATAACCATTTGTAAGTCACATGTTACTGACGAAGGCATAGATACCTGTAATTATTTGTACATTCTGCAAATGACCAAAGAAGAAAAGAACAAAACGGAGGTATGATAGATAAAGGTAAATAACATTAAGAGAAATGACTTTAAAATAAAAAAATTGCAGTGTCATAAATTTACCTTCGTACTTGAAGTATGCATGAAATTTGCATTTTGGGTCTATCAGCGACTGATCAAACAAACGATAAAGAATGCACAAAAAATGACATTAAAACCCTTTAGCTGTTAAACCAGCTTTTATATCTCATTCGTAAGCTGATGAGTTGCGTAAATCAAAGATCTGCTTTAGGGAACAGATAAACCCTTTCCCACATACGACAATTCTGCAGCAAACGACTTTGAACATATTTTGTCAAAACCTAAAAATTCTCTATAATTGAATGGATAATCTATGACTAAAAGTGAAAAAACATTGTGTGAAAAGGAGAAATTGCTCGTTTTGAGCAATTTCTTCTTTTGTCACTATGTTTTTTCAAAAAGCCGTCTGCTGCAGAGACGTCAGAAAGCGTCTATAATATGAGGTTAGGGGTTAACCCTTTCCATCATATATACACTTTCTGACACCTCCCTGCGGCAGACGACTTTAAAAAATCTCCGAGGCAAAAAGAAAAGTTGCTCTTAATGATCAATTTCTCCATTTGCCACCATGGTTCAAACTCTATTCAAAAATCAAACTAACCATTTATAGAGATTTTTTAAATTTTGGACTTGATAATTTCAAAGTTGCCTGCTGCAGATTTATTGTACAATTGAAACTAGAAAGAGTTTGATAACACCCAGTCAACAATATGGAAAATCTCTTATAAATAAAGGTATGGACATTGGAAGGGGTTAAAAACAGAGTGGAAAAAAGAGAAATTGGTAATAAAGAGTGATTTCGTCTTTCGCCAAAAAACAGTCCTTATTCAACTTCAGCAGATTCATCACAATGTATCTACAAGCTGAAAAGGTTAGACCCTATCCGTCTACTTTCGGAAAAAATGTGACGAAATAAATAGTTTACTGTCTATATTGGAAGTACATTTTGTAATACAGTGTTATAAGCCTTTCCCACATACAACAAATGTGCAGCAGACAATTTTAAAAACATCTTGGCCAAAATGTGAGAAACCTCTATAAATAATTCATGGTATAATAATTGAATAAAGTTGAAAACACTGTGGCAAAAGTAGAAATTGCTCGTTTTGAGCAATTTCTGCTCGTTTTGAGCAATTTCTTCTTTTGTCACAGTTTTTTCAAAAATCGTCTGCTGCAGAGGCGTCAGAAAGTATCTATATGCGAAAAAAGGGTTAGAAATATTGTGAGGAAAGGACAAATTGCTCATTTTTTCCAAATTTGTCTGCTTCAAAGGCATCAAGAATTACCTGTAGGATGGAAAGGGTTATTTGCTTGACACTACATAGTTGTATCTTGATCTTGTCAATTGAGCACACATGCATTTTTTGGTTGTATTGTTTATATAATACTTTTTTTAAAATTTGGAATGATATTCCCTTTCAAATTAGAACTGCAAATTCATTAAATTCTTTTAACCCTTTCCCTCATATAGACGCTTTCTGACGCCTCTGCAGCAGACGGCTTTTTGAAAACATAGTGACAAAAGAAGAAATTGCACAAAACGTGCAATTTCTCCTTTTGCCACAAATGTTTTCCACTTTTTAATTGTCATAGGTTATCCATTCAATTGTTGAGATTTTCTATGTTTTGACAAAGTTCAAAGTCGTCTGCTGCAGAATTGTCGTATGAGGGAAAGGGTTAAGAAATTACATTTAGCACAGACGTTTTCTTGTAATTCTTGAAATTAAGCAATCTTTTATTTTGTTTATACCAATTTGTATTTGCTTTTATTTTGAACTGTTTATATGTATAACGTTGTGTATATAATGTATTGCTAACTCTGAGGCCCGCGTGGAAGATTGGGACAACCCAAATGTGTCGCCTCATAAAATAAAGTTGTTATTATTATTATTACGCGTCAACAAATCTCAAGCCGACATTTTTGAAAATAATTTTGCAAATTTATGAACAACTTCTGTAAGAAAGTATCATAATTTAACCCTTTCCCTCATATAGACACTTTCTGAAGCCTCTGAAGCAGACAAACAAGCAATTTCTCCTTTTGCCAAAGTGTTTTTTTCTTTATTCAATTATTATGCTTATTTTTACAGAGATTTTTCAAACTTTTGCCAAGATGTTCTCAAAGTTGTCCGCTACATATTTGCTGTACGTGGGAAAGGGTTAATAAAGTTGAAAACATTATGAGTAATTTCCCCTTTTCGTCACATTCGTTTCAAAAGTCAGCTTCTGAAGGGGCGTTCAAACACATTGTTGGAGAGAAAGTGTCATTTGCTTGACATTAACTTTTTTGTTTGTCTTGTTTAAAACTTATTAAAATGGAGAATAAAGTTATTCCAAAGTGTCACACTGCACAGATCAGCAACACCAGTAATATATACAAAAGTGACATTTAACGGCTCATTGGTATGACCCGTTTTTAACCCTTTCCGGGAAAAAAAAAGTCTGCAGCAGACGACTTTGAAAACATAGTGACAAAAACCTGAAAAAGCTCCATAAAAGATAGCTTAATTGTTAAATAAAGTTGAAAACAATGTGGACAAAGGAGAGTGCTGCTATTGCGTCAAAATGTGTCTGTAGGTGGAAAAGGGTTAATTAGTATTAATCTTTAATTGTCATTTGTTTTGTTTTTACATGATGAATTTGACTGATTATTAT
The DNA here is from genome assembly GCA_031761405.1 of Serripes groenlandicus. Lineage (NCBI taxonomy): Eukaryota > Metazoa > Mollusca > Bivalvia > Cardiida > Cardiidae > Serripes > Serripes groenlandicus. Next base: position 16,950,980 of record JASEVX010000006.1, read on the forward strand.
TTTAATTGATTAACTTTTCCATGAACAGGTCTGTTTTTAGATATCTGACTACTTCTTTGAATTGGTTTGTATTTTATTTGATTAATTTGTCCATGAATAGTTCCGTTTTAGATATTTGCCTACTTCTTTGAATTGGTTTGAACTTTGTAATGTTTTTCTTACTTATTTGTAACAGTAAACTTTAACATTTTATTTTAATTCATTTTTCCATGAAATGTTCTGTTTTAAACATATTACCTCTTCTTTGAATTGGTTTAATCTTTGATATGTTTATGTTTCTACTTGATTATACTAGTATTATATTATAATTGATTCATTTTTCTATTTATGGCTCTGTTTTAAATATATAACTTCTACTTCATTTAATTGGTTTAATCCATGTGATGTCTTCGTTTGTTTCTACTTGTGTATAAAGTTAATATATTATATTAAAATTGATTATTTTTTCCATTAATTGCTTTGTTCCGAGTTTCTATGTGTTTTGTTTCTATATAAGTAAAGTTGAGATTATATTATTATTGCAATCATTAAAAAACAGTCATCATCTTAGGGCAGCCAACCAAGGGAAAGTCAAATTTTGTTGCTGATGATAGGTGGCTGTTTAAACCTTTCCCACATATGACCAACCTGCAGCAGACGACTTTAAAAAACATCTGATTAACCCTTTCCCTCATATAGACGCAATTTCTCAATTTGCCACAATGATTTCAACTCTATTCTATAATCATTTAAAGACATCTTCTATATTTTGGACTTTATAATTTCGAAGTCGTCTGCTGCAGATTTGTTGTATGTGGGGAAAGGATTACCCCTTTCCCTTATACTACAAAATTGCTTTTTGAAAACATAGTAACAAAAGAAGAAATTACTCAAAACAAGCAATTTCTCCTTTTGCCACAACGTTTTCCACTTTTAGGTTATCCATTCAATTAAAGATTTTTTCTATTTTTTGACAAAATTATGTTCAAAGTCGTTTGCTGCAGAATTGTTGTATGAGGGAAAAAGAATTAACCTTTCCCACAAACAACAAAATTACAGCAAACAACTCTGAAAACACAAGGCAAAATTCTATAAATTGTCTATAAATAAAAGTTGAGTTATGAGCAATTCGTATCCTGTTCACCTAAGTTCAATCTTAACCCTTTCCAACAATCAACAAATCTGCAGCAGACAACTTTGAAAACACACCTGCTACAATACTAGGGAAAGTCTCTTTAACCCTTTCCCTGATACGACAATTCTGCAGCAGACGACTTTGAACATATTTTGTCAAAACATGGAAAATCTCTATAATTGAATGGATAACCTATGACTAAAAGCGGAAAACATTGTGGCAAAAGGAGAAATTGCACGTTTTGTGCAATTTCTTCTTTTGTCACTATGTTTTCAAAAAGCCATCTTCTGCAGAGGCGTCAGAAAGCGTCTATATGAGGGAAAGGGTTAAATAAAGAATTATTCATGAAAAGAGCTGAAAACATTGTGGCAAATGGAGAAATTGCTCTATCATGAGCAATTTCTTCATTTGTCACAATTCTTTTCAAAAGTTGTCGGCTGTTGAGGCGTCAGAAAGTGGTTATTATGTGGGAAAGGCAACGATCAACAAATCTGAAACAGACACCTTTCAACATACCTAGGCAAAAAGGTCGAAAAGTTATCAACGAAAGTATTATAAGAATTGAACAAAGATAAAAACATTGTAGCTATAGAGGAGAAATTGCACTTTTGCCAAAATGTTTACAAAAATTGTCTGCTATAGATGTGTCAAAACGGTTCTGCATGTCCGTCGTAAGGCTTTAACCCTTTCCCTGAAATAGATGCTTTCTGACGCCTCAGCATCAGACAGCTTTTTGAAAACATAGTGACAAAAGAAGAAATTGCTCAAAACGATCAATTTCTCCTTTTGCCACAATGTTTTCCACTTTTAGTCATAGGTTATCCATTCAATTTCAAAGTGGTGCCACAATGTTTTCCACTTTTAGTCATAGGTTATCCATTCAATTTCAAAGTGGTCTGCTGCAGAATTTTCGTAAATGGGAAAGGCTTTAAACCACAGGTATGCAATATAAGGACAGGAGAAATGCTAGGCCAAATTCATATCAGTCATGTGAAACCAAAATATGTACAGCTGAAAATTAATATAATATCAAAATGAAATATTAATTCAAATTTATAAATCATATGCACATTAATATGCAACAGCATTATGCCTTAAAATATTCAAACTATGTTAACGCTTTTGATTTCATGCAAATAACCCTTTCCCTCATAAGACAATGAGCAATTTAACGTTTTGCTACAATGTTTGCAACTATATATTCTTTCGATTTGTTTGTTTGTTTGTTTGGAGTTTAACGCCGCTTTCAACAGCTTTGGTCATATCACGGCGGTCAGTGCACCTACCCATGTTTTCCTGGCTTTCCCACACCAGTACTTACACAACATTCTTTCGAAGCCACTGACTACTTTCTCACATAGATCAGAGGTGAGAGGCAATGGAAAACATCGCCCGAAAGAATGTCGCCGCAACCGGGTATCGAACCCGTGACCTCCAGATCACGAGTCAGATACGCTACCAATTGAGCTACCCGGCCGGGTTATATATTCTTTCGAAACGTGTGTCTAGATGTTTTTCAAAGTCTTTTGCTGCAGATTTATTGTATATAGGAAAGAGTTAACCCTTTCCCTCATATGACAATTCTGCAGCAGATGACTTTGAACATATTTTGTCAAAAAATTCGAAAATCTCTATAATTGAATGTATATATAACCTATGATTAAAAGTGGAAAATATTGTGGCAAAACGAGCAATTTCTTCTTTTGTCACTATGTTTTCATAAAGCTGACTGCTGCAGAGGCGTCTGAAAGCTTCTATATGTGGGAAAGGGTTAACTAAGCTATTACCTAACATAGGTTTTTTCGTACCTGTCCATGTTAAAAAAAAACTCATTTGACACAAACAAATTGATGGCTTCATGCTAAACGGTTGTAACTACTTCATAAAACAAGGATGTAGTTAAAACATTTTTGCATGAAGCGCGCCCACAATTTAAATCCTGCCCAAGAGAAAACTTTGTGCACAAATTACATGAGCCCTTTTTCCTGTACCGTTAACAAATTTAAAAGTCTGTATGATACATACAGCTAAAGGCGCACATCAACATCAGGCTTAACCCTTTCCCACATAAAGACACTTTCAGACAGTAAGTTACCTCAGCACCATCGACTTTTGAAAACATTGTTGCAAAAGGAGAAATTGCTTATAAGGAGCAATTTAACGTTTTGCTACAATGTTTGCAACTATATTTACTTAGGAAATGTGTGTCTAGATGTTTTCAAAGTCTTCTGCTGCAGATTTATTGTATACAGGAAAGAGTTCACCCATTTATTGTATACAGGAAAGAGTACGACAATTCTGCAGCAGACGACTTGAGACATATTTTGTCAAAAAATGGAAAATCTCTATAATTGAATGTATAACCTATGATTAAAAGTGGAAAATATTGTGGCAAAAGGAGAAATTGCTCATTTTGAGCAATTTCTCCTTTTGTCACTATGTTTTCAAAAAGCCGTCTTCTGCAGAGGCATTGGAAAGTGTCTATATGAGGGAAAGGGTTCATTTCTTACCTGATATGACATTAAGGAGTTGTCTACTTTGAAAGCAGTGGAACCTGTGTATAAAGACCACCCATAGGAAGACATCAATCAGGTCTTTGTTCACAGGTGGTCTTCATTTGCAGGGTCATTTATGCAGAAATTGAGTTATTGGGAAACTTTAGTTTACATATGGTTGCTATATATAGACAAGAAATTGCTCTTTCAAGGTGGTCTTTAGCACAGGTGCGACTGTATTGAAGTTGAAGGATGTTCATGCAAATTGGATTATAATTTCGAGACAAGAGCTGAAACCATTCTGAGAAAAATATTGTCAAGTAATAAGAATTTGAAATGAAACGTGTTGAAATTTATAATGTAATTTTTGTAGCATGCATCTATCAAACACACACAATGTATTAAAAATATTGTGACTGATCATTTTACATTTAACACTTTATTAACATCAATTAAGAATATGAACAAAGCAATTGGACATTTTTAACTTGTTTAAATTCCTTCCTACATATAGCATATAGACACTTTCTGCAGCAGACTACTTTTAACAACAGTGTGGCAAATGAAGAAATAACTCATAACGAGCATTTTCTCCTTTTGCTACAATGATTTCATCTCTATTCAATAAATAAACGTTCATTTACTGAAGTTTTCCAAGCTATTGACCAAGCAGCAACAGTAAACTCTTTCCCTCATACAACATTTCTGCAGCAGACGACTTTGAACATATTTTGTCAAAAAATAGAAAATCTCTTTAATTGAATGGATAACCTATGACTAGAAGTGGACCACATTGTGGCAAAAGGAGAAATTGCTCCTTTTGAGCAATTTCTTCTTTTATCACTATGTTTTCAAAAAGCCGTCTGCTGCAGAGGCATCAGAAAGCGTCTATATGAGGGAAAGGGTTAAATTATGAAAACATTGTTGCAAGCCGATAAATTACTCATAATGAGTAAGTTTTTCTCTAGCCTCAATGTTTTTAATCCTTTTTTGCTACATTGTTTTCAAAGTTGTCTGATGGAGATGATTTCCATATGAGAATGGATTACCCACTCTCTTGATATAAAATTTCAAACAGATCTGTTTGTCGCACAAAAAGGTTTTCATAGGAAAATTGGATGCATAGTTTAGTTACAGAGTGAGATAAATGAGAAAATTTCGTCGAGTAATAGGAATTGAAAACAAAATATGCTGAAATTTATAGTGACATCTTTGTTGCACACATCAATCAAACACACACAATGTAAAAATATTGTGACTGATCATTTTCACATTTACATGTTTACAAGGCCATTGCAAAAAAACTTTTCTGACATTTCGAAATATATGGATAGTTTCTATATTTTCCTATCTGCTGAGGATTTGTTGTAAGTGGGAAACGGTTAACATGCAACAAATCTGCAGCAGACAGCTTTGAAAAAATTTAGTCAAAATTATTTAAGAATAATTATTAGATAACTAGAATGGAGGGCTCCACGGAGCACGTGTGTCACCTGCACCTGCTCATTGAAAGTGTGACGTAAAAGTGTGACGGACAGACAGACGGACGGACAAACAGACGCCGGACAAAAAAAGTAATCCCTAAGTGCCTACCATGCTACGCAGGGTGACACAAAAATGAAAACATAGTGACAAAAGTAGAAATTTCTCATTCTGCTGCAGAGGCATGAGAAAGCCTCTGCATGTGGGAAAAGGGTTGACAGGACACTTACAGCAATTTGGATACTCGTCTTCGGCCCCAGAGCAATGCGCTTTACCATCACAGACAAAGGTTCTATTGATACACTTCCCGTCAGAACATTTAAACTGTCCTTGGAATGGACACGCTGAAAATACACAACATGAACACAATTGAGCTTGACTCATCCGAACATGTAACTTAGTGACTGTATTACGATTTTTAGTCCAAATACCAAATAGACGGGGTTATAACCCTTTCCCTCATATAAACGCGTTCTTACGCGTCTGCAGCAGACGGCTTTTTGAAAACATAGTGACAAAAGGAGAAATTGCTCAAAACGAGCAATTTCTCCATTTGCCACAATGTTTTCCACTTTTAGTCATAGGTTATCCATTCAATTATAGAGATTTTCTATTTTTTGACAAAATATGTTCAAAGTCGTCTGCTGCAGATTTGTCGTATGAAGGAAAGGGTTAACTACTACTATCAACTTCTTAGTTTTATCTTATTTGTTTTTGACATTGAATGTGAAACAAGATGTACACATCATTTAACCCTTTCCCTCATACAGACGCTTTCTGACACCTGTGCAGCAGATGGCTTTTTGAAAACAAAGTGACAAAAGAAGAAATTGCTCAAAACGAGCAATTTCTGCTTTTGCCACAATGTTTTCCACTTTCAGTCATGGGCAGACCATTCAATTATAGAGATTTTCCATTTTTTGACAAAATATGTTCAAAAGTCATCTGCTGCAGAATTGTCGTATGAGGGAAAGGGTTAACAAGAGCACTGCAGAGCAAACACCAACACTCATCTGTTTTTTTCTAAGTCGAATAAGGGACATTACAGAATAATTATCAAAGCTAGAGTTATCTGACTCGGTATAGAAATGTGTAATTTTTTTAGGAACATATGTGTAACAATTTTTGAGTTATGAGGTAAGGTTAAAGTTTTGTGACAACAACCGCGCCAACGTTATCACAATAGCCCAACCTTTTTTTCTTCAAAAAACAGAATAGTTAAAAATACATCTGCTGTACATTTAATATCATATAGGAACGTGTTTAAAACCTTCCCAGTTTGGCTTTCATGTGACTTATGCAATTATTCACAACACATTCTAATTTCATTCTAATTCTTAATTTGAAGAGTGCTCTAAATTTCAAAACATTATCCCTTCCCCTCATATAGACGCTTTCTGACGCCTCTACAGCAGACGGCTTTTTGAAAACATAGTGACAAAAGAAGAAATTGCACAAAACGTGCAATTTCTCATTTTGCCACAATGTTTTCCACTTATTGTCATAGGTTATCCATTCAATTATGGAGATTTTCCATTTTTTAACAAAATATGTTCAAAGTCGTCTGCTGCAGAATTGTCGTATGAGGGAAAGGGTTAACATAATCACTGATGTGGTTTAGCCAATCATAAATTGTGTACCTTTAATTGTTAAACTCCGAAATAGACGAAGAATGATTGGCTCAATTTCAAAACATGTATACAAACTTACGTGGAGAGGTTGTTGTGGTTGTAGTTGATGTACTGGTGGTAGATGATGATGATGATGATGATGTTGATGATGATGATGATGATGATAAAGTCGACAATGTTGTTGATATTGTGGTGGATGGTTGCCATGACGATGAATTCTTGTTCTTGTTTGGTCCCGATTCGTCTGGGTTTGATGCTGAAAATATATGTAGATATAGAGACCAACATTGTATAGAAATTCCCTGTCTATAGCAACCCTAATTTTTAATTTCCCAATAACTCATTTTCTGCCTAAATGACCCTGTAATTAAAGACCACCTGTGAACAAAGACCTAGGTCAGAAACTAAAAAACTCTGAAAACATTCTCAGTGCTCAGAAATGAACTCGATGCTCCAAATAAAGGCTGCTGAATGGTCGATTTGGAGAACAACTTGTTTCTGACTACTCAGATACTCAAGCACAAATTCAGAGCACAGATTAAAATTTTATAGTTTTAGAGCCAAATTGGCCTCTTTCCATGAGTGGTCTTTACACACAGGTTGGACTGTACGTATGTATTTTAGAGGCCAGTAGATAAAAAGTAGCAAAAAGTTTTTTACAAACAAAATCTCTCATATTATTGAAATTAACCCTATAATCATCTCCTTGAGATGAATTGTTTGTGTTAGCCCTTTCCCACATACAACAAATCTGCAGCAGACAGCTTTCAGAAACCATATTGAATTCAAATCGGCAAAAACGTGTCAAAATCTCATTCAATCAGAGTTTAAACATTAAAAAGATTAAAAAATAAATAACGAGCATTATTAGCATTTTCTCCTTTTGCTTCAATGTTTTTTTCAAAAGTTGTATGCTGCAGAGGTGTCAGAAAGCTTCTGTATGTGGGAAAGGGTTAAACTCAAACAATTCGTCTCAAGGAGATTATTCTTTTGAGCAATGCCCAACATCAGGTTCATAAGTTGTATAGACATGAGATACAGTCCAACCCATGTTTAGAGACCATCCATGGAAAGAAAACAATATGGTCCTTATTTCACAGGTGGTCTTTAACCCTTTGCCTCATACGACAATTCTGCAGCAGACGACTTTGAACATATTTTGTCAAAAAGTAGAAAATCTCCATAATTGAATGGAAAACCTATGCCTAAAAGTTGAAAACATTGTGGCAAAAGGAGAAATTGCACGTTTTGTGCAATTTCTTCTTTTGTCACTATGTTTTAAAAAAAGCCATCTGCTGCAGAGGCCTCAGAAAGCGTCTCTATGAGGGAAAGGGTTAAATGTGGGGACATTTTGTACAGAAAATGAGTAATTGGGAAATCAAAAGTGTGGTTGCTAAAGACAGGGAATTGCTAAACAAAGGTGGTCTTTAGCACAGGTTTGACTGTATTTAGAATATACGAAAAACACCCCTTATTTAGAGCTCCGATTAATCGCTAAATAATCATGAGATTTCAATCCCTTTCCTGTTACAGAAAAACATAAGATGTCTTTTGCAGAAGATAATTTCTTTCAACACATAGACGTTTTCTGACGCCTCGATCTGCAGCCGTTGTCAGCGGCAGATTTGTTGTCATTTCGGGAAATGGGTTAGAAAATCCAATCAGGCAAAAACTAATTAAAGATAAATCAAAAGGAATGTCAGGTATGAAAACATGACATTGCAATTCCTGTGTGAAGGGAACCGTGCAAAATTGCTTTAACCCTTTCCCTCATATAGACGCTTTCTGACGCCTCTGCAGCAGCCGGCTTTTTGAAAACATAGTGACAAAAGAAGAAATTGCACAAAACGTGCAATTTCTCCTTTTGCCACAATGTTTTCCACTTTTTGTCATAGGTTATCCATTCAATTATGGAGATTTTCTATTTTTTTGACAAAGTACGTTCAAAGTCGTCTGCTGCAGAATTGCCGTATGGGGGAATTTCCCGAAAGGGTTAAAAGAAAAAAGGCCAAATGAAAGTATAAATTCCTTTAACCAATTGCAATAGTTTATAGTGTAATAAAAACTTTGTTTTTTTCAATTGCGGTATTTAGATATCAAATAAACCTAAAATAAATGATACCCGATCAAATATTTGACAAAAAATCAATATGAAATAACATCATCCTGGTTACACCTGCCTTAATCCTTTTCCAAATACAACGAGCCACCAGCAGACGACTTTGAAAAAACGTCTTGAGCAAACATGTTAAAATGAAGGTTTAATACCTGTAAAAAAGTGGATAACATTGCGGCAAAGGAATGAAATGCTCGTTTTTGAGCAATTTCTCCTTTTGTCACAATGTTTTCAAAAGTCGTCTGCTGCAGAGGCGTCAGTAATAAGCGTCTGTCTGTTAACCCTTTCACTGATATGTTTTATTTAAGGGTTTAATTAACCCTTTTCCAACATACCAGACACATTCTGAAGCCTATGCTTAGCAGACAGCTTTTGAAATCAGTGTGAGCAATTTCTTCTTTTGCCACAATGTGTTCAACTCTATTCGATAACTATATCATCATTTGTAGAGATTTACTGTACTTTAAAGTTGTCTGCTGCAGATTTCCTGTATGTGGAAAGGGTTAATCCTTTCCAAAAATATTTCAGTTACATCACATCAACAGTTCACTTATCCATGATCCCTGGGTGCCCAGGCTGTAGGAAAAGAACACTAATTCTGACAAACATGACATTTGAAAAACATTACAGGAAAAAGAAAAATTGCATGTCCTGATAATATTGATGGATTGATTGGGGTTTAACGCCGTTTTTAACATTTTCTCAGTCATATCACGGCGGCCAGTTCACCTACTCATATGCAACTATATAAGCTGCTTTTCCACATAGACATGGCCCACTGGTGGAAGAAAAATGACGCATGTCACATTGACTTTTGTCAAACGTCGGAAAGAAAGTTGGCAGAGCCGGGATTCGAACTCACAACCCCTGGATTGACAGCCCGCGTCGCCACCGACTGAGCTACCGGGGCTCAGCCCTGATAATATTGAGAGACATTTGTACATAATGAGACTGGTGTCTACTCATTATCTGGGCCGCTGATACGGACCCGCCCAGCTTATTTCTGGACTTTTCATGATACAGTCTACTTTGGTCCACCTTTTCTATTATGGATCCTTTTAACCCTTTCCCTCATATAGACGCTTTCTAGACCTCTGCAGCAGACAGCTTTTTGAAAATATAGTGACAAAAGAAGAAATTGCTCAAACGAGCAATTTCTTTGCCACAATGTTTTCCACTTTAAGTCATAGGTTACCCATTCAATTATAGAGATTTTCTGTTTTTTGACAAAATATGTTCAAAGTCGTCTGCTGCAGAAATGTCATAATTATGAGAGGGAAAGGGTTAACTTTAGAAATTAAAAAATTGAAAGCTTCTTTGAAGCATTTCTATAACAGTTGCTACAGCTTTTCATTTTTACAGTTGAACTGATGTGATCTTTTAACTCTTTCCCACATATAAACGCTTTCTGATGATCATGCCTCTGCAGCAGACGACTTTTTAAATCATTGTGGCAAAAGGAGAAATCGCTCATAATGAGCAGTTTCTCAAATTTGACACAATGATTTCAACTATATTCAATAATTATACAATCATTAATAGAGATTTTCTGTATTTTGGAATTTATAATATCAAAGTCGTCTGCTGCAGACTTATTGTACGTCGGAAAAGGGTTTACCCATTCCCACATATAGACGCTTTTTGAAAACATAGTGACAAAAGAAGAAATTGCTCAAAACAAGCAATTTCTCCTTTTGCCACAATGTTTACCACTTTTAGTCATAGGTTATATATATCCATTCAATTGTAGAGATTTTCTATTTTTTGACAAAATATGTTCAAAGGAGTCTGCTGCAGAATTGTCGTATGAGGGAAAGGGTTAAGAGTTGGCTGCTTTGACAAATTTACAAAAAAAAAGGCTTTTTAAAAGTAATCAATTGAGGATGTAAATACTGCTGATTCATTTATTGTGCAATTGCTATTTTTAGCCCTTTCCCCCACACAACCCATCTACAGCAGACGACTTTGAAAACATTAAGCTAAAAGTACATAATGAAAGCTCTCTATAAATGAAAGAGCAATTTTTTAATTAAGTTGAACAAATTGTGGCAAATGGTGAATATATCCATTAGTCATGCTGTTTTCAAAAGACTTCTGCTGCGGAGGTGTCAGAAAAAGGGGTTAATGTGGTGTATCTAGGAACAGCGACCCGAACAGGACTTAAGTGAAAGGATCCAGTGGGAAAGAGGTAACTGATAACATGATTATTTACTTTCATCTAACATTCGTGAATTTATTGCACCTTAAAAGGACAAATGAAAATATGTTAACTCGCTGGCGACTTTTAACAGATCAATCGGAAAAATCGCTAAGAAAAGAAAAAACGACTTGTATTTAATCTTTAATTTGGGAGGGCTCTTGACTTCAATTTGATTTCAATAGATAAAACTCCACTAGGGGGTAAATGTTTTTTTAAATACCTGATAACAAAGATAACTTTTGACACCTTGGTCGCAGAGAAACTTTAAACACATTGTGGGAAAGAGAAATGGCTCATCATAAGCTTTTTCTCTTTCCCACAAACATTTACACATTTACAGCAGAAGACTGAAAACAGATGGAGGACTGATTATTTCTGAAAAAGAGATGAAAGGATTGGGGAAATTATGAACAATTTCTTCTTTTGTCTCAATATTTTCAAAACTTATCTGTTGCAGATGCATCACAGGTAACAGCGTTCCGAGTGAGCGGCCAAATGATAGGAGTGAGGGATTGAAACAGGAGAGGAACGAATCGGATCTGATTGGAACGGAATGTGAAAACAAAATTTGTATAATAAAATTTCATTGAGTTCTTAACTGTTTTAAAACTATTGAAAAGACTTTATAACATTTTGGAAAAACGTGAAATTGGTCATCATGAGCAATACCCCTTACAACACAATTTTTTAGAAAGTCACCAGATGTTTCAAAATGTGTCATGCAAGCGAGAAAGGGAGGGTTAAAACATAGTGTACTGTCACATCTCAACCACTAAAGCAGTCATAGACAGAATTCAGAAAAACAGAGGGGAATACGATTTAAAAGGATAAATCATGTTAAATTACCGATCATGGAATAAGTGACAGTCTAAACAGGGAGTAACAATTATACTTCTCTTACAATGAAAGAAGATCCTTCACAGACCAATCACCCGATGACAATCACAATGCTCTTTATTGACAAAATTAATGATTTCTCCCCTTAGCCTTTCCCTCATATAGACGCTTTCTGGCGCCTCTGCAGCAGACGGCTTTTTGAAAACATAGTGACAAAAGAAGAAATTGCACAAAACATGCAATTTCTCCTTTTGCCACAATGTTTTCCACTTTTTGTCCATTCAATTATGGAGATTTTCTATGTTTTGACAAAATACGTTCAAAGTCGTCTGCTGCAGAATTGTCGTATGAGGGAAAGGTTTATGTTTAAGCTATCAGAGAAAATGTGTCTGTATTTAAAACCCAATTGTGGCATAATTAGGAGTTCAACCCTTCCCATATGAAGATGAATTTTAAGGCATCTGCAGCAGACAACTTTTAAAAACATTGTGACAAAAGGAGGAATTGCTCGTCACAAGCTAATATTGATCTCCTTTGGACACAATGTTTTCAACTCTCAAAAATAATCATTTAGTTATGCCGATTGTTTTCTCAAAGTCCTTTGCTGGAGATATATTATATGTGGGAGAGAGTTAACCGTTTCCCTCATACGACAATTCTGAAGCAGACGACTTTGAACAAAGATTGTCAAAAAATAGAAAATCTCTATAATTGAATGAATAACCTATGACTAAAAGTGGAAAACATTGTGACAAAAGGAGAAATTGCTAGTTTTGAGCAATTTCTTCTTTTGTCACTATGTTTTCGAAAAGCTGTCTGCTGCAGAGGCGTCATAAAGCGTCTGTATGTGGGAGAGAGTTAAGGATATTCAAATTAACATGTCATTTCACGTCGTTGGCTATCTAAATTATAAAATCTGAAGGAAGCAATAATGTACTTCTGGACAAAGTCGATGAAGATTTATGCGTATTAAACCAGAGATGTACTTAATGGCGTTTTGCCTGTTCTAAATACTTTTTGTCCCCCAAAACCTATGTTGTGGGTACTCAAAAGAATCATCTCAGTAAAACAATTCTTTTGGGTACCCACAACATAGGTTTTGATAAGTGCTAAGACATATATAGTAGGAGCAAGACCCGTTTCCTTTTCCTTATCTAGTTTTCTCGTAACAATTAGGAGAGTACAACATTGTGGCAAAAACAAACTAGCTTAATTTGATGAAATTTTCTCAATTGATTGTCTTAAATTCTTTCAGAGGTGTCACAAGTAATTTCTATCTATTTAAACCCTTTCCCACGTGATCACGCATTCTGACGCATCTGAAGCAGACGACTTTTGAAATAATTGTTGAAGAAAAAGAATTTCCACAATAATTTCAACTCTTTTCCTTAATTTATCCTTTACCACATATAGATGCTTTTTGAAAACAAAGTTACATAAGAAGAAATTGCTCAAAACAAGCAAATGTTCTCCTTTTGCAACAATGTTTTCCACTTTTAGTCATAGGTCATCCATTCAAGAGATTTTCTATTTTTAGTCAAAATATGTTCAAAGTCGTCTGCTGCAGAATACTCAATAGTCGTATGAGGGAAAGGGATAAACTTTCATTTATAGAGGAATTACTATATGTTTGCCAGGATGTTTTCAAAGTTACCTGCTGCAGACAACTGAAAAAGAGTTGAAAACATTGTGGCAAATGGAGAAATTGCTCGTTTTAAGCAATTTCTCCTTTTGCCACAATGTGTTCAAAAGTGATTAGCTGCAGAGGCGCCCAAAAGCATCTATATGTGGGCTAGGGTTGATACAACTTGCTATGACAGGGAGAGAGGGAAAGGTAAATGTAGGCCAAAGGAGAATGTAAATAACAATTTTGCATGTCAAAATTAAATGAAAACTGATACAGATCTAATTATCCTAGTTTCAAAAAACCACACTTGTCATCAAGACAGTTTTCTATTTTCCCTGTTCAGTGTCTGAAAATTGCATTAGTTTAAACTTGTTTGATTGCGAAACAAGCTTTAAGCTTATATTATTCTTGCCAGATGTCTGCTTCCTGGAGACATAAGTACATGAAGTACTCGCGCCCAGTGTTCGGAAAAATCCCAAAAGGCAGAACCCGCTCATCACAGAATTCGAACCTGGGACCTTTGGTAGAAGAGGCTGACACTTTACCACTGTACCACTGGCTTCAATGAAAATGGACTTCTTTTCATGTTTCTGAATACTTTTTTTTATTTTATTCTATCAAATCATTTAGTCAAGTGCACAGAAAATCTCTTATAAATGAAGTTATACGTAGTTATCATTACTGAAAAAAGTTGAAAACATTGTGATGCCTCTGCTGCATTCGACTTTTAAAAGCATTGATCATTATGAGCTACTTCTGCTTCGGCCACAATTTATTATTAAGTGTTTTCAATAGTAATACTGTCACTTATCATGACATTTCCATATTTTTCACAAGACATTTTCAAAGTCGTCTGTTGCAGATTTTTTTTAAACCCTTTCCCTCGTATAGACGCTTTTTGACGCCTCTGCAGCAGAAGGCTTTTTGAAAACATAGCGACAAAAGAAGAAATTGCTCAAAACGAGCAATTTCTCCTTTTGCCACAATGTTTTCCACTTTTAGTCACAGGTTATCCATTCAATTATAGAGATTTTTTCCAGTTTTTGACAAAATATGTTAAAAGTCGTCTGCTGCAGAATTGTCGTATGAGGGAAAAGGTTAAGACTGTTGTCAGAATGTCAGAAGTTGGCAGAAATCAGTTAAAAATAATAGAACATACTGCATGATTTTATCTGTTTTAAAAAAAAAGCAGACCTGCAAATGTTTGTTAGAATTGATGGGTACCCTCAAATAAATAATAAATCAAAAGGGCCATGGTTACAGATAGCCCTGTACATATTGATTTGATTGGTGTTTTATGTCTTTTGCAACAGTATTTCAGTTATAATATCACCAAACGTTCCAAGTAATATATACCAGTACTTAACCCTTTCCCTCATAAGACAATTCTGCAGCAGACGACTTTGAACATATTTTGTCAAAAAACGCAAAATCTCTAAAATTGAATGATAACATATGCATGACTAAAAGTGGAAAACATTGTGGCAAAAGGAGAAATTGCTCGTTCTGAGCAATTTCTTCTTTTGTCACTATGTTTTCAAAAAAGACGTAATTTGACAAAATATGTTCAAAGTCGTCTGCTGTAGAATTGTCGTAAGAGGGAAAGGGTTAATCCTTTCTCACATGCAGGGAAACATTGTAGCAAAAGGAGAAATTGCCATATTTTCAACTTTATATATTCATTGATCGTAACCTTCATGAATTGGATTGAATTTAAAAGAAACTAAACTTACCTTTATGAATTAAAATTGTTCCAACTGTTAATATCACAGCAACCGTGATGACGGCAAACAAAAGAGCTATTTTACGAGATGTGCATTGTTTGGCACATTGTTTGACTGGTTTCTCTGGTTTTAATTCAAAGTCCAGGCTTTGGAATGGTTGCTTTTCGAACATGTTATTGTTTTCCACGTGGGCATTCCCGTTCATGTTGAGAAGCACCTCCGATGAATTTTCACGGCGTTTCTCCATACCGACAGGTCCCCGGTCCTGCCAGTCTGTGAGGTTTAAGAGTGGAATTTTGAAAAGTCTGAAAAGAGATAATGACAAATAGATAAGGTGTAGATCAGGGAAGGTCATCCCATTCCCTCATATAGAAGCTTTCTGACGCCTCTGCAGCAGACGATTTTTGAAAACGTGACAGAAGAAGAAATTGCTCAAAATTGCCACAATGTTTTCCACTTTTAGTCATAGGTTAGACAGCAGACGACTTTGAACATATTTTGTCAAAAAATGGAAAATCTCTATAATTGAATGATGACTAAAAGTGGAAACCATTAATTGTGGCAAAAGGAGAAATTGCTCATTTTGAGCAATTTCTTCTTTTGTCACTATGTTTTCAAAAGGCCATCTGCTGCAGTGGCGTCAGAATGCGTCTATATGAGGGAAAGGGTCAATATGACAGTTGCTGCAGTGACTAAGCTGTTTCTGCCCAATGTTAATATTACATAAACTTTCCAATTCATCATTTATAAATGAAAAACAGGCAGAGTAGTAACATCAGACATTTTTATGTCACCCCTACTGACTTTCTTTATCCCATTAAACCCTTTGCCAAATATATATTTGTTGACGCCTCTACAGCAGAAGACTTTTGAAAACATTGTGACAAAAGGAGAAATTTCTAAAAAAAACATTCAATTTCTCTATTTCTCTAAACTCAATGTTCTTCATATTTATTTATTTTTTAAATTTTAGACTCATTTACTTTTGAAAATATCTTGGGGGTGGGGGGGGGGGGGGGGGAAGATGTACAATTCCAGGTATCATTTCCATACAGATTTTAAAACATTATGGGAAAATTAGCAATATCTCCCTTGGCCATAATCACTACAGATGAGTCTATACTGCTGCAGCTCTGTATGAGAGAAATGGTAAACAGTTAAAACTTTACCTCATATAGGTGCTTTTTGACGCATTTGCAGACAACAGGTTTTTCAAAACGTAGTGAAAAAAGAAGAAATTGCTCAAAACGAGCAATTTCTCCTTTTGCCGCAATGTTTTCCGATTTTAGTCATAGGTTTTCCATTTAATTATAGAGAATTTTTGACAAAATATGTTTAAAAGTCGTCTGCTGCAGAATAAGGGTTAAATCTGAGTAACCCTCGATTCTCTGATACACTGAACATATTGTAATGAAAGGAGGATTCTCATTTTCCTACAGAGCGTTCATTGTTGCTGTTTTTAAGTCGTCTGTAACAGACGACTTAAAAAACAGCAACAATGAACGCTCTGTAGGAAAATGAGAATCCTGCTTTCATTACAATATGTTCAACTCTTTCCTAATGAATCTTTAAATTTAATTCCCTCGATCAGAAGTTTTCGAAGCAGACGTCTTAAAATATAGGTATTAGTATTTCACCAAACTCTTATTGAATGTCGTTCATTTCTCTAACAAAACAACGAACAACTTTGCAAAGGGAAAATTATGCAAAGGTGTTAAACAAGAGTTTAGATACACACACTCACACATACATATTAGGCAATTTATGGCGACTTGTGTTTTTTATCTAGATTTAATTTAAACAACATTGTAACACCTGTTTGCTTACTTACAAAATGATGCAGCAAAAATCCCTCGTCCATAGTCGCACATCAACGCAAAATTACGACCTCAATTGAAGTTGACAACATCAATTACTCGCAACAAATAACCTTTCATGAGTTAACACATTTTCGTTAATGTTTATGTTTACAGTCTGGTCACGTGAAACAGAAAATGTCGCAATAATGGCGCAGGTGCAAACAAGGGAAATAACTGTTTCATTAAAAATTAAAATTCGGGTACATGTACGTTTTTTGAATCGCGTCACAAGAAAACTGTGGTCGATTTTTGGCTAAAGCAGTTCTCTAGAAGATTCCATATAAAGAATATATGTTTGAATGGCAAACATTTTCGATTTGATAGATTGAGGGTTTAACGCCGTTTTCAACAATTTTCCAGTCATTTCACGGCGGTCAGTTTATCTACATGCGTTTCATGTTTTTTTCACACGAGTACACAGAAGTCTTTCAAAACAACGGGTTACGTTTCCATTTAGACTGTTCGCCCATTGGTGGAGAGCGTATGACGCGTGTCGCATGTCAAACGTTGGAAAGAATGTTGGCCAAGCTACGGTTCGTCGCCCAACCCCATTGAATGACAACGTCGTTACCGACTTAGCTACCGTAGCTCATCCTCGGTACCCAGGCTATTCATGAAACATATGATACTTTATGAATAGCCTGGGTACCGAGGATACCGTAGCTAGGCATGGCAAACAGATACGACTAAGATGGAACAGCAAAGTCAGCCTTGGTGGTGTAGTGGTAGAGCATCCGCATCGTGTGTGGGAGGTCGCAGGGTCGATCGCCGTCCCAGTCATATCAAGACTTTAAGAATGGTAGTAATGGCTTCCCTCCTTGGTGCTCAGGGTTGTGGGGTTAGCATTTCGACTGACTCGCTGTTGTCAGGTTAAATTGACCAGTAGTACTGGTCAATTATTCTATTTATTTATACTATTTTATTTTAACGCCGCTTTCAACCAATTTTGAGTTATATCACGGCGTTTGCTGATTAAATTTCCAGTAATACTGAGTCATTTGTCCTGACCAAATTATGTCAGTGCATCAAATCAAAACATCAAGGCAAAACTTTATTTTTTTAGAACATTTCTGAAAGCTGAAAACATTATTAAGAAAGGAGAAAATGCTCATTAAGTCTGATGCAGATGCTCCAAAATGCGTTTGCATGTCTGAAAGGGTTTAGGAGTCATTTGGTTAAAGTACATAGTAGCAGAATGAGACGATTGTTTATCCCTTTATTTTTTACCATTAAACAACTATCGGATCCTTCCGAATTCAATGCATTTCACATAAACATAACTAAACCAGAATAGTTAACTACAGCAGAAGAAAATGTAGTACATTTTATGGAAATAGAATGATCATTGCTTATCAAAATAGTTTCCTCCCTTCCAAACGATGTTTTAGTAACACCGAGTGCAAAGGCATGCGACGTCGTCTATACAGAAACGTATAAATGATTCTGGTCTGTATAAAGAAAAGTGTTGACCCCTTTCCAACATACTAGAAATCTGCAGCAGACGACTTTGAAACTTGGTCAAATCTGTGGAAATACGTCTTAGACAAATCATTGACTAAAGTTGAAAACATTGTGGCAAAACGAGAAATTGCTAATTATGAGCAATTTCTTCTTTTGCCAGAATGTTTTCCAAAGTGGTCTACTTCATTGGCGTTTGTAAGTGGGGAAGGGTTAACAGCCTCTTAAGACAGGATATGCCTAATACAGAACTGGACTTCGTTATAGACGAATACAGAGTAGGTCGAATTACAAAGTGAACTGCTTCCCCATAAACGTTAAGGAAAGCTTCTATGCATGATCAGTTAATGCATTGAATGTATACATGCATACGTGATTGATTAATATATTTTGAAATGAAAATAATATGATTGATAAGCTAATCCAAAGTTGTGTTGCAGGAAAATGTTAATCGTGAACAAGTAATTATTGTGGATTTATTCTTTAATATCGTAAACATTTTTGTGTAGGACATTTTGAAACTGAAATCAGTGATGCCAAGTCGTGCGATTTTGTTTCTTTATTTACATGGATTATTTGTGTCGTCTATCGCCATATCGATAGGTGGGTCGAACCAGACAACGGCATCAGTAGGTATGTATATGTTTTGTAAAATGTTTGGCTTTTTATAAAATCATCCACATTTAAAGGGCCAGTCATATCTGATTTACGAGACACATTGACCTGAAGGCCAAACACCGGCAGCTCAATCAGTAGCGACACAGGCGTTCAATCTAGGCATTGTGAGTTCGCACCCCAGCTTTGCCAACATTCATTCCGGTGTTTTATAATAGTCAATGAGATAAACGTCAGTTGTCTTCCACCATTTGACGTGCAGTCTATGTGGAAAATCAACCAGATGCTTTGGAAGACAGTTGCTTGGAGAACTAGCCCCCGTTATGACAATTGTCCTGAATCTTACCCTTTTGCCAGGCACCATTTAGAAACCATTATTTAACTAACGAACTAGAAGCTCGACAATCGACTTGCAATGCGAATATTTACCTCCACTACCGAAGAAGATACATTAATCAATAAGCTACCAGCTGGGTCTCAATAGAACTATTTTAATTTGAGCTGCAGCTTGCGACATGGCTCTTCTTGCCTCCCCGGTTTGGCATCATTTAAAGTAACATTGGCAGATTACTAAAGGGACTACCTTCTTGTTTATGTCAGAATAGGCTTTTAGGTCTATATAACATATAGGAGGACAGTAAAGACTCATCTTAGTCTTTACTGTGCGTAGATGCTACAAGACCCGTCGTCGTCCGAGTCGGCTCAATCATTTGTTACACACTAAACAAAAATATGTTATGGCTCCAAAACTATAACAATACAATCTGTGCTAAGAATGTGTGCTCAAGTATCCGATTGATCAGAGGCAAATTATTTCTCCAAATTGACCAATCAGAAGCCTTAATTGGAGCACGGTATTAATTTCTCAGCACTGAGAACGTTTTCAGATTTTATAGTTTCTGACCTTGGTTTTTGTTACAAATCATTATGTAATTTCTTTGTTTAAATGGTGTGTTACGCCGCTTTTAACAATTTTCAGTCATATCAATGCATTTCTTTAGTACGTTACCAGTTACCAGTGCTACTGGTCTATTTGTCCTTACAAACAAAACGTCAGTCGTAATGCTAAACCCTCAATCCTGGGCCACAAGGAGTTAAAGCCATTACTGACATTTTTAAATTACAAATCCTTACGGCCAGATCCCAGATCCTTCGGATCAAAGCTCTTGTTTAAGTCCAGGTTCAGCCTAAGCCCGCTAATGTGATACTTTAATTCACATGTATACGTCACATACAACAAAATTGACTCAAACGGTTAAAGTATCACTTCATAACGAGAGAATCGCGTGCACTCCATCGCGTGAACAACAACCGGAAGCTGTAACGTGACAGATGTTAATGAACAACTAATCACCTGATACTTTTTGTTTGTATATACTGTTACAGTTCGTCCCCCTGTCAAAAATCCCTTTCATCGTCTAATTCAAAACTACTTCTGTCTATCAAAAACTCCCGAAATATTGCAAAAAATGCTTCTGGCAAAGGAAAAAATGCATGCACGTAGGTCTTATAGCAATATTCATTTCCTGATGTGTGTACGTTTCTATTATTAAAGTTTCGCATCACAATGTATGGGGATTACATATAAAAAGCCACGAACAAGTTCTTAAATTTTCAGTAACCATTGATTAGGAGACTTTAAGCAGAGCGACACTTTCGATTGTATTTGATCTAACTCTTTAATATATTTGAATCTACATGTATTTGACTCTCACGAGGGTCCTACAACTTATCCCATAACCTATACCTAATAGTCCCCGTGTGGTCAAGGGTTTGAGCCCCGACTCCGCGATTCATTCTTTCCGTTGATTAATGAAACATATTGTTATACGGTTAAGCGTCGCTCATCTTCCACCAATGAGCTGTGGGAAGGTCGGCAGTGGCATTGGGAGATTGTTGATTGGAGTACTGGTGCGAGAAAGCCAGGAAACATGTGGTTAGATGCAATGGCTGCTGTAATTGTAATACGGTCGTAATCGAACGGCATTTAACTACAATCAATCAGCACAATTTAGCCGTCCCGCGAGACAACCAACATTGTCGACTCTGCGTAAAGTATCGACCCGGATCAGCCTAAGCATGCCGCGCAGGCTAACCCGGACAGACAATGTTCGCCTCCTTTGGATTTTCTGTGTCAGGAATCATTACTCTATACCTCTAAACCCCTGAAACGGAATGTGTCGGCCCGGGTTAGCCTGCGCGGACGGCGCAGGCTGATCCGGGTCAATACATTACGCAGAGGCCATTACGTTGGTTTTCTCGTGGGACGGTTCTCATATTAAGTCAGTGTACGCGTTGCCTGATTCAGTAAAAGCGTGTTGATTGATTGACTGACTGGGGTTTAACGTCGTTTTCAAAAATGTTTTTGTCATATCAGGGCGACCAATTCACCTACCCATGCGTTTCCTAGTTTTCTCCCACCAGCACTCCACAGAGAAGGCGAATACTTCTGTCAAACGTCGTTAAGGAAGTTGGCCCTGGTAGGGTTCGAAATCACAACACATGGATTGACAGCACGCGGCGCTACCGATTGAGCTACTGGTGCTCGGCCGGTATAACCAAAAATATTTCCCCAAATATATATGACCTTTCAATTCAAGTGCTGATAATTACCAATTGGTATTGTCTTACTCCGTCATAAAAACCTCCGCCCTTCCGATTTGGAGGTCTACATATAAGATTACCGAAATAAAATATCCTATTTCGACGAGGTAGTATTTTTTGTTTTATACTTGTATCCTGACTAAATGTTCATGAATGTCCTGTTTTGTCCATATGTCACTAATACACCTCATTACCCGATATATACTAGTTACATTTGAGACCCGTCCAGATAAGGTGTGGGTTTTTAACCCTTTCCCTCATACGACATTTCTGCAGCAGACGACTTTGAACATATCTTGTCAAAAAGTAGAAAATCTCTTTAATTGAATGGATAACCTATGTCACAAGATGGTCAAGGGTCGACAACTCACTAAAGTAGAATTGAACGCCGATGGTTGAATAAAAATATATGTCATCTAAGATGATGGCTGAGGTAAGTAGACTTTTATCCTTACGTCAGTTGACTACAACGCCATACCACCCAATGTGTAACGGATTGGTGGAAAAGTTCAATGGAACATTGAAACGGATGATTAAGCGTATGTGTAGCGAGAGGCCCAAGGATTGGGATAAGTACATTAATGCTGCGTTATTTGCGTATAGGGAAGTGCCACAGGAAAGTCTGGGGTTTTCCCCATTTGAATTACTCTATGGCCGGACGGTCAGAGGACCGTTGAGCATTTGGAAAGAGTTATGGTCTGGCGAGGTCAATGATGTTGAAGTGAAATTGACATACCAGTACGTAATAGATTTACGTGAGCGACTCGAAGAGACATGTAAGATGGCACAGGATGAGTTAAGTAAGGCAAAGTCAAGACAGAAGATATACTATAACAAACGGGCAAAGGACAGAAGTTTCCCGATAGGTGCCAAGGTTCTGGTATTACTGCCGGTAAGTCACAATAAACTATTATTGCAGTGGAAGGGTCCATTTGAAGTGATCAAGGTGATGAATAAGGTAGATTACAGAATTAATATGAAGGGTAAGGAAAAGACATTTCATGCCAATACGTTGAAACAGTACAATGAGCGAAGTGCTGATGACGGTAGTAGTGATAAAGGTATATTAGCAGTGGTTTGTTCTGCAGTTATTGAAGATAGTGAAGATCGGAAATTAGATAATGCAGACGTAGATTGGGTAGATGAGAAGATACCTTTAGAGTGTCTTTCTAGAGTAGGTAACGAGTCAAAAAAAGACGTAGACGTTTGTAAAGAATTGTCTCCTGATGACAGGCAAAATTCCCGTGCAAATCGTAATTCACAATCAACAACTAGTTTCAATACATTTATAGGCCAAATGAAAATAGCAACATAGTTTAACGTAATTAACGTTTTTAAACCCGTCAATTCCTTAATTCTCAACGGATTTACATGAAATGAACTCTTAATATGCTTAATATCACTTATCACATATGTATATGATAATAACTTCATAAACAATGATCTCCCTGACAATCCTGCGATAAGTTAAAACCATACGTGACCAACCTGCACTAACTGACCGTCTTTTATTTAGGCCAAGCCAACTCTATTTTGTTACAACCTATGACTAAAAGTGGTAAACATTGTAGCAAAAGGAGAAATTACTCGTTTTGAGCAATTTCTGCTTTTGTCACTATGTTTTAAAAAAAACCGTCTGCTGCAGAGGCGTCAGAAAGCGTCTATATGAGGTTCCATTTTGGACATATATTACAAACCTATGTGCATACAACTAGTGGGGTTACACTCCCAGTGTTTTGTATTTTCATTTAGGTCCATATAACATATATGCGGACGCCTAGACTCTGGTGCGAGGGACTGTGCGTATCGTCTGAGTCGTCATTGTTCGCAGACGCATTAAAAGACGCCTAAATTGCTAGATGAGGCTCATTTTATTACACTCTTCTTATATTGAACGCATTTATAACTAGTCAATCAATTTCGTGTAAGCATTGATTGATCGATTTGGGTTAAACGCCGTTTTCAACAATTGTTCAGTCATATCACGTCGGCCAATTCACTTACTCATTTGTTTCCTGGTTTTCTCCTACCAGTACTCCACACAACATACTTTCCAAGCAACTGGCTGTTTTGCCACATTTACTGTTAGTCCATTGGTGAAAGATAAATGACGCTTGTCACAGTGACTTTTGCCAATCGCCGGAAATAATGTTGGCCGAGCTGGGGTTCTAACTCGCAGCCCCTGGATTGACAGCCCGTGTCGCCACCAACTGAGCTACCGGGGCTCGGCTTTTGTGTAAGAACCAATACAATTTAATTTAATTTAGTTTAATTTTAATATATATTACATCGAATGACAAATGTGAAGCAAATTCTTTAATTATCGCTGTCGATTTCTGTTTCCTGTCTACTCAACCAGTATTCGCCCTCGGTGGATATTGCACCCAGGAGCTTTGGTTATCAAGGCCTGTCGATCAACCTCTTACCAAGTGGTCTTGCGCACCGTTTAAAATATATTGTTAAACCAGCCAAAATTATATTAACGCATTAAAATATGATTTAATAAATTACACAAATAAGGAAAAAAGACACATATCAAACACAGTATGCGTTGTGAGATTGATCTTCAATCCTTTCAGACATGAGTCGTTCCACGAGAAAACCAACATTATGGACTCCGCGTAATGTATCGACCTGGATCAGCCTAAGCATGTCGCGCAGGCTAACCCGGACAGACATATTTTCGCCTCTTGTGGATTTTCTGTTTCAATAATCATTACTCTATACCTCTATCCCCCCTGTGAAGGAATGTGTCGGCCCGGATTAGTCTGCGCGGGCTGGTCTGGGTCGATACATTTACGCAGAGACCATAATGTTGGTTTCTTCGTGGAACGGCTCATATGGTGTTTATCTGATATTTGTAATATATAATTAATTAATTATATATATATATAATATATATATATATATCCACGTTAAAGACTGTATGCATGCCTGCGTATGTGCGTGTCTGAGTCTGCGTGTCTGCGTGCAAGGACTCGATTGTCTATCCATTGTTCGCACAAAACAGATTTTTGCAATAGACAATGATAGTGTAAGGAAGGTCAGACATTGATATGAACGAAACCAAGGCTGTCTTACATCAAATTACGGACAGCGAAATTACCCCTAAAATTACCAAAGAACCCCTCCTTGGTGTATCGATACTTTTCTTTCATAGTTTTTTTAATGACAACTTCAATTAAATTGAAATCAAATACCATAATTAAGTCCCTTGTTAAAAAGTACCTTTTATAGTCTCACACGGATATAGATGAGCCGTTCCACGTGAAAACCAACATTATTGATTCCGCGTAAAGTATCGACCCGGATCAGCCTAAGCATGCCGCGCAGGCTAACCCGGGCAGACACGTTTCGCCTTCTGTGGATTTTCTGTTTCAGGAATCATTACTTTACACCTCTATCCACCTGAGACGGAATGTGTCGGCCCGGATTAGCCTGCGCGGATTGCGCAGGCTGATCTGGGTCGATACATTACGCAGATACCATAATGTTGATTTTTATCGTGGAACGGTCCATATTTATATAATATATACACGTTCATGAAGTCTCACTTTCTTTTTTAATTATTTCACAGTAAATGAACGTCCGTGCAAGGAGCCCTCTGCCCCTCGGAACGGGAGTGTCATGGTGTGGGGCAACAATATGCTGATAGAGTACACCTGTGACCCGGGCCTGTTCCCGATAGGGGACGTTTTCGGATCCTGCAACCCCGTCACGAAGGCGTGGTCAATAAGGAAGCCCCCTTGTGTATGTAAGTACACTATATCAATACGAAACCCGCGTCATGCGATTAGAGGTCTTGAGGCATGGAGTTCAACCAGTAATTTCCGGCTCTTCCCAAATACAGCAAATCTGCAGCAGATGACTTTGAAAACATCTGGACAAAAAATGTGAAGAATCTCTATTAAGTGGAAGTATGATTACTGAAAAAAATTGAAATTAATGTGGGAAACGGCGAAATTGCTCATTATGAGCAATTTCTCCTTTTGTCACTTTATTTTCGAAAGTCATCTGCTACAGAAAGCGTCAATATTGGAGGGAAAAGTTACGGATAGCCCGGACAACATCTTATACATGTATGTATATTAAACCTCAACATCTTATACATGTATGTATATTTATCCCTTTCCAACTCGCAGATGCATTTAGACGCGTCTGCAGCAGACGTCTTCTGCTGTATATATGCATCAAAATATGTTCCGTCTCGCGAGAAAACCAACATTATGGCATCTGCGTAATGTATCGACACAGATCAGCCTGCGCAGTCCGCGCAGACTGATCCGGGCCGACATATTCCGTCTCATGGGGGATATATGTATAGAGTAATGATTTCTGTAAACGAAAATCAACAGGAGACGTAACATGTCTATCCGGGTATGCCTGCGCGGCATGCTAATAGGCTAATCTGGGTTGACACTTTACGCAGAGTCCAAAATGTTGGTTTTCTCGCGAGACGGCTCAATTATGTTCGAATTCATTTTCGAAACGGATTACTCTATCTCTGGTCAAGAAAACATTGGACTCCATAGCAGAAGATGCCGTTTGAAAGCATTATGGCCAAATAAGAATTGTTTCTCATGCTGAGCAATTTCCCACGCTGACACAATGTTTTCAAATGTTTTCAATTATAATACTCCCATCCATAACAAGTTTCCGTATTTCCCCCCAGATAAATTCAATGTCGGCTGCTGCAGATTTGATGTACGATATATCGTATATCGGAGTTGGTTAACCCTTTCCCTCATATAGACGCTTTCTGACGCCTCTGCAGCAGACGGCTTTTTGAAAACATAGTGACAAAAGAAGAAATTGCACAAAACGTGCAATTTCTCCTTTTGCCACAATGTTTTCCACTTTTTGTCATAGGTTATCCATTCAATTAGGGAGATTTTCTATGTTTTTACAAAATACGTTCAAAGTCGTCTGCTGCAGAATTATCGTGTGAGGGAAAGGGTTAATGATGCCATATTGGAATGGCAACAAGACACAAATCGCTGGAGACGGCTCTTATTTATTGTGTGTGTGTGTGTGTTTTTGTTTATATATCAGGGTCTTTCCCTGTACTGTGGCGTCATGTTTATCTGCAAACCATGAGTAAATAGGGACGTATTCAGATTACCCTAATAGCTAGGTGACTAATCGAAGAGTTATTTAAAATCTGAAAATGATTTGTTAATTCGACTTGCAGATTGCTCGTCGTGTTAGGGCAATCTGAATGATACCATGCTTTATCATGTTACTCTATCTCTGGTCAAGAAAACTGTTGACCCCATAGCAGAAGATGCCGTTTGAAAGCATTATGGTCAAATAAGAACGTCTATAGCTACTTTGAATTAACGTACATATAACGCATAGTCAAAACAAAGTCAACACAATATCAAATTTGACTCTACTTTAGAAGCATTCATACGGGGATAAAAACGTTTAGAGCTAAATAAAAGGAAACAAATACGCATACCGTGTTGGTTTAACAGGCATTATGTTTCCATAAAACGCACATTTGTGGGTAGATCATTTTAACCCTTTCCCTCATACGACAATTCTGCAGCAGACGACTTTAAACGTATTTTGTCAAAAAATAGAAAATCTCCATAATTGAATGGATAACTAAAAGTGGAAAACATCGTGGCAAAAGGAGAAATTGCACGTTTTGTGCAATTTCTTCTTTTGTCACTATGTTTTCAAAAAGCCGTCTGCTGCAGAGGCGTCCGAAAGCGTTTATATGAGGGAAAGGGTTAAGTACAATACGACGTTATGTCACAATACACGTACGAGTGTGTACGAATGATTGAACGTCACGATAGTTTGTATATATTTCACGTATATTCATATGATATAGTGAAACATGTATTCTTTGGTGACTTATATGCCAATGGAACGGGTGTCAATTATCAAATAATAATTGTTTAAGTATGAATGTAAAGTATAGTTCCAAAGTTTAATACATACACTCAGCACATGTTAAATGTGATATGATGTGATTATACATGTTAACATATATAGTGTTTGATGTTACGCATGTCACAATAATAATCAATTTATTTTAATATTCACGAATCCACTGTTAAATTATGAATGTATATTATAAATTGCATTGTTAATAACCAATTTTCTTACTTACAAATTCTCGTGATTGGCAATAAGTATCCCTTTTACACTTATACCACTGTTAGCATATTCGTTTTTAGACACAAAAAACACACCGTAAGATAGGGTTATATATAGATATACCCTTAAATAGGCGATGTAAAAATAAACATTACAAATTTCAAGTGTTAAAACAACACAGATTGTTTTGCAGATAATTTAATGTGATTCTTTAATGATTTGATGAATGAATTGTCATTTTTACCACGAACTTGATATAATATAGGTGTCTGTATATCGTAGAAGAAGACAAGTTAAGTCTGTTTTGAATCAGACAAACAATTATAAACCCATTTTCGTTTCATTTCTTTCCGCTGCTATCATCGTGTTTAATTGGTAACGTGATCTTTCTAGAAGTTAAAATATGACTTCATTGTGTGGTTTAAAACATGGGTCAACGTAATAGGTAACCTTTCCTCCCCATATGTCAAAATCAATTAACCCAAACCCTTGTGGTTGGGATCAGGTATAATCTTATATGGGTGTGTTCCCAATTTATATGTCGTCTGCACTCTATGTAGGTGATCTATGGAATCTTTCGCACATGCATAATGACAATTTAAAACATTGTCGCTGGAGAGAGCAATTTCTCAAATTGAGCATTTTTTCCTTTAGTCACAATGCTTTCAATTGTCGTCTGCTGCAGATGCGTCAAAATCCGTCTGTAAATGGGAAACGATTACTATGACATTTAAGTAACCGTCCGAGGAAATACTTAAAACAATATTTTCAAATCATAAAGAGGACAGCATACTATGCAATATAGTGACATGAGAGACAAGAATAAGTACTCGTGAGCCATTGCTTCAAACCTTTCCAGATTGCAGACGCGTTTTGACACATTTGCAGCAGACGACTTATAAAATCATTGCGACAAAAGAAGAAATTGCTCACAATGAGCAATTTCTCCTTTTGCCACAATGTTTTAACTCTATTCAATAAGCAGACTATCATTTAAAGCGATGTCCTATATTTAGGACTTGATCATTTCGAAGTCGCATGTAGCAGATATAGTGTATGTGGTAAAGGGTTAAACCTAAGGCCTTGAATCAGTCGACATTTGATGCCCCAGTAGTAGTAGACGACCTTTTGTATAACAAACCTATTTAAGATTTTCCGCTGAGTCAATTATTTTCCTTAACCCTTTCCCCTCATACGACAATTCTGCAACAGACGACTCTGAACAATTTTTGTAAAAAAAATATAGAAAATCTCTATAATTGAATATATAACCTATGACTTAAAGTTAAAAATATTGTGGCAAAAAGAAGAAATTGCTCGTTTCGAGCAATTCCTTCTTTTGTCACTAATGTTTTCTAAAGAGCCGTCTGCTGCAGAGGCGTCAGAAAGCGTCCATATGAGGGAAAAGGGTTAAAAAGCGTTTATTCTACATCGTTTGATGTAAGATGACCATGACAATCAAGGACATAGGTCACACAAGACATCCGATCGGCGCTAAGCCTTTCCCCACATAGATCAAGATGCTTTCTGACGTACCTGCAGCAGACGATGTTTTGGAAAACATATATGGCAAATGAAGAAATTTGTTAAAAATGAAAAAAGTTTTACTTTTAATACAATTTGCTCAATTTATTTCAATAAATGGTTATTTTTAACTCTTTCAGCGCCACAGGCAATATTGAAGTTTGTGCAAACAATGCAGATTCAGGTGAGCCAGCTCGTAACGAGCTTGTCTCACCTGAAATCAGCATTGATTGCCGTTTAGTTACCAAAATAGTCCAAAATTTACATAAATTGAGAAATGGACACACCCTATTTTGAACATGGAAGAATCTACAGTAAACAATTCGACGCTGAAAGAGTTAAAGAGTTCTGGATAAGGGGTGTTTTAAAACCCTTATTAAACCCCCTAACCCTATGCTGTTGGTACTCAAAAAGAATCGTCTCAGTGAGACGATTCTTTTGAGTACCCACAACATAGGGTTTGCTTTAATAATAAAAGAGATATTGTGGGAAAAAGAGCTGGATACCCCTTCCTTATCTGGACCTCTCTGAAAAGTCTTCCCATTTTTTTAACCAGACTTTTTTAAAAGTCGTCTGCTGCAAATATGTTGTATGTGGGAAAGGGTTAATGCCATGCTCTGTCAACTAAAAACCACAAAAAAGCATCAACATAGATAACAGAGACGAAACCCAGACAATACGATGACACCCGTTTATCCATGGGCAGGATTAACCCTTTCCAACATACAACAAATCTACAGCAGACGATTTTGGAATTATCTCGGGGAAAAAAACTTCGAATCCCCTATATAGATGTTGGTATAATTTTACATAAAAAAGGTTGAACTCATTGTGGCAAAATTTGAAATTGATCATTATGTGAAATTGATCACACATTGATCATTATGTGAAGTTGATAATTATGTGAAATTGATCATAATGTGAACTTTCTTCTGTTGCTACAATGATTTCAAATGTCGTCTGCTGTCTGCTGTCATCTTCAATGGATACCTGGACATCTTGATCGCTTTTGTTACCTATGGTGAAAAGCGTTTCTCTCCCGTATTATATACTATATATATTAAAACAGTCACATAAAAGAGGATAACACTTTCATGGGTTTATAATGATATTCTATTCTTTCGTCTATGCATCAATGTACAATAGACGAAATTTGAAAAAAAAAATCGAGACAAACATCGGGAAATTGTCTGTAAATGAAAGTATAACTATTGAATAAATTTGAAATTATTGTAGCAAAAGTTGAAAATGCTCATTATGATCAATTTCTATATTTGTCACAATGTTTTCAACGGTCGTTTGCTACGGATGCGACAAATGTATCCGACTGTGTGAAAGGGTAAATTTATTGTCCCCGAAACGATACGCCGTTAATTGAATGATAACGCGGTTTTCTTTATATTACATATCAAATGACAAAGACATTTTTCTTTCTGTTTTTCTAATGTTGGTCATATAAATATTTACATTGTCCGCCAAGGCCTTTACTTGTTACTTTGATCGCCGCGGTGTTGTAGTGGTTAACTTGAGCGACCGCATAAGGAGGTCGAGGGTTGGATCCCAGGCATAGTCAAACTAAATACTAATAAAGTGGTATTAATGACTGTCCCTACTTCAGGACAGTGGGTAAACACTACGACTGACTCGGTTTGTGTGGACGAGTAGTTCTTTGTCAAACAAAGAAAGTATTCATCGCACGAAAGTATATTTCCTATGGTAACAGCTTTGGGTATAATGTAAAGAAAGTCTTGCCATTCTTAAAATAAAAACGTGTGAAGTTTATTCTTCTGATTACGATTTTACAAACTATCAAGAGGGGTCAATGTCAAATTTCACGTTATAGAATCATGCTTATTTATAATTCGAAAACTTTGTCGATTATGTTCGTGTAGTTAAATATATCTTTAAAAAACAATTCACTTATAATGTAAGGATTTTGCTAATCATTTATTTTTATTTTTGGCAATGGGTGCTTGTTAAGTGATAAAATCAAATTTACAATTGTGTTAATTTAAACATTACGTAGCATTTCAAGATTTTTCCTCTTAACCCTTTCCCTCATATAGACGCTTTCCGACGCCTCTGCAGCAGACGGCTTTTTGAAAACATAGTGACAAAAGAAGAAATTGCTCAAAACGAGCAATTTCTCCTTTTGACACAATGTTTTCCACTTTTAGTCATAGGTTATCCATTCAATTATGGAGAGTTTCTATTTTTTGACAGAATATGTTCAAAGACGTCTACTGCAGATGTCCTATGAGGGAAAGTGTTAAGTGAGAAAATCAAATTTACAATTGTGTTAATTTAAACATTACGTAGCATTTCAAGATGTTTCCTCTTAATATTTTCCCACTAGTCCTATAACATAAGACCCGGCCGGGTAGCTCAATTGGTAGCGTATCAGACTCGTGATCTGGAGGTCACAGGTTCGATACCCGGTTGCGGCGACATTCTTTCGGGCGATGTTTTCCATTGCCTCTCACCTCTGATCTATGTGAGAAAGTAGTCAGTGGCTTCGAAAGAATGTTGTGTAAGTACTGGTGTGGGAAAGCCAGGAAAACATGGGTAGGTGCACTGACCGCCGTGATATGACCAAAGCTGTTGAAAGCAGAGTTAAACTCCAAACAAACAAACAAAACCTATAACATAAAGACTCCGTTGACAAGCACGGATGCGGGAAAGGTAGTCCCTATAATATATGACCTCTCACAAGCTCGAGCCTGTGAGAGGTCATATATTATAGGACTACCTTTCCCACATGGAAGCACATTTTGACGCATGTTCAGCTGACGACTCATGCCACAATGATTTCAACTCAGTTCGATAAACGTACCTTTATATAGATAGTTTTTATTATACCCCCAGATACATAGTATATGGGGGCTATATAGGAGTCACGCTTGTCGGTTTGTCCGTCGGTCGGTCCGTCGGTCTGTGGACATTTCTTGTGAACACTATTTCTCAGCAACCCTTGGTCAGAATTCAATATAACTTCACAAGAATGATTGATACCAAGCCTAGTTGTGCATATTGTCGGCGTGCTGCACTGGATTTTTTTAAAATGAGTTATGGCCCCTTGAATTTCACATACATATGTATATTGTCAGGCACCAGCTGGGGGTATTCATCACCTTCAGTGATATTTCTAGTTATATTTTGTCTTGGTAGTTTTAAAGTTGTCTGATGCGCAATGGACATAGCAGTACTGGTGCGAGAGATCTAGTGATAACATGGCTAGTTGCAATGGTCAGCGTGATATAACTGGGGGGGGGAAAATGTTACGAACGGGAGTTTAACTCTTTTAGATTAATCATTCTATTTTTGACAAGATCCCTACCAGCAACATTGAAGTGCGTGCGAATTATAAAGGAGAATAATTTAAATAATGGAGAAAGATGAATCGGCATAACGCGATATATATAATGAGGTATACTTTAATCCCTTTCCCACATGTAATACACCTGTAGTAGACGATTTTGAAAATATGTTGGCAAAACCGTGTAAAAAAAAAAAAAAAAAAAAAAGTAATTATTGAATAGGGTTGAAAACATTGTGACAAAAGGAGAAATTGCTCATCATGAGCAATTTCTTCTTTTGTCACAATGTTTTCAAAATACATCTGCTATAGAGGGATCTACATGTGGGAAAAGGGTTGTGCCTATATTTAATCATCATTGTACGCCCATATTAACTATATCGTATTTACCCCCTTTTCACATTTAGACGCTTTCTGACGCCTTTGAAGCAGACGCATTTTGAACACAATGAGACACAAAGAGAATACACTCATACATGAGCAAAATTCCGCTTTTTCCCCACTATGTTTTCCTCTCTATTCAATAGTTATACGTACGATATTTTTGCCCGGGTGATTTCAAATTCGTCTGCTTTATATACAGATGTGTTGTATTGTGGGAAAAGGGTTAATCTATATACCTATAACTTTTTAATAGGGTGGTATATCACCTCATTGTGGCTAGATCACTTTAAGTACAATAGGTCGTGTTCAGTTACTGAGTATTTATGTAAAGTGAGTGAAAAGAGAATGATATATCCGATTTAGAAAACTCGAAAAAGGGATACAATGCAGCAGTAAAACTACCAGTATTCCAAGTTATTTCACGAATTCCCTTTTCCCTGATGTAGACCCAAGTTTCACGCATTTGCTGCGGACGGCTCTATAAAGGAACTAAAGGTTCGTTTTCGTTGCAGCAGACAAATTTGAAGACATTTAGAGAACATTAGGGTAAATCTTTATAACTCACAGAACAATAATTGAATAGATTTGAAAAAACATTTTGTGCAATTTTTCCTTGTTTTCAAACGTCTTCTGTTGCAGAGGCGTCAGACAAGGGTTAATGAGATCCCAGTACGGAGAGTTAATAATCCACCGAATCGCTAGACCCCGATCTTATTTAAACCTTTCCCACATACAACAATTCTGCAGCAGACGACTTTGAAAACATAGTGACAAAATCCTTAAAAAACTCCATAAAAGATAAAAGCTTAATTGTTAAATAAAGTTGAAAACATTGTGGCCAAAGGAGAAATTGCTCATCATGAGCAAGTTCACCTTGAGCCGCAATGTTTTTAAAAGTCGTCTGCTGCTATTGCGTCAAAATGCGTGCAGGGGGGAAAGGGTTGATAAGAATATAGTAATTGAATAGTTGAAAATATTAATGCAAAAAGATAAATTTCTTGTAATGAGCAGATTTTCATTTTTTTTATAAAAGATAGCTTAATTGTTAAATAAAGTTGAAAACATTGTGGCCAAAGGAGAAATTGCTCATCATGAGCAATTTCACCTTGAGCCGTAATGTTTTTTAAAAAAGTCGTCTGCTGCTATTGCGTCAAAATGCGTCTGCAGGGGGGAAAGCGTTGATAAGAATATAGTAATTGAATAGTTGAAAATATTAATGCAAAAAGATAAATTTCTTGTAATGAGCAGATTTTCCTTTTCATAAAAGATAGCTTAATTGTTAAATAAAGTTGAAAACATTGTGGCCAAAGGAGAAATTGCTCATCGTGAGCAATTTCACCTTGAGCCGTAATGTTTTTTAAAAAAGTCGTCTGCTGCTATTGCGTCAAAATGCGTCTGCAGGTGGGAAAGGGTTAATCCGACTAGTATCTCGACCTTGCACCTAAAGATAGGGGGACGCCACAAGAATGCATTTCGTCTAGCGCGATTCATTTACCCTTTCCACACACAACCAATTTACAGCAGACGACTTTGAAAACATTTGATCAAAAGTATAATAATATTGTTATCTGCAGCAATCGAATTTGAAAGAATCTCGGCGAATTTATGAAACACTCTCCATCAATGAAACACAAGAAATCTCATTTAAGAATAAACTGCTCTGATATTTCAAATAATTTTAAAAGGCGTTTGTACTTAGAATATTCAATTGATATAAACAAAAATATAAATATAATAATATCCTTCACAAGTAAAGGGGGTTTCTATTTCGTAATTTCGTAAACGCACGTTTCAATTGATCACGTTTATATTTATGGCAAAATTATAAAAACCACAGCATTTACAATCCTCATTTAAAGTGAAAACGTACATTTCTGAAATGCTAAGAAAACTGATAACCTAGGTTTGCGGTTAACCCTCCTTTTGACTAATAGGATCTGATTGTTTATCTCCATCTATTTGAATACCTAACACGTCGTGGTTTTTCTTAAAAGTTATAAATAGCGACCTAACGTCAACATTAAAGTATGTTAACAAAACACTAAAGTTGTTCTTCTTTCCGAACTGAAGTAAAACAATCGCCAATGAAGACTTCTGCTCAAGAGGAATTCTGTAAAACAATGTTGAACATAGCAAATTATGCTTAACATTAGCATTTTCTCCCATGTTCACAATGTTTTTATAACCTATACATTTATAAATGTTATACGTAAACATTTTTGCCTAAGATTTAATGAGCCGTGAGTTACATACATCGATAACAGAATCATGAAATAGCTTATCTCATAAGTCAATATTGTAATACAAATAGGCTACGCAAGGCTGATATGTACCCGAAAATGAGTAGTCCTTCCTATTGTCATAATGTTCACAACTATATATCAACATAATACGTAAACAAATTTGCCTAAGATTTAATGAGCCGTGGGTTACATACATCGATAAAAGAATCATGAAATAGCTTATCTTATAATTCAATGTTGTAATACAAGTACGCAAGGCTTATATGTACACGAACATGAGTAGTCCTTCCTAATTTCATAATGTTCACAACTATATATATATAGCCTCAGATTTAAAGAGCTGTCAGTTATCTTAACAAACATCGATTAACGAATATAGAAATAACTTGTGCGATAAGTCAATATTGTTATCCCTTTCCCCTCATACAACCATTCTGCAGCAGACGACTTTGAACATATTTTGACAAACAATAGAAAATCTCTTTAATTGAATGGATTACCTATGACTAAAAGTGGAAAACATTGTGTCCAAAAGGAGAAATTGCTCGTTTTGAGCAATTTCTTCTTTTGTCACTATGTTTTCACAAAGCCGTCTGCTGCAGAGGCGTCAGAAAGCGTCTATATGAGGGAAAGGGATATATACAAGTTTGTTAGTCTGATATTTACACAAAAAAACGAGCAGTTCTTCCTATGATAACAATGTTTACAACTATATATGAATACATAATACGTAAATAGTTTAGCCTTCGATGTAATGAACTGTCAGTTACATACACCAATTACAGAATCGCAAAAAAAACCAAGTACGTTAGTATTATATGTGCACACAAACGGAATATTTCTTCCTATTTACATAATGTTTGCAGCTTTTTTTTAGCGTAATACGTAAACATTTTAGCCTGCGATTTAATAAGCTATGAGTAACATTAATCGATCAAAGGATCGTGTTCGATTAGTCAATATTGTAACACATGTACGTTGAACTGATATGTACGCCACAAAACCGAGCATTATTTCCTCCTACTTTCTCATTTCCCCCCCCAACTATTTATCAGCATAATTCTTCATAAGTAAGCCTTAGATTTAACCCTTTCCCTGATACAACAATTCTGCAGCAGACGACTTTGAACACATTTTGACAACAAATAGAAAATCTCTTTAATTGAATGGATTACCTATGACTAAAAGTGGAAAACATTGTGTCCAAAAGGAGAAATTGCTCGGTTTGAGCAATTTCTTCTTTTGTCACTATGTTTCAAAAAAACCGTCTGCTGCAGAGGCGTCAGAAAGCGTCTATATGAGGGAAAAGGTTAATGAGCTGTGTATGCTATTCTTGGTTTGCAGCGTTCACAATTATAGTTTAAGTTAAGCAGAACATGATACCCGAATATTGTTTAACATTTTTGTCCACATAAAAACAAAAATGTGCAGCAGACGACTTTGAAAACATCTACGGAAAAACATGGACAGTCTCTATAAATGAAAGTATAATTACCGAAAAGAGTTGAAAACTTTGTGGCCAAATTTAGAAATTGCTCGGTTTATCACATTGCTTTCAAAAATCGTCCTCTGCATAAGCATATGCGTCGAAATGC
The DNA here is from genome assembly GCA_031761405.1 of Serripes groenlandicus. Classification (NCBI taxonomy): domain Eukaryota; kingdom Metazoa; phylum Mollusca; class Bivalvia; order Cardiida; family Cardiidae; genus Serripes; species Serripes groenlandicus. The sequence continues at coordinate 16,987,915 of JASEVX010000006.1, forward strand.
ACCTGCAAGTGGGAAAGGGTTTAACATCGCGTGCAACGGGATAGGATTAAGTTGCAGTGGTAAACACGGAAACAGTTATAAGAGTATTTAGTCACCAATAGCTCTAAAAACTGTTCTTAATCTAAAAACTTAATCAAAATATAAAACTAATTATTGATTGACAAAACCAAATTGGTTCATTAAAATTTTCAAAATTTTGAAATGCATCTAATTAAAATAATTGACGAAAGGAGTCCTGAACAAAGACATGTATCAATTCTCTAGTATAAATACATGAACGATTTTTAACATTAACAACACTGTTTTTTCCCTTTCCCAATAATGTTCTTAACTTTAAATCAAATGTTACATAATTTCGTCAAACCAAACTTTCTACATATTCCTCAGAGGAATTCTAAGAACAAATATGAATCTATAACGCAAAAACCAGTAAATCATTAAAATACAACAATACTATTTAAGTTACCTCTCGTGAAAACAAAAACTCTATTCATATCAGCTGTTAAAATTAAAAACACTATAATTAATCAAAGCTGACTTACCTGATGAAATCAAACACTAATGAAACAAAACGACAACACGGTAATAATAAAACTCTTCCTTTTAAACGCGTTCACAAAATTTAAATTAAAATATGATCAGTATTAAACTATTTAAACTATCTCACACAAACTATTTCTATTTTAATATCCCCGACTTGTCGCATACCACAGCTTAACACTGCATTCGATAGTAATATTATGTATTTTATCCACGTGTTTTCATCGCCAAATATTTATAAAATTACTACCGACTCTCTTCTCCCCCCCGTATTTATAGATCTCGCGAACCTCACGAAGCATTCATCCGTAGAACTGTATGACAAGTTTACGTGGTTTTTTCTTTATCTCTGATAAATGTTTTACCCTTTTTCGGAAGATACTTTTCTGGTTTATTGATTGGTTGTTTGTTTTTGGTGTTTCACGCCGCCTTTAAAACTATTGAACACTTTGGGTTATTTATATCACGGCGTTTCCGTGGTAAGTTACCAGTACTACTTCAGAACATTTATAATTTTGACGATAGCGACTCAGTCGTAACCATGAGCGCCAAGGTGTGAAAGCCATTAATAAAAAAAACATGTTTAAAGTCTTTGGTATGACCTGACCGGGGATCGCACCCGTGACCTCCGGTATCTTGAGACGAACGCTCTTTAGCTACACCATCGAGGTGGTCGGGGAATTATTTTTTAATTTTTTAATAAATCTTTCGTTTAAGACGTAATTTACCATGGAGGGGGATGGTCATCCCTTTTTGTATTGGTTTTTACATTTTGACCAGGGGACCCTGATTGCCCTATATCGCTAACCTGTTTTTTGATCGAGTATTACTGGTCTCAGAAATGCTAGGAAGATGACCTTTACCCCCTACCCAAACAGCGATGTATTTGACCAATTAAAATAGCTTGAACAATTTCTAGCAGAGGATCGAACTGGGGACATTTCTGTACATTATTTTGAAGTCGGATATGTTACTTCAATGCAGAATATTGTCAAAGCTTGTATTATGTGTACGGGCATATAAGACTGGCGGTCGAGAAAATGTCTTGAACACATCTGGTAAATATTCTTTGTTGAGAAGCAATGTAATTATTTAACCATATAGTCCAGTAATTGAAATAGTTTCCCACTTGTAGACGCATTCTGACGCCGATGGAAACAGAGGAAACAGACAACCTTTGATCACAGTGTGAAAGGAGAATTTCTCGATTTGCCACAATGATTTCATCACTATTTTATTTTGTTATCAAAGTCGTCGAATGCAATTTAGGGTTAACCCTTTCCCTCATACGACAATTCTGCAGTAGACGACTTTGGACACATTTTGTCAAAAAATAGAAAATCTCTATAATGAACGGATAACCTATGACTAAAAGTGGAAAACATTGTGGCAAAAGGAGAAATTGCTCGTTTTGAGCAATTTCTTCTTTTGTCACTATGTTTTCAAAAAGCCGTCTGCTACAGAGGCATCATAAAGCGTGTATATGAGGGAAAGGGTTAAGGAACATAATTAAGGATAATGGCTTACTACGGACCGTATCCGCTGTGTTATGGTTAGAGCGTATTCCCCGGGAGCGGGAGACCAGGGTTCGATCCCCGGCCGGGTCATACAATAGACTTGTAAAAATAGTAGTAATGATACCCCCCAATCCCCACCCCACCTTGGCTAGGAATAGCATTTCGGCTTATGCATATGTTGTAGGGATAAATCATACCGGTAGAACTGGTAATTTACCAACGGAACGCTGTGATATAACGAACACATTGTTAAAAGCGGCGTAAATACACTATTCAAACAATTAAACAAATAATTCAGTCATAGAATTTAGAGATTGATTGATTGGGGTTTAACGCCGTTTTTAACAATTTCTCAGTCATATCACGGCGGCCAGTTCACCTACTCATGTCTTTCCTGGTTTTCTCACACCAGTACTCCACACAACAATCTTCCCAAGCAACTGGCTGCTTTTCCTCATACACTTAGCCCATTGGTGGAAGACGAATGACGCATGTCGCAATGACTTTTGTTAAACGTCGGAAAGAAAGTTGGCCGAGCCGGGATTCGAACTCACAACCCCTGGATTGACAGCCCGCGTCGTAACCGACTGAGCTACCGGGACCCGGTAGAATTTAGAGAACTTAGCATGGTGGAGTGCCCATGTGCAAGGCACATTTTCTAGCCTAGTACTGGTTTGTTTACCCTTGGGATCATGAACAAGTGAACTGTCGCCGTGATATAACTGAATATAATAATGTTGAAAGCGGCGTAAAACCCCAATAAATAAATAAATAAATAGAGAACTCAGGGAGAGAGTGAAGGGTCGGCGTATGACGCGCCAAGTTGGCATCTTTAGAAAATACTTTTTACCATATATGTACATACAATCACGTCGGATTTTTTTGCAGGATGTGTTTATACCCGCGGTGCACTTTATTAACTCGTAAATTTATCGGGGGATACGAACCGTATGCATAAAAGATATTCACATGCTTTATTTTTTATTTTAAAAGGAAATGTATTGATACAATCTGATTTTAGATATATCTTATCGACATTCTTTTTTAAACCTACTAGTACGTGCCTAATTGATTAGCCATACATCGTCCTTTACGTCTGATTTCATGATATTGATATACTTTTCTAATAGTGTTTATCTGTATCTTATTCAATATATGCGATATATGACTATTGTTCAATACGTCCGTAAATAAATGCTCATTTCCATGCAAAGAATTGTCCTAAAGTACACGATCTGACTAAACGTACGTAGCGTTAATAGGAGATGATTTTAATGAGATTGAGAATTGTCAACCCTAATGTTCGATGATCTTTCTGTCAGTCTCGTTCTCTTTTTCTAACGTTTTCTCACGCGCTCTGTCTCTATTTACATATATCACGTTACGTTTGCAGTATATATTTACAGTGTTGTTGACAGTTAAGCGCTTTGATACTCTCCGTACAAACAACTTTACAGAACTATAATTACACCCCGTCTTATTAGGGTCGATTTGTTTGTAAGTATGGAGTTTTTAAGCCTCTGTTAACAATTTTAAGTTATATCACGGTGTTTCCTGGGTAACTTGCCAGTACTATTGGCCCATTGATCCTGTCACCTCACCAGCGAGTCCACCGTTTTGCTAACCTGACGCTCATGCGCGCCAAGGAAGAAAAGCAATTACTACCAAAGACCTTTAACCCTTTCCCACATACAACTAATTTGCAGCAGACGACTTTGAACATATTTTGTCAAAAAATGGAAAATCTCTATAATTGAATGGACAACCAATGACTTTAAGTGGAAAACATTGTGGCCAAAGGTGAAATTGCTCATCATGAGCAATTTCACCTTTGGCCACAATGTTTTTCAAAAATCGTCTGCTGCTATTGCGTTAACATGCGTCTGCAGGTGGGAAAGGGTTAAAAGCCTTTTGTATGACCATAGTCGTGTCGTTGTAATTATCTGATCAATTCTTTCAAACCGCTTCGTTGGTGAAGTGATATAGCGTGCGCCTCCAGTGCAGGAGGTCATGGGTTCGATTCCCGGCTTGGTAATACCAAATACTTAAAAAAATGGTAGTAATGGCTGCCCTCCTTGGCGATCAGAATTACGGAGTAAGCATTACGGCCGATTGGCATGGTGTCAGGATAAATGGACCAGTATTACTTACTTACCCAGGAAACGCCGTGATATAACTTAACAATTGTCGAAAAGCGACGTAAAATACCCAACAAACAATCGTCCAAACCAAAATGATTTATATCATACATATGAGCAGCGTTTGTCGATTAGGGCTCTCATTGCATCTGCGTAAAGTGAAGACTCAGGTGAAAAATGTGCATCACATTTTTTTTTCAGTCATATCACGGCGGCCTACCAATGTGCTACATGGCTTTCTCACACCAATACCCCACATATAAGGCTTTAAAAGCAACTGGTTGCTTTTCCATACATACCGTTAGCTCATTGGTTAAGACGAATGACGTCTTTCGCATTTACTATTACTAAACGTTGGAAATAATGTTGGCCGGGGTTCGGTTCCACCAGACAACCTCTGGATTGATAACCCACGTTGCTCACGACTGAGCTACAGAAGTTCGGCTCTTTAAGAGTTTAAGATGTATATGTTATGTATATTATTACGAGCCGCGTACGGTTTGTTGATTCTAATATTTGTCATTATTCAAAATTTATATTAGCGTCAAAATGGTAGGTCTAAGGTTATCACGTTATTTGGTTCTAGATACAACTTCTGACACAAAACCTTAACCCTACTACCATTTTGACAAATACTATGACAAAAAATGTTAAAAACGGCGTTTAACCCCAACCGATCAATATACGCGTAAGTGTTGTAATTGTATATGAACTGAAAGGTGTAAGTCAAATATTTGATTACCATTTTAGTAGATCATTTACCGTAAGATTATTTAACAAAAGCCCATAAATAATCCACCACTAAAAGTCAACCAAAAACACAATTGACATCCTTACATAATAGACCAGTCTAAATATAAACACGGGGGAAAACCAAGCCTAAACATCCTACCTTTGTGAGTAATACGGCGAGATACCTTATCCGAACAAAAAATGTTTATTACCAAACATGCACTTTTAAAGGGACAGTTTCTCTTTGCAAAATGCTACATTCTTAAGCATTGTCATTGAAATTCGTTGTAGGAATCCGCCGTGGCCGATTGGTTGGTAAGGGGGGGATTGTTGAAACCGGACTTCCCGGTTGATCCCGGTCGCGGTGGTCATTGTGTAGTGTCCTTTTCTAGCATTGTACTGGTTTGTTTACGCAGAGCTCATTATAAGTTATTGGGTTTGTTACTGACCCACTACGGAAATATAGGGGGGTCTGTAGGATTAATAGGGGGCGAGGCGAAAGCAGAGTCCCCCTATTCATCCAACAGACCCCCTATATTTCCGTAGTGGGTCAGTAACAAACCCAAAAATGTATTTATTTCGTCGACCACTTTAAACTGAACTATACTGTAACTTGTTCATATGTGTTGGTAGCATACTATGACGTCATGAGCAAAAGATCTATCAATATTGATTAAATAATTGGAATATATATATTATTTAACAAAATACACCAGTTCAACATGAACACATTTATTTCAATTCATTTCATTTCTTTCTGGGTAACTGGTAACATTTGAGAGCCACTTTACAAAAAACCAACCTTTAAACTGACATTTTTTTACTTTACTCACCCCCTATAGAAATATAGGGGAGTCTGCACGTGACACGCTTTAACCAATGAAATTGCTAGAATTTCGTGGGAGGCGAAATAAGAATACACGTTCTGTCGACGTGACGTTACTGGAATAATATTGAAAACGGCGTAAAATCTCCGGTTCACCGTCCGATACGCACTTTTGTTAATTGCTTTAAACTCTATGAACCCGGCGATGACGGAATAAAGAGAAGCAGCTCGATGTTCCCTTTTCAGACGTGGTGTAGCCAGTTACACCTATAATCAGACCCCCCACCCCCACACCAACGGCTGACCAGTAAAGCCGCTCCTTTCCGCTAATTTGTGAATATTCATTAAAGGGGGGAAATATATGTATTATTAATGACTGCTGTACGTTTTCAATGAAATGATGTATCTTGACCGATCTATATGATGTCAACATTCTAAATATAGATCGATTCGATAGATTTGACCATATTCTTTATACAGCAATGAACATGTACTGAGAACATATTTTTTTTTAGATGAGTTAGCGTAGAATTATCTGAAGTAAATATGTTATCAGGTATAACAACGTCGACATCAATTTTGACATTTTGATAGTATTTTTTAATGTACCTAAGAATCATCATTAATATGTCAATAGATTTTGTGATAGTTTCTTTGGTGTTTGACAAAATTTATGTTTCGACGTTTCTTGGAAAAGTTACCAAGTACCATCGGTCCATTTACCAGCGATACAGTCGCAATGATAACCTCATAACACTGAGTGGAAAGGAGCTATTACTAACATTTTGAAAGTCTTCGATATGATTCGGCCGAGGATCGAATCCGCGCACTCCCGCACCCGAGGCAAGACGCCCTACCACCTTCACCACCGAGGCGGTCAATTTAAGCCTTGTTCTATGATTATCTTGTGTCACTAGTGAAACGCAACATGTAGGTAGAAGACTGACTATAAATGCGATTGCTGTTAACCCTTTCCCCTCATACGACAATTCTGCAGCAGACGACTTTGAACATATTTGGTCAAAACATAGAAAATCTCCATAATTGAATGGATAACCTATGACAAAAAGTGGAAAACATTGTGGCAAAAGGAGAAATTGCACTATGTTTTCAAAAAGCCGTCTGCTGCAGAGGCGTCAGAAAGCGACTATATGAGGGAAAGGGTTAAGACAAATTAAAATTGTCATTTGAGATGAAATTATAGGTAATCTGTATGAAAAATAAAACTTCACGCTTGAGGAAATCAAAGATATGTACGCTTTTTTTATGGGCAATTATTCTTCAATCAAGATAAATACAATTTTCTTTCTAATTCTAAATTCACAAAGTAATAACGAGTTTTTATTGAATTGAAATAGATCTATAAAATCCTTCACATTTGATATGCCGAGCCCCGGTAGCTCAGTCGGTAGCGACGCGGGCTGTCAATCCAGGGGTTGTGAGTTCGAATCCCGGCTCGTCCAACTTTCTTTCCGACGATTGACAAAAGTCAATGCGACATGCGTCATTCGTCTTCCACCAATGGGCTCAGTCTATGTGGAAAAGCAGCCAGTTGCTTGGGAAGATTGTTGTGTGGAGTACTGGTGTGAGAAAACCAGGAAATGCATGAGTAGGTGAACTGGCCGCCGTGATATAACTGAGAAATTGTTAAAAACGGCGTTAAACCCCAATCAATCAATCAATCAATCAATCACATTTGATATAACATACAAATCAATTTGTATGGACCCCGAAGACGAATTCGGTTAAAATCAGCTGAAAAGACAAAAACCGCACTCGCATTGCTCTTTTTATTATGCAAGACAGAAACGCCCTTGCGCTAACTGTCGTTATTCAGTGAACCCAAACCCACAGGCAATCTCAAAAGGGAATATACCCTTAAAGTGTATACCGTACGAAATATACAGCGTATCAAGCATGGGGTGTCCGCCCACTGCATTTAATTACCAAACAAACCAGGTTACGGGAAAACGAACCTTCGAACATTTTTTAACTCCCTTTTTCCTACATACGACTTAGTCTGCAGCAGACGACTTTTTACAACTTTGAACACATATAGGCAAAAGTATGTTAAATCTCGCTATATGCAAGTATAATTATCTAATATGGTTGAAAACATTATGGCAAAATGTGAAATTGCTCATCAATTTACGACAATACTATAAAAAGTAGTCTGCACATTTTTAACTCTCTTTTCCTACATACGACTTAGTCTGCAGCAGAGGACTTTTTACAACTTTGAACACATATAATATGGTTGAAAACATTATGGCAAAATGTGAAATTGCTCATCATTTAACGACAATGTTAAAGTAGTCTGCTACAGATGACTAAATACCGTCGATGTGCGGAAACGGTTTAACGTTGGCACTTACGATCGAATCTACACACGTTTTTACGATCATAACCGTTTCAACAATATTTGACAGGGAAGACGTTTATTACATTGTGTGGATGCATATGAATCTGATCTGGGTCCTCACTGGTCGATGACCCTTTCCCCACATACAGAAGCTATCTGACGCCTCTGCAGCAGCAGACGATTTTTGAAAACACTGTTTCAAATGGATAAATTAAGCATGATGAGTAATTTCTCCTTTTGCCACTTTGCTTTCAACTCTTATTTAATAATTAAACTTTTATTTAAACAGATTGTTCACACTCTTTCCAATATGTTTTCAAAGTCGTCTGCTGCAGATTTGTTGTCTGTCGGAAAGGGTTAAGATCTAGAATACCAGTTTTTCTATGACGTAGCTTAAATGTATTATTTAAAATTCTTCCTCCATGATCACGTTTTGGTGTGCATCGAGACGGTAGAGTTTGCCTTTCAGTCTGTCTACGCATTGCAATTGCACCTTTAGCGTGTTAGGCAGGGGCTTGACATATGAGCCGTCGCGCGAGAAAACCAACATTATGGCCTCTGCGTAATGTGTCGATCCAGATCAGCCTGCGCAGTTCGCGCAGACTGATCCGGGCCGACACATTCCGTCTCAGGGGGATAGAGGTATAGAGTAATGATTCCTGAAACAGAAAATCCACAGGAGGCGAAAATTGTCTATCCGGGTAAGCCTGTGCGGCATGCTTTGGCCGATCCGGGTCGATATTTTACGCAGACACCACAATGTTTTTTTTTTTTTGTGGAAACGGCTCAGTAGTTGTTTTGTTTAAACGGCTCATGAGCTCTTTTAGCGCCGAATTTCCTAAGGTAGACTCTTCCAACTTCAAAATCGAACGACACCATTTTTAATGTAATAAGAGTATTGGAATATTTTTATAACTAAAAGGCAAACAATGCTGATTTCATGGGAGCAAGCCCGTTGAGAGCTGACTCACCTGAATGTTATTGTTTGCTTAAACCTGAATATTTTGACCCCTTTGTAAACAATGCAAATTTAGGTGCCATTGCTCAGAACGAGCAATGGCACCTAAATTTCCATTGTTTACCAAGAAAAATGATTTAACGCTTGTGAAGACTTTAAAGCGGGGTGATTAATCTTGGTAAAAAAATACCGATTCGAGTTACAACCGTTTTACACCAAGCCCTCGATATACTATTATGATAGGCAAAAGGGTCTGGCCACAAGTTCTCACAACATTAGATACGACCATTCCCTTTCAACTTTATTTTACAATTATGAAGATGGCTTTGATATATTGAAGTTATGAACATTGTGACAGGTAAGGACAGGTAAGCCCCCCACTTACTCACAGCAGTGTTAAACGAAGCCTCTCTCATAATTATTGATTGAGTAATAGATTGAATGGGGTTGAACTCCGTTTTTAACAATAACTCAGTCATATCACGGCTGCCAGTTCAATATCTAATTATGTGTTTCCTGGCTTTCTCCTACAACTACTTTAACAATACAATACAATACAATACAATACAAAATATTTTATTTGCAATCATGTACAAGCAGTACAAATAACAAAATACAGAGAATATAATGTGATGATGTAGTTTCAATAAGTCAGATAGTGTTGAGAAGGTTTGTTATTAAATGATCTAAATATCCATATGGATAGCACAATGTGTATGCTACAGGCTAGCTATGATAACTATTAAACTATGTTGAATTATATTAATTGTGTATAGAGATTGTTAGTAAATAAGAACAGAATGTATTGTTAATTATTTGTGATAACTTCAGTCCTTTAACACACCGTACTTTCCGAGCATCTTGCTGATTTTCTACAAAGACTTTGATCCAATTGGTGGAAGTCGAAAGACTGTTTTCAAACGTCGGAACTGAGAATGTTGGCCGAGCTGGGGATCTAACTCACATCCCCTCGATTGACAACCCGCGGCGTATCAAAAACATAATACGGTATATAATATCTTGAGTGCGAAGGCTACACTTTTAAATTGTAACGGGCAGGACGGTCATGGTGGAGTGCCCTTGGGCGGGGCACATTGTCTAGCCTAGTACTGGTTAGTTACTGGTGAAAGTCATCATGCTTACCGTTTCTCGTCTTTCACGAATCGGCTAAAACAGTCTAAATGGGAAGGTAGTCAGTTGCCATGGAAGTAATAGTGTGTGGAGGTTCGAATGAAACAAGATATAAACTTGTAAATGAAGTGAGGGCCGTAATATAACTCAAATTAATTAATCAGTTCATCAAACCGTGGAACATTATTCAACTCTTAGTCAGGAATCCGCTGTGGTCGAGTGGTTAGCGTCGGGGATTTCGAAACCGGGTGTCCCGGGTTCGATCCCCAGTCGCGGCACTACGGTCATGGTGGAGTGCCCTTGGGCAAGGCACATTTTCTAGCCTAGTACTGGCTTGTTTGCCCAGGGATCATGAATAATTAAATTTAATTGCGCGCTAAATGACCTTAGCTGTCGATGCGCCATAAAACAATATACATTCATTGATTCAACTCTTAGTCACGCTGATTTAACAAACAAACAAACAAACAAACAAACAAACACACACACACACAACAATAACATACAATAAGACTATAGGACACGGAGGTTATTTGGTATGTTGTTGACATACGTGCTAGCTTAACACGTTTTAGTCATTTAATTGACATACTTATACTTGTATGACGTAACGGCTATTTAATATAGGTATACCATCCTGCTGACACTTTGTTATGCACGTAAATGAGTCACATCACAAAAACACCGATATTCGAATGTTTTGAATATAAAATGGCGAGTAAAATTATATTGTGAACCCGGATGTTGTTCAGAACCACTCCTCAGAGACTATGTGGCGAATAGGGGAAGATTCTGATTAGATGGCAGGTTGATCTGGCCGCATAGTTTTCACAATATATACCGATGAGTCGGACAATAACCTAACTATATACCGCTGAGTTAGATAATGCCCTAATTATTTACCGCTACGGAAGAGAATCTCCTAATTATTTATCGTTGAGTAAGACAATGCCTTTATTATCTACCGCTGTGTAAGACAATTCCCTATTTATATATAATGATGCGTAACACAACATCCTTATTATCTATTGCTGTGTAAAACAATGTCCTAACTATATATAATGATGCGTAGACACAACATCCTAACAATATACCGCTGCGTAAGAAAGTTTCCTATCTATCCACCGCTGAGTAAGACAATGCCCTACCTATCTACCGCGACGGGAGACAATTCCCTAATTATCTATCGCTGCGTAAGACAATGCCATACCTATCTACCTCGATGGAAGACAATTCCCTAATTATCTATCGCTGCGTAAGACAATAGCCTTACTATATACCACTGCGTAAAAGAATAACCTAACAATATACCGCTGCGTAAGATAATAACCTAACAATATACCGCTGCGTAAGAAAGTAGCTAAACGACCTATTTGAAGCTACGCATGCGTACACCCTGATACCCCTGGAGACACAAAATGGGTATCTTGGGTGGGTGGAAGGGCGAAATGCTCATTGAACAAGTTAACAACAAGATCGATCGAATGGGCACGGGGTTTTAAATACATATTACAAACCCAAGTTCAAGGTTCATCATGCGAAAGCCATTACACTGTAAGAGCAGAAACTGTAACGCTTTCCGGACACAGTTTGTGTTTATTCGGTACATAATTTGTCGAAATATCAAATCAAAGGGAGAAATTGCTCAACATAATAAATTTCTTCTCTACATAATAAATTTCTTTCTTTCTTTCTATGTAGTGTGCAACAGACCTGTTGTACGATGGAAAGGGTTAACATGTAAATTACTGTATCAGCACACGATGATAATTTCATTTGTCAAACAAACAGTATGTCTAATTTACACCTCAAGTAAGGCCGGGGTGAACTTATTTAACCTTCTATGAAACAGAACGCTGGAGCTTCGACATAATAATATTAAACATGAATTGACTTCATTAACTAACTCTGTATGAAACGGGATGCTAGAGTTTCAATACAATGATATTAAACATAAATTGTTTTTATTGAACAAACTCTGTATGAAACAGGTCATGATAGCTTTTATATAATGAGATCAACCATGAATTGTGTTCATGAATTTACTCTGTATGAAACAGGACGCTAGAGATTCAATATAATGATATTAGACATAAATTGTTTTCATTGAACTCACTCTGTATGAAACAGGTCATGAGAGCTTTTATATAATGAGATCAAACATGAAGTGTATTCATGAACTTACTCTGTATGACACTAAACGCTAGAGTTTCAATGAACATGAATTGTTTCCATGAACTAACTCTGTATGATACAGAACATGAGAGTTTTAATGATATTAAACATGAATAGTTTTCATGAACTAACTCTGTATGATACAGAACATGAGAGTTTCAATGATATTAAACATGAATACTTTTCATGAACTAACCCTGCATGACAAAGTATTAAAACATAAGCTGCTTTCAGTGTTGAACAAGATCCGTCCGTGCTTTCGAACAAACTACCCTTGACTTTTTCCCACATACACACAAAATCGGTTGCAGACAACTGTGCAAACATCCAAAAAATATATAAATAAAAAAAAAACTATTGGAAGTAGTTGAACGCATTTTGGAAAAGGAGAAATCGCTTATTATGAGCACTTCGAGGGCTTGGCGTGAATTTTGACCCCTTTGTAAACAATGCAAATTTAGGTGCCATTGCTCAGAACGAGCAATGGCACCTAAATTTCCATTGTGTAACTAAAACCCTATTTTGAAAATCCTGGTTTAGGGGCAATTTTGACCCCTTTGTAAACAATGCAAATTTAGGTGCCATTGCTCAGAACGAGCAATGGCACCTAAATTTCCATTGTTTACCAAGTAAAATGAGTTAACGCTTATAAAGACTTTATTGCGAGGTGATTAACCTTGGTAAAAAAATACCAATTTAAGTTACAACCGTTTCACGCCAAGCCCTCGACTTCCCCTTTTTTGCCTCACTGTTTTCAAAAGTCGTTCGCTTCAAAGGCTTCAAAATGCGTCTACTTATTTGTAAATAATACATAATCAAAAACCTATTACGTTGCTTATAGTTACGGAATCCGCCATAGCCGAGTGTTAAGCGTCGGGGATTTGAAACCAGTCGTCCCAGTTTCGATCCCCAGTCGCGGCGGTCATGTTGGAGTGCCCATGGGCAAGGCACATTTCCTAACGTAGTACCGGTTTTCTTTACTCAGGGGTCACGAATGAATAAACTGTCGCCGTGCCATAACTGTTATAGTGTTATAGTGTTAAACAGACGAAAGAACCCAAGATAAAAAAAAAAAGCAAATAGTCACAGTGAATCAGCGGCACAATGGTTAACTCTTTCCCTCATACGACAAACCTGCAGCAGACGACTTTGAAAACATACCTAAAATATTTGGGAACTCTCTTTAAATGAAAGTACAATACTTGAAAAGAGTGGAAAACATGGTGACAAAAGGAGAAATTGCTCGTTTCGAGAAATTTTTTCTTTTGTCGTCATGTTTTCAAAAAGCCGTCTGATGCAGAGGCGTCAGAAAGCGTCTATATGAGGGAAAAGGGTTAAATCGCCGATAGGTCGGTTTACGCGTGTCGGGTCTCTAGTTGTAAATAAAACACCTGGTTTTTTGAGAGGCTGGCGAAGAAATTCTTTACCATTATTATAGACGTATTGAGTTACTTGGTCGTAAATTACTATATTCAACAATGACTGTGGGGGAAATGAAATAGTAATCTTTACTGAATCAGATTTGGGACAGATAGAGATGCGCTGTTTTCACCTTTTTTTTATGATTTGATCCACTGTTGTCTATTTGTGGTAACGACGATGCTTGTCGATCTAATGATCGTGGGTTCGAACCCCGGCTCAGTTATATCACGGCGTTTCCTTGGTAAGTTGCCATTACTACTGGTCCATGCATATTGACACCATCCAGTCATTCTAAATGCTAACTCCGTAAGCCAAGAAGGACAGGCATTACTACCACTTTTAAAAGTATTTTGTATAACCTGGCCGGGGATCGAACCCGCGACCTCCCGCACCCGAGGCAAACTCTCTATCACTACATCACCGAGGCTGTGTGGTCTTTTGAAGACGAAGAAGTATATCGTTGTTACAGAGTTGAAACTATAGATGTTAATGTAGAAATGACTCGCTTTTAACAAATTTCCCTTTTTTATCAACATATTTTCAAAAGTCGTCTGCTTCTAAGGCGTCAAATGTCGTCTGTATCATATAAATGATTAACCTTTTCCGACATGCAACAAATCTACAGCAGACGACTTTGAAAATATCTATACAAAATATGTGTATCTCACTGTAACTAGAAGAACAATTATTGATAAACGAGGAAAACATTGTGGCAAAATGAGAAATTGCTCATCATGAGCAATTTCCTATTTTCCAAAAAAAGCTTTCGAAAGTCGTCTGGCTGCAGAGGCGTCAGAAATCTTCTGTGCATGTATGTGGGAAAGGGTTACATTATTCATTTTGAAAACTGACCGGTCATCCGACATGTTAATAAACACGATCGTGCCCATCAACAATAAGTACTTTAATTACAATTTTCAATCTGGCACCAGTCTAAATATTGTGACATCTTTCGCACAAAACCCCTCGCATTAATACAAAACATATCTGCAGAAAACCCCAAAGGCAACACTATGTATACTATCTAGAAATAAAATTCAACTATTGAAAAGAGTTCAAAAACATCGTGTCGAACGATAAATTGCCTTTGATGAGAATTTTCTCCTTTTGACACAATGTTTCCACCGATATGCTAACTTCAGATGGGTCTATCTGTGGGAAAGGGCTAAGGTAGATTCACTGTAGTTATTTATCATACCAGGACCAGCGTGGTACGTGAAGTGATATGACAGTAAATGAAAACGGTATTTGTAATCCTATACCAATCTTAAAGTATCCATTCGGATTTCGTTGATATGATAATGGTTCTTCGTCTTTTCCATCAATGTGATTAAAGGTGAAGAACTCCAGAAAATAAATAGTATAGTCAAAGTTTTAAAACTGTTCAAACGTTGTCTTGAAATATTAGAATCATAATTCTGTGATAAAAATCATAGTAATAATTTCACTTTCCAGTAACATAAACATCTAAATAGTGATCGTTTATGCTACTTTTTGACTGGGTAGACATACGCAGTAAGCCAAATTTTTTACATTTTCATGACTTTCAATTGACAGTTTTTCAACATTTACTACCAAAAAAGTTTTTAAACTACTTATTACTTATTTGTTGTCACTATTAGCAATATTTACAGAAGTTTCAACATTTCAAAATTTTGATCACCATCTGCAGTACAGCACCTTTAAAGTATCCATTCGGATTTCGTTGATATGATAATGCCTTTTGGTAATTCGTCTCCCACCAATGTGACTAACGTCTATGTACGAAAATAGCCGGTTGCCTAGGAGACATGTTGTTTGGAGTAATGACTGGTGTAAGAGAGCCATGAATCACGTGGTTAGATGAACTGGCCGCCGTCCTATAAGTTCAATTATTTTGAACCGGCGTGAGACCTCACTCAATTAAAAATATTAAAATATCCTTTTCGCCAAAACAATCGGGGACCACTTGGCTTTTTTATCGGAAAAAGACATGCGCCATTTTAATGACGTAGTTCCGGTGTGAGTCCGATCCGAATGAATTGTTTGTCCACGCGGATCGTTTCGGGTATCATCCTTAGAGGGATAAACACGATTGACATAATGTCTTGCATACACGAGTCTCTTAAGTTCGTGATCTTGAGCATTAAAAACAACTATTATGTCAAGGACTAAATGAATATATAGACATTTGAAAAAAGGTAAACACTCCTCAGTTGACTAACACCAGAAAATGGTGAGAATAATGACGTCAGGATCCGCGCAATTGAAATGTCATACAATACAAATTATACAACAGCATTATTGAAACTAGCAACATGTATAAATGAATGAAGCAATGACCATTAGGTGACAAGTAGTGAACATCCCAATTGCATAAATTACGATATATGAATTGTTATTGCAATGATACTGCTTATCATTTATAAAATACTATACTAATATTAGTTTTCAAATCTTCCAAACCATACTAATATTTTTTTTCCTTCTAGAAATGTGTATACCCTTTGAAAATATCTACACCTCTCATGAAATACCCTCTTTAAATGATTCATTCATTCCTATCTTTCGCCTTTTTAATTATATTTGTGTTATCTTGTGTTTATAACATGTAGCTACTCATTTGTGTTTTCTTTGTATTCTCTTTTCTATCTTGACATATTTCACTAGTAAACGGCTAAGGGCATGGTATTTTGCCGATGCTAATAGAATGTAATGTATTCTGAGACCTAATTTTCCGTATTATTAAACTAACAGGTAGCGGTCGTATTCTAGCTGTTCTGTTTACGGATATACGAAGATTGCAATAATCAGACAATATAATGGTTAAACAGAACAAAAAAAGAGAACAGTTTAACCTTTTCCCTCATACGGCAATTCTGCAGCAGACGTCTTTGAACGTATTTTGTCAAAAAAAAGAAGAAAATCTCTATAATTGAAAGGATAACCTTCGACAAAAAGTGGAAAACATTGTGGCAAAAGGAGAAATTGCACGTTTTGTGCAATTTCTTCTTTTGTCACTATGTTTTCAAAAATCCGTCTGCTGCATAGACAGGCGTCAGAAAGCGTCTATATGAGGGAAAGGGTTAATAGTCGTCCCATTCATTGCGAAGGTACGGTAGAAATTCCTACGTGATATTCTAACGGTTTGTCAAACTTGAAATAACAAAAATCGGTGTCAATTTCATATCAATTTGAAATGTTCACTATTCCGTAATTGACAAAAAGATTTTAATACTTTCCCACCTATAGACTCTTGCTGACGCCTCTGTAGAAGACGACTATTTTAATAATCTTGTCAAAAGGAAAACTTGCTCATAATGAACAATTTCTCCTTTTGTCTCAATGTCTTTAACTTAATATACTATTTGTTTTTTCGTTGAAAGAGATTTTCTTTATTTTTGACTAATTAAATAAGTTTTCGGAGTCATCTGCTGCAGATTTATTCGATAAGGGAAAGAAGGCTTAACCCTTTCCCTCAAACGAAAATTCTGCAGCAGACGACTTCGAACATATTTTGTCAAAAAATAGAAAATCTCTATAATTGAATGGATAACCTATGACTAAAAGTGGAAAACATTGTGGCAAAAGGAGCAATTGCTCGTTTTGAGCAATTTGTTCTTTTGTCACTATGTTTTTCAAAAAATCCGTCTGCTGCAGAGGCGTCATATAAAGCGTCTATATGAGGGAACGGGTTAAATAAACATGAAACACGACATTTTCAACGAGGACTCCGTGTTTATATGATAAACAAGTCTTATTGATTCTGACACATTACACTGTAAATAAGGTTGAACGAATTCAATTTAGTTTGTCATGACACCATCAAATAGGATACTGTGTCAAGATATATCACATAATTGGACTGCGTTATGTGAAAGGGCACCTTTTCTGCAGCTGGAATATGTTAACTCTTTCAGCGCCAAAGGCTATTTTGAGGTTTTTGCAAACAATGCAGATTCAGACGAGTCAGCTCGTAACGAGCGGTCTCACCTGAAATCCGCATTGTTTGCCTTTTAGTTATAAAAATATTCCAAAAGTCTTATTACAAGAGAAATGGAAACGCCCGATTTTGAACATGGAAGAGTCTACTTTAAACAATTCGGCGCTGAAAGAGTTAATGCGCAGTCACAACTCTGTGTCCGTTTTCACGAAAAATCAACTGAGCCGTTCCCACGAGAAATCCAACATTGTGGACTCTGCGTCAAGTATCGACCCGGATCAGCCTAAGCATGCCGCGCAGGCTAAACCCGGACGGACACTCTTTCGCCTCCTGTGGGTTATCTGTTTCAGGAATCATTACTCGATACCTCTATCCCCTTTAGACGGAATGTGTCGGCCCGGTAGAGTCTGATCTGGGTCGATACATCACGCAGAGTCCGTAATGTTAGTTTTCTCGTGTAACGGCTCAGTTGTAATTTCGTGAAAACGGACATTGATTGGTGACTGCGCATTAACAGATTCCAGCTGTAGAAAGGTGCCCTCTCACAGAACGCGGTCCAATTATATGCAAAATAACACTCTTACATTAAGGTTTAAAACGCCGTCTTAACCAATTGTTCAGCGATATCACGGCGGCAAGTTAGCATACCCATGTATTTCCTTGCTTTCTCACACAAGTACTTCACTCGACATTATTTCCAAGCAAACGGCTGCTAACCCTCTCATTGCTGTTATGATAGTCAAGTTGTGTGTTTTTAATTGCTATTTAATTCAAATCAGCTGGGCTTACTTATGGTTAAAAGCCGTGTTTGTTGAAGAAAGTAGCACAGAGGTAGAACGTTGGTCCCAGGTTCAAATCCCGTGATGAGCGTTTAATTTTTTTTTCCCACAAAAGCGACACGAGTACTGTTTTAAGTCTACAGGAAGCAGACATCAGCGCGATTTAACAATACCTGAAAGCTTGTTTCGCAATCGATGTAATCTAAATAAGTTTAATAAAAAAAAAGATGTTACATGCAGGTCAAATTACGCCAATTACATCCACTGTCATGTTGATCTAATAGTCCCTAAAAAACTTTGTTTGCGTAGACATGAGTGAATACCATGAATATATGACATTGATCTTAAATTCATTGTAAATGTGTATAGGATGCACTGGAAATGATTGATTTGATCACTTCTAGTAGTTTGACCTTGTTTGGAAGTGAACGTAGAAAATGCTAAACACCGGTTTTGTCCGAGCCCGATTTGATAAAAAATTACGGTAACCATTTTCGCCGGGTGAATCATGACCCCCCCCCCCCCCCCATTTTCTTTGGATTGCTTTAAAGCTTAGAGGTAACTCTTTTCAATGATACTAGTATAGTGTTCTACATGAGAAAGTGTGACAGTTGACGACTGAAACTGGTCGATTTACATGGAAACAAAGAAGGAATTATTTATTTATTTGCAACATGAACTAGAATAGTGGAAGATTCATGTAGATCCAACCTAAGGACACTAGTTTGGTTACTTATAGTTTAACCCTTTCCCACCTGCAGACGCATTTTGATGCAATAGCAATAGACGACTTTTGAAAACATAGTGGCCAATGTGGAAATTGCTCATGATTAATGAACATGCTTGGGACCTTAGAAGAGAAGAATAAGGAAAACTGGAAGGCGCACGTTCCTGCGTTAGTTCACGCGTACACTCCACAAGACATGAAACCACTGGGTATACACCGCATTTCCTTATGTTCGGTCGACATCCTCGCCTTGCTGTTGACGCTTTTCTCGGCATATCTGCTGACGAGTCCTCTTTTGCCTCAACAAAGTCGGATTACGTCACTGGACTAAAGTCCAGGTTAGATTTCGCTTACAGAGTGGCAACTTGTGAAGCAAGGCGACAGGCCATGCGCCATAAGAAGCGCTACGACCTTCGAGTCAGGGAAGCAAAATTAGAACCAGGAGACCGGGTTCTCGTTAAGAATGTAGGGTTGAAAGGTAAGTGCAAACTTGCAGACCGTTGGAGTAAAGACATCTTTGTTGTTGTGTCCCAACCTAATCCAGATCTTCCAGTTTGTAAGGTCCAGCAGGAAGATACCAATGCGGACCCAAAGACACTCCATCGTAATATGTTACTACCTTTCATGGGGTTGCCCTTGCAGGCACCCCGTTTGCCTCCAAAGGAGGATTCCGTCCCCTTACCCTCGAAATCAGGTAATTATGTGATTCCAGCCCGGCGTCCAGGGAATGTCGACCTTCGACCGGAAGCTCCGCAATTTGTTCCAAGACGTACCACACGGGATAGACAGCGTCCAAAATGGATAGACAACAACTGGAAAGTTGACTAATTCGTTTTTTCTCAGTTTCAGAGTTTCAGTATCCAGAACATGTGACTGGTTTAATTAATTAAATGCTTGTCAATTTTATATTCTATTTAAGATGATTTAATAATTAAAATCCTAAATTGTTTGTGAATAATGTTTGGCATTATACACATTTTTCTCAGTTTTATATATTTTACCAAGTACATGTAGTACATGGTAAACACGCATTTTTGCGCTGTACATTGAACGTTTAGGGTACAAAGTGTTATGCTTTAATAATACATGAACTGTATTATTTCGAGAGTAACAGGGCTTGTCGCTTTTACTTGTGTCTGCCCTTTTTAGCTATAAGGACTAACTAGTTGTTAGCGTATATTTCCTTTACAAGTATCTGTAAAATACAGGTTAGATTAAAAAAGTATTGTTTGTAGGCTATTAGTTGTAGCTATTTAGTACTAAGTACTAATAGGGATTTTATTTCTTATGCCTACAACGGTTAAGAAATGTCGGGACGACATTTTCTCCTAGGGGGAGAGTATGTCACAGGGATGATTTGTCTGTTAATCGTTATATGTGTGTGTCGTCTTATTGTACGTGTTTTCTTCAAACCTTCTCTTCTCATATTACTCACGTTCATTTGCATGTAGTACTTACCAATATTCACTAATATTCACTTAACGTTCATCTCTCATTATTATTAAAAGTACTCATGCCATGGCCTCATTTCAGCACATACCATTTCATTATTATACATTATTATACATATCGGGGCATTAATGCACATTCTTTTCACGTGGACTTACCTAAACATCGTGACAAGTGAAGCGCACTCTACGACACCTATCTTGTCATATTTCCATCGGACTCAGTCGACTAAGTCGCACTTCGTCGACCTTATAAAGATATATAGAATTCTGAGTGCCTTCATTTGTTGCTTTTGCAGCCTACCCCGAAGAAGATTCCATACGATAGAAATATCAGCGTAACATAATAAAAAAAACTATATTCAATAATTAAACTTTAATTCATAGAGAATATTCATATTTTTGCCAAGACGTTTTCAAAGTCGTCTGCTGCAGATTTGTTGTATGTGGGAATGTACATGTATGTTTTAATCAAATATGTATTTACTTATTGACCTTAACTGTCTGGCCATTACCTCTCTCTATCAATACGGACAGAACAGAACAGAACAGAAATTTTAATTGACATTAAGCATATCGAGGGCTTGGCGTGAAACGGTTGTAACTAAAATTTATATTATTTTACCAAGGTTAATCACCTCGCCATAAAGTCTTTATAAGCGTTAAATCATTTTTATTTCTTGGTAAACAATGCAAATTTAGGTGCCATTGCTCGTTCTGAGCAATGGCACCTAAATTTGCATTGTTTACAAAGGGGTCAAAATTGCCCCTAAACCAGGGTTTTCAAAACAGGTTTTTAGTTACAACGTTTCACGCCAAGCCCTCGATATAAGCTCATAGTCACATAACACATACATATAAATATACATACAACAGAAAATGACATGTCTTTTAATACATACATATATATAACATTGTTATAATATGTTATACATATTATATTATATACGTCGTCTTCCATTGTAAGGTATTAATCTTGTTTTATACATATATCGCCATCAACAATGTATAATTTATGTATCATTCTCATGTAAATCATTGAATTGGTTCTGAGTACTGAAGAACTTGAATTGGAATTTGGAAAGGATTTAACTGATAGATAGATTACACGGAGGTTTTTAAGTGTATTTTTATACGATGGTATGTGAGGAAATGTTAAACAGTAGGCTCATTAAATCGCCAATTAACGTCGGAATCTTACCTTAAAATCGTGATCGGTATTAATTAGACTCATCTTTTCATACGTTTTATAGTACGCTAATTAATTAGTTTAGTTCTAAACTCGCTTCTCAGAGAGAGCCGAAGTGAATGGAATTTCAATGTATAATGTATTTCAAACTTTCAAATAAACCAAGTTAGACTCATAATTGCATACGTTTTATATAATGCTAATTGATATAATGTTGAGCTCGCATCTCAGAGTAGAAGTGAATGATGCTACACAGTTAACGTATTGCAAATATCGAACCTTCGATGTCTGTATAGATCGTAAATATTAACCTGAACCCGACCTTTGTACATATATATTTGTATATTTTGTTATGATTCAGATGTCATTGTTTGTGATCTATATATAATTTTGTAAGACAAACAAATATAAAATTATAATCACTCCATTTCCCCACTTACACCCCACACAAAACAAAGCAGCAGCAAAAAATAACGGAAAAAAGACCAAACATTCGTAATGCTAACCCCACAAAACCGAGCGGAAAAGAGAGCAGTCATTGCGACTAATTATTTGATATGACCTGGCCGGGTATCGAAACAGCGACCTCCCGCATCGAGGCGGACGTTCTACCACTACACCACAGGGGCGGTGAACTAACGTTATATATTGTATAGATTAAATGATTTACGATCTTTTTTTGTGTCTGAATTGTGTCTTATGCAGCTTTCAACAAATGTGCACTTATATCACGGCGTATCATGGGTTAGTTACCATTTCTGGTACATTTATCATGACACCAGCGAGTTAGTACGGATAACCGAGTTAGTACGGATAACCGAGTAAGTACGGATAACCAAGTTAGTACGGATAACCTAGTTAGTACGGATAACAGAGTTAGTACGGATAACCTAGTTAGTACGGATAACCGAGTTTGTACGGATAATCTAGTTAGTACGGATAACCGAGTTAGTACGGATAACCTAGTTAGTACGGATAACCGAGTTAGTACGGATAACCGAGTTAGTACGGATAACCAAGTTAGTACGGATAACCTAGTTAGTACGGATAACCGAGTTAGTACGGATAACCAAGTTAGTACGGATAACCTAGTTAGTACGGATAACCGAGTTAGTACGGATAACCAAGTTAGTACGGATAACCTAGTTAGTACGGATAACCGAGTTAGTACGGATAACCTAGTTAGTACGGATAACCGAGTTAGTACGGATAACCGAGTTAGTACGGATAACCGAGTTAATACGGATAATCGAGTTAGTACGGATAACCGAGTTAGTACGGATAACCGAGTTAGTACGGATAACCCCACTATCTTAAGCGCAATGGAGGGAAAGCCGTTACTACCATTCTTGAAGTATTTTGTATGACCCGGCCCGGGCATCGAAACAGCGACCTCCCACCACCGAGGCGAGCACTGTACCACTAAACATCGAGGCGGTATAAATGATTTATAATCGAGAGTAAAAATACTGTCTTGGTGGTATTATAAAAATGTCACATTGATATGGTAATGAGAAACTTAAAATATTTCAACCAGCGTGGAAATGATAGATCTACGTGAAATAGACTTCAGATGTATTATACGTGTACATAGGAAACGTGACTTGATTATAATTTAACGCCGTTTCTAGCAACAGTTCCACAAAACATTCTTCCCGTACAACTGTTGAATTCCCCCTCAGATACCATTGGTAAGATCTACATGTAACATGCGTCAGTTTTATTATACGTGTACATAGGAAACGTGGCTTGAATGCAGTTTAACGCCGTTTGTCAAGTTATATCACGGTGGTCAGTTCATCTAACCAAGTGTTCCCATGTGTTTCTAGTAACAGTTCCACAAAACATTCTTCCCGTACAACTGTTGAATTCCCCCTCAGATACCATTGGTAAGATCTACATGTAACATGCGTCAGTTTTATTATACGTGTACATAGGAAACGTGGCTTGAATGCAGTTTAACGCCGTTTGTCAAGTTATATCACGGCGGTCAGTTCATCTAACCCATCTCTTCCCATTACATGGATTTGAGTTCGGTCAAATCATTTCACATAATTAAATTTTAATCAACCTGTTTGGATTTTTAATATTGATACTTCTCATTTCTTATTTATTTGTTGATTAGCCATAAGGAACCATACATTCATTCTTTGTTTACTTAATGTCTTTGGTACAAGGATTTTCATATACCGTCTCCTGTTGTTTTGAGGTCCATTTATGGAAAGGAATGGATATTCTTGTATCCCCATCTCATACACATATATTCACTCTTGTTGTATTTAACATTCATTTTATTCCCATTACATAGATTTTAGTTCTGTCAAATCATTTCACATCATCTTATTTTAACCAATATATTTGATTTTTGAATATTGTTACTTCTCATTTCTTTTTTTTTATATGCACGCTAAATGACCTAAGTTGTCGATGCGCCATAAAACAATATATAATCAATCATTCATTCATTCCAGCTTTCTTGCTGCAGTTCCACTAAACAATCTTCCAATACAATTTGTCAATTCCCCTCACATACTATTGAACATATTGATGGAAGACACTAGTCACAATGCTTAAATAAGATAATGAATGATTGGTCCGGGATTCCAACTCAAGACTTCAAGCTAATTGCAGCCAGAAGTAACGGGACAGCAACTCTTGTCTTATCAGCAGATACACCTTCCATATACAGTCAAACCTGTGCTAAGGACTACCTTTGTTTAGCAATTCACTGTCTTTAGCATCCACACTTTTTTGTTTCTCAATTACTCGTTTTCTTTTAAATGAACCTGCAATTAACGACCACCTGTGCACAAAGACCAGGTTGGTCTATTCCCATGTGTGGTCTTTATTCATAGATTTCAATGTACATGTATGGGACGTTTGTAAGAAAAAGTGTTTGCGACTGTATCGTGTTTTTCATTTCTTTCAACAACAAACATATCTAAACTATTTTCTTAACCCTTTTCCACCTATAGAAGCATTTTGACGCAGTAGCAGCAGACGACTTTTGAAAACATTGTGTCCAAATGAGAAATGGCTCATAATGAGCTATTTTTACGTTGGCCACACTGTTTTCAACTTTATTTAACAATTAAGCTATCTTTTATGGAGATTTTCAAGGTTTTTGTCATTATAGTCTTGAGTCGTCTGCTGCAGATTGGTTGTATGTGGGAAAGGGTTAACACATTCCACCGTTTGCTATTCGCTGTGGACACTATATGCTACTGATGGGTAAGGGTTAACGTTGAAGATGTATAAGTATGAACAGTGTATTAATAAATAACAATAACCAAGTAATAAGTAATTCTAGATATCGCGACCTCTAGCCAGATTAATGTAGACTGCTTGTCAAAGGTCACATGGTATTGTTCCTGGTCACGTGACAAAGGTGAGTGAACGGACGATCAACGCCATTTTATGATTTTTATCATCAGTTTTATTATTTTTCGGATAGACAATTAGGTTTTTTTTTATACCTCCGTGAATTTATCATTCATTTTATTGTTTTGTTCTGTTTCAATTCAACTGTTCTCAATAGATTATACTTTGGTTATACAAAGAGTGTTTGAAGAAAAACATTCGTCCTCTGCAAATAAGTCATTAAGTGAACGCGTGTCGGACGGACAGACAGACAGACAGACAGACAGACAGACAAAAAGACGACGGAGAAGTGATCCCTATATGTCATTCCTACTCTACTCTAACACAAAAATGATAAACTAAATAATGCTTGCATCTCCCTTTAATAGTCTTCTAAGATTACCGAAAACGAAATTCAAATTATTCCATCAAAGGTACATGTATATGACCTGTTTTGCCTCAAATCGGAAAAACTACAACTAAATTAATACAGATTGTTTTACATTTTTTTCCCCTAGAAGTTCAGTAATCCTCTGGCTGTTCAAAACAAATATGATGTTATTAACCCTTTCCCACATACAACACATATCAGCAGACGACTTTGAACATATTTTGTCGAAAAATAGAAAATCTCTATAATTGAATTGATAACCTATGACTAAAAGTGGAAAACATTGTGGCAAAAAGGAGAAATTGCACGTTTTGTGCAATTTCTTCTTTTGTCACTATGTTTTCATAAAGCCGTCTGCTGCAGAGGCGCCCGAAAGCGTTTAAATGAGGGAAAGGGTTAACCCTTTCCCACATACAACACATCTCAGTAGACGGCTTTAACAATATATAGGCAAATACCTGAAGAATCTCTATATAGAATGAAATCGTAATTATTGAAAAGAGTTAAACAAAACCTTTGTGACAAATGGAAAAAATAATGAGTTTTTTTTTCTTTCGTCACAATTTTGTCAAATTCATCTCCTGATGAGGCATCAGAAAGCGTCTATATGTGGGAAAGGTTAAAACCTTTTTTTTTTTTTTTAAATTTGACTACTTGATCGACCTATGTCGGTGAAATAGTGTGTATCGGTCAATATCGCTGTTCATTTTTTATTCAAGATCACGATGACAGTTTAAATCCACAATTTACGTTAGTGTGTCATGTTTCTTATTTCGTTTTTTTTTCTTAAACTTTACTGTCAAATGGTTGATGTAAAATTACCATAGATGAGACGAAACATATGGATATTCTACCATTCATTTCCCACACAATTTGACTCGTTTGTTGCATGTGACTTGAAAATACACATTTTGACTCGTTTGTTTTACATGTGACTTGAAAATACACGTTTTGAATCGTTTGTTTTACATGTGACTTGAAAATACACATTTTGACGCGTTTGTTTTACATGTGACTTGAAAATACACATTTTGACTCGTGTGTTGCATGTGGCTTGAAACCATTGTGGAAAAAAAGGAGAAAATATCGCAATAAGAAACTGTATTTTAATTATATTCAATCATTTTACTTTTATTTAAAGATAGTTTTGATATTTTTAAAGGCACCTACAACTTCTGCACATTTGCTGTCTGTGGAAAAGAGTTAATTTAAATCCTAATTTACGAATTTTCATTTGGACATGACAGGTCATTAATGGACGATGTTCTTACCAAAGCTCTAGATAAGGGACTGTTTTGCATCATTATTTAACCAAGTAACCCTATAATGTGGGTACTCAAATGAATCGTCTCTTTGAGTTTGATAATAAGAGAAGTGTTGTGGGGGAAAGAGCTGTATACACCTCCAAATCTGGAATTATGTAATAACTTCAAAACAGTTGTAACTTCATCTCTTATCGATATGCAGTTAATATTGTCGGGAGGTCATGTTACATGGTTTCTGCAGAGGTAAGGAGGTGTACACAAATACTCAACTTATAGGTGCTGAACATCAGATTATAGATAGTATAGTCAAAGTTTTAAAACTGTTCAAAAGTTGTCTTGAAATATAATAATCATAATTCTGTGATACAATTAGAGTAATAATTTCACTTTACAGTACAACAAACATCTAAATATTGATGCTTTGTTTATGCTTTGTTTTTACTGGGAAGACATACGTGAGTAAGCCAAATTGTGTACATGTTCTTGACTTTCAATTGACAGTTTTTCAACATTTACTGCCAAAATATAACTATTTATTACTTATTTTAATTCAAAATGTTGATCTCCACCTTTAACATACTTTCCTCGCAACTGGCTGCTTTTCTACTTACCAATGTTAGCCAATTACTAGAAGATTAATGACGCGTGTGTCCCATTGATTTATAATCAATTTAATTGGAGTATAATTAAATATGTTTCGAACCACCAAGGTATATGAACATTTTCACTTATGAAATAGTTTCCCTCCTGCGAAGGTATTCATGATTACATACCAGACCCTAACATGGCACCAGTTTGACCCCCTCGAATGTTGACAGTTTTGTTAAAAAATGTCCTTGGATGAAATTCGTTAAATGAAGTGGTTATGTTATCTCATTTAATATAATCGTTCAGACAGGACTTTGAAATACCGGTATAATTTAAAGAAACGGCAATCCTGTGGAATTAATGAAAATTTGCCACGTCTAATGAAAATTGACTTTAATTAATAACAATTGAGATCAAATATCAGTTGTACACCAATACTTTGGCTAGACACGTTTTGAAGGGACGTCCAAAGGCTTGAAACACTATATGACGAACAGAGAACAGGGGCGTAGCTTGCTATAGGCTGTGTACACGTATGTCAGAAAGGGGGGAGGGGGTGGGAGGGCTTAACTCTTTCAGCGCCAAAGGCAATATTGAGGTTTTTGCAAACAATACTGATTCAGGCGAGTCAGCTCGTAAAGAGCTGTCTCACCTGAAATCAGCATTGTTTGCGTTTAACTCGTCAAAATAGTCCAAAACTTCTATTACATTAGAAATGGATACGCCCGATTTTGAACATGGAAGAGTCTACTTTAAACAATTCGGCGCTGAAAGAGTTAACTATATAATTTCAACAAAAATATGCTTTAACTTATTTTCCCGGGGGAACATGCCCCCGGACCCCTAGATATGGCCTACACATTTATTTCAGTCAACTCACGTCCCTTGTGGAGATCGTAATGAGACTGCGCTAAGGCGCAGGTTCACCTGGTTCTTCACTCATCACTAAGCACTGATGGTCCGTTTTTCTTGAAGATTTGATCAATTAATAAATCTGTTTTTTTGAGACATTTTATTTTTGGTAGACTTGCGCATGCGCAGAGGCTGCCATAGTCATAGTGAGTTTGAGGTCACGTGATGTATATGCCCTTCACCACCAACAATTAAGTGCAATTTTTGGTTTGACTAATTTACGAATGCTCACAAAAGCAAACATAGAGTAACGAAAAAAAATCCGATTATACAAGCTTATAAATAGAAAATAACAAGTCTTGTAAGTGTAAATATCATATTTAAAGTGTACACAATTATTTAGATATCACTACGCCAATAAAGCACTGCACCGCGCAATTACCCTTTGTAAATTGTAACCCTTTTTTCCCTCTCGGCAGAGATGTAAACATCCACTCGCCCGCTAGCATAAGCGAGTGGAATGAAGGATCGGCTAGTACGAAATTCTAGGCGCTAGTCCATACATATTCGTTCATGTCCTTATTCATAAAGATAGTATGCATTGCTAAGCCTTTTCTTTCTCTTTCTCTCAGTCCATCTATTCCTTCGACAACGATTAACGATGACTTGCATTTTGGATAGGTGCTTTCGACAAGAAACAAATTTCATCAAATGATTTGAGCGCTTTAAATCACTTGTCTATAAAGCGTTTAGAATACTTTGATTATAATAGGCAGAACGAATAACGAATAAATCTTGCAAGAAATCGATCATTTCTTTCGGCCAAAATCAGGTAAATGACCCGCGGATATTGGTTGTTACAACATAACTGATTCATCCTTTTATTCTAAATTTGTATTACACAGTTCAAAATTAGATTTTGACAGTTTGTTCGTTATGATTTTGACGCGATTCAAGATTTTGACGCGATTATTTCGTTCATAGAGTTGATTACTAACAGATGACTAAGTTGATGATGGAAGGAACATTAACAAGTTAAGTTAAGCTAAAACATGCACAGGCAGGCGAGTGTTTCATTAGGATAAGTGCAACACTCAATTCCCAATCGTGCTTGCCCTTTAACAAATCACAACCCACCCCACAATATAAAAACTCTGCAGCAGACCAAAGACCTAATAACACAGGTCTTTGAGCAGACGAATTAAAACAAATCTGAGCAAAGATACAGAAAATCACATTTATTGGAAGTGTAATCGTTGAATATAGTTGAAAACATTGTTGCAAAAGGAGAAAGCTTGTTATGAGCAATTTCTTCTTCTGCATCAATGTTTTCAAAAGTCGTCGGCTGCAATTACGTATGCAAGTGGGAAAGGTTTAAATAAGAAACACGTTTTCAAATGATAGTCAGTTGGCTATTCTAGTATATAATGTCCGTCTTAAATAATAATGACAAAACTTTCAAAAAACAAGAAAAAGATTTTTTACAATTTAATTGAAAACATATTTAATCAAAGTTGGAAAAGTTGTCCCTTTCCGTGCTTTTTTTATGAGAGTTATCACAAGCAAAACTTATGGGACAGAGTTGACAAATAACACATTGACACAATTTCAGATTTAGGCTTTGTTTCTGTCAAACTGCTGAAGAAGACAACACTGAGACACACATTTTGATTAAAAGTTTATTTAAAAAAAGGAATAATTTTATTTATGATAAACAACATTACAATGATGGTGTAGAAAATACATGTCAACAATACATTTTTCAATTTGTACATTCATTACACAGACCAAATCTTAGCAAGTTTGAAATTATGGACCTCTCAGCACATTTTTTTCTCAATTCATTACTTCTTGGCAGGATTTTACTGCTAAAATTGATGATTTTTTTTTATTTTTGGCCGGATTGCTCTAGCAATTCCGGTCTATAGATTGGTGATGTCTGTCTCTCCGTCTGTCTGTTCGTCAACATTTTGGTTAAAGTTTCAGGTTGAGGCAAAATCTCAGCACTGGAAAGGGTTACACACTTGAAACTTTGCCTGAAGGTAACCGGTAAAATACATATTCATATATGCACTTCTGTATCTCTTCTTAAACGATCGCAATTCTACCTTCAGTACGTTGTACTTTGATTATATATCGTTAGCATGGAGCTTTAACTCTTTCAGCGCCAAAGGCAATATTGAGCCTTTTGCAAACAATGCAGATTCAGGTGAGTCAGCTCGTAACGAGCTGTCTCACCTGAAATCTGCATTGTTTGGCTGTTAGTTATAAAACTATTCCAAAAATCCTATAACATGAAAATAAAGTCGTCCGAGTTTGAGCATGGAAGAGTCTACTTTAAACAATTCGGCGCTGAAAGGGTTAAGTTTTTAAATTATCTTGATTCTCGATACCAGTGCATCATGTGTTAGGCTTTCAACCCACAACCCTGAGCGGTCAAGCAGGGAAGACACTTAGAACTACCACTTTTGCATTTTGTATTTGATATGGCTCAACCGATCATTGAACCCTGGCGTCCCTTCCTTAGACCCCCTTTTTCACATACAGCAAATATGCAGCAGACTAATTTGAAAACATCAAGGCAAACAAGCGGTTAACTCTTTCAGCGTCGAATTGTTTAAAGTAGACTCTTCCATGTTCAAGATCGGGCGTCTCAATTTGTAATCAAAGTGTTGGACTATTTTGATAACCAAAAGGCAAACAATGCTGATTTCAGGTGAGACAGCTCGTTACGAGCTGACTCACCTGAATCAGTATTGTTTGCAAAAACCTAAATATTGCCTTTGGCGCTGAAAGAGTTAATCTCTATAATTGTAGGTGTTATAGCCGTGAATGGTTGAAACATTGTGGCAAAAGGAGCAATTACTCGTTTTGAGCAATTTCTTCTTTTGTCACAATGTTTTTAATATCATGGAAAATCTTCATACTTGTAGGTTTATTAATTGGGAAAAGTTGAAAACATTGTGGCAAAAGAAGAAATTGCTCGTTTTGAGCAGTTTCTCCTTTTGGTCACAATGTTTTCACAAACACGGAACAACTCTATACTTATATGTATTTTAGCTGGAATAAGTTGAAAACATCGTGGCAAAAGAAGAAATTGCTCGTTTTGAGCAATTTTTTCTTTTGTCACAATGTTTTCAAACTTTCGTCTGTCGCAGATGCGTTAAAAAGGGTTAAATTAAAACGGTCTCGTCCATCGATGCGGGTTAGGACTCGGCGTTAAATGTATTCGCCTACATATGTATGTTTCTTATCACGAAGCAGACAGTAACTTCGTTATTATCGTCTCTTTTTCAAATCCGCACGAAATAAACTCAATTCGTATGCAATAAATATTCATACTGTCTAGGTAGTTATAAAAAAAGCGCGATAACCGCGTCATGCGTTATGAGTCAGTCCATGAGAAAAGGTTGGTTGTTGATTGATTGATTGATTGATTGATTGATTGATTGGTTGTTTAGTGTTTTACGCCGCTTTTCAACACTTTTTAAGTTATATCACGGCGTTTAATGGGTAAGTTACCAGTACTATTGGTCCATTTATCCTGACGCCAGCCAGTCAGTGGTAATGCTAACCCCGCAACCATGAACGCCAAGGATGGCAGCAATTACTACCAATTTATTGGAAAAGGTCCACGTTGGCATTTTCTGAATAATTCAGGTTCAGATCAGCCGGTACTTCTGCTCTGTATTATCAGAACATACACATAATGACAGAAATTGTTTAACAAACGCGTACAAGCATTATATGAACAGTGTATATGTTGATCTGACCGTGCGGATGAAAGGCTGATCTGGATCTTCACTGTTGGTAGATACAATTTCTCCTTTTTCCACAATGTTTTCCACTTTTAGTCATAGATTATCCATTCAATTATAGAGATTTTCTATTTTTTGACAAAATATGTTCAAAGTCGTCTGCTGCAGAATTGTTGTATGGGGGAAAGGGTTAAGGAATAATATGATAATTATTTCGATTCTAAATTAAGCTGACATCTTTGCGGGACAGGGAACGAATGCCCGTGTTGAGTAGGATTTACTTCACCCATATCTTTTTTTTAGAATAACAAAAGTGATGATGATAATGATGATGATGATGATGATGATGTACATTAAGATGATGACGTTGATGATGATGAAAATATCCGTACTAAATAATAACTAGAACTATCAATGAAGATGATAAATATCCCCTAAATCAGCACCTTGACCTATACCATAACCTAATAAGTAAAAGGGTCATACCTCTGTAAAATATCATGCAATTGTAACCCCTTTAGGATATGCACATCTCCTCTTGGTATAGACACTTCATGTAAAATATTATTGAATTCCACCCAGTGGTTTGTAAGAAATAGGCCGGACAAAATATGGCTTCCGACCGACCGACCGACAGCCCGACAGCCCGACACAGTGACTCCTATATACCCCCTCTTCTTAAAGAAGGGGGTATAATAATAATAATATTTATTATATAACCTATAAATAGACGCTTTTTCATTGGCTAAAAAGTAACTTTTTAGAAAAAATATCCTGCGATATGCACCGTTTTTTTTTACTGATATGCACCAGTTTTATAAATAGTAACAGGGGAAGACCGGGGAATCCCATGAGCCTCCTATTAATATCCTTCACCTTTATCCGTACGCTACGGAATTACTATGTTGTAAATTGAGGGTTATATAATAAAACAGTTATGGGCTTTTCAGCTGTTATACATGATGTTGATATGTACCAAAAAAATCATTATTGACCTCGGCTATCGCCTCGGTCAATAATGATTTTTTTGGTGCATATCACATCATGTATAACAGCTGAAAAGTCCATAATTGTATAATATCTGTCTTCTGCAGGGATGTAAAACGTGCTCAAACAAATTGTTTGACAGAAATCAGACTTTAAACTGTATCACGTAGAGATCGTAATGTCACATGTTTTTTGGGCCATTTATCATAATTGTGATGATAATGGATCTCGACCTGAAATTGCTTGAGGGTCTTCGGCTCTATCACATTTTGACACTAATGATACATAAATTTCACATTTAAATTACTTATTCTAATTTGGCGTGTGTTCTTTATTCAAAATAGCTCGCGAACAATATAGATATTTCACATGGAAAAATGAAAACCTGGATACGATTACAAAAGACCTGTCGCGAAGCTATTGACAAAAAAAATCTAGTATAATCATTATTCATAACTAATTATTTTGTAGTTTAGAATAAAAAGAGATCTTTAAATCTGACCTCTTATTGACAACGTCGCCTATGTGTGTCGAAGAAGAGCTTCCATCTCGGGAGGTCGCAGGTTCAGTCCCCGACCGGGTCATACCAAATTGGTACTAATGACGCGCCCTTTTTTGCGCTCATTATTGTGGGACTACATTGTCACGACTGACTGGCCTATGTCCGGATACATTACTGGCTGCTTATACAGGAATACGCCATTATACATGAATACGCCATGGTACAGGAATACGCCATGATACAGGAATACGCCATGATACAGGAATACGCCATTATACAGGAATACTCCATTATACAGGAATACGCCATGATACAGGAATACGCCATGGTACAGGAATACGCCATGATACAGGAATATACGCAATGATACAGGAATACGCCATTATACAGGAATACGCCATTATACAGGAATACGCCATGATACAGGAATACGCCATGATTCAGGAATATACATTTGAAATTGTTTTGATGGTAGCGTAAAACATCATGTAAAAACCCAGCAAATTCTAATTGATAAATATACGGGAGACCGTGGCTCAATGTATAGAGTTCCGACCTTGTTATCCAATAGATCCGGTTGCGATTCTTCTGAGAGAATTTACAATATTTAGGACCTCTAGTTATTTAAGTTTCCTGCCCCTGTGGCCGGGGGACGCTCAATAAGAATGGCAGCCACAGTTCTACCCTTGCTGGAACCGTAAGGGCCGGCTAAATGGGGTCTGGACGATTAAAGTCAATGCAACTCTTGAATTCCAGCAGGTGGAGTGGTATATGTTACATACCTTATATATTGTTTTTATCTCGATGCACATTCATATAAGGTGTAATATCAATATTATATTTCCTGTCCGCCGCATTATGACCTTAACTGTTGTTTATTTATTTATTTATTTATTGGGGTTTTACGCCGCTTTCAACACTATTTCAGTTATATCACGACGACAGTTCACTTATTCATGATCCCTGGGTAAACAAACCAGTACTAGGCTAGAAAATGTGCCTTGCCCAAGGGCACTCCACCATGACCGTACTGCCGCGACTGGGGATCGAATCCGGGACACCCGGTTTCGAAATCCCCGACGCTAACCACTCGACCACAGCGGATTCCCGTAACTGTAGTAAGCGGCGTAATACCCCACACATCGAGGGCTTGGCGTGAAACGGTTGTAACTGAAATTGGTATTTTGTTTACCAAGGTTAATCACCTCACCATTAAGTCTTTATAAGCGTTAAATCTTTTTTCTTGGTAAATAATGGAAATTTAGGTGCCATTGCTCGTTCTGAGCAATGGCACCTAAATTTGCATTGTTTACAAAGGGGTCAAAATTGCCCCTAAACCAGGGTTTTCAAAATATGTTTTTAGTTACAACCGTTTCACGCAAAGCCCTCGACATACACACTTATTCAGTTTCCAGAAAGCCCCCATCGAGACAAATTAATAAAAGGTGTGATAACTTGTTTCACAAGCAGTTTAAAATAAATTACAAACTATTATATGAGACAATCAAAGTACTACGAATATTCACTACTTATTTTGTTGAAAATTTATAGGGGAAAATAAAATTCAATCTTAAAAAACAGTGTTTAAGTATCTGAGTCCAGTTCTCCTTTTCCGGCAATTTATTCAACTCCGTATCAATTGTTTCGATTTTTTTTTTTTTTTTTTAGATAAAACAATCTGATGTCACGCGTTGTAGCAATCTAATTAAAAACAGTCTTAAATACTTTGCTGTACCTATATTGGATCTGACTACAACGCACATAGGGTCGTCTCAAATTCACCTTTTACACACATAATTACTCATGAGCACGTGCTCGCTTTTTATGTTTAATTAACTCTCACAATACAACACTCGCCAGTCCTGTACACTTGGAGAACTCGAAAATCACCGCTTCTCTATATCGTTTAATCAAATTTTCTTTGACTTTATTAACGTTAACTTATAAAGCGGCCATTTCACCAAGGATTGTTTTTTTCAATCGGCCCGATTTGGACCAGATTGTCCCCGATGAATCAATTATTTCGATGGGCCGATTGTCGTCCTGAATCGCCTCCAATCGTCCACTGTTTGACCCGATTGAGTCCCGACCAATGGACCATGGCGGGGAAACGAATCACGGACGTTCCTCGCGATATCGACACGTTTCCGGGGCGCAAGTATGCGAAAGTAAGCGCAAGTACCCGCAGGTACACGGCAAAGGCACGACCCTCGGTAGAGAGCGGCGGATGCTATACGAAAGCTCCAGAGGGCGGGGGAGACAAGGGGACCTTCAGGGGACCCTCGGACGACCAAGACGACCACGGGCCGACGGTTTTTGATCGGCTACTGTTTTTCAACATGTTTTAAAACAGTAGCCGATCACCTTTTCGGTACCCGACCCTCGGAGGACTGAGGCGATCGCGCCAGATCTCCCCCCGAAGGTATAGGGTAGTGTTCGACAGTGCTCGCAGGTTCCCGACTATTTCCCTAAAAATACGGCCGATCGACCAAAAAAAGGATCGCGTACTATCGGGACCAAACCAATCCTTGGTGAAGTGGCCGCTTTATTACCCACGTCGCTCGGCATTAATGCCATTTGGCGAGCATATTTACTCAAATGGGTTAGTTTAACTGTTTTATACCGAACACATTGGTAAGTGACAATTGAATTGGCTTACGCAAAGTTTAACCTGAGGAGACCTTTATGGGGCACTCATCATATTACATGTACGACCGAGCGACGTATAGGACTTGTTTTAATGAGATGGGTGTTGTAGCCATATCTTACTGAGCTGGCACAACTATATTACAGATGTTTGAAAGCAAACGACACTTGAATGTATTATCAAAGAAAGGCGAGCATGGAGACATTTATCTCGCATTTAATCGTCTACACCCTTTTCCGCATATAACAAATCTGCAGCTGACGATTGTGAAAACAACTAGCCAAAGTATTGAAATCTCTATAAAGGATTAAATTGAACACAGTGTGGCAAAAAAAGAAATTGCTGATGAGAAGCAATTTAGTCTTACTGTTGAAAATGGGTTAGCATATTTCGGGTTTATTTTACATGTATTCCTACAGACGGCGTGTTAAGCAATCATAAAAAGTATCATATGTAAAGGCAGGGTTACTAATATTTGCCTTTCATTAGTTCGTCTTCTGACCACGCCCATTGGCCTCTAATGGTCGTTAGTTAGCGCTTCCCCACCTGTCAGGAGATCAAGCAAGGAGGTGTAGATTTCACCATGAAACTAACATAAAATGCCAGAAACTTAATAAGTCAAATAATATATACATTTAACGGACCATGGCTGAACAGGGTGTCCTTTAGAAGGTTTAAACATTTAAATGTGACAAAAGGAGAACTTGCTCATCTTGAGTAATTTCTTCTTTTGTTCACAATGGATTCTAAAGCCGTCTGCTGCAGATGCGTCAATATACTTATGCAGGTGGGGAAGGGACTCCCCGTGTAGTCGTTGAAACGGGGAACAGGTAGGGGGGGGGGGGGGGGGGGGGGTTGGAAACGGGTTCGATTCCAGGTTGCGATATTTCTATCCCTTTGAGTCTGGTATAATAACTTTCTTCCTTGACGCTTAGGGTGCTGGTGGATAACTGTACAACTGTACTTTTGACGCTCAAGATGTCTGGGATAGCAGTGCTATTGGCGGGTGCATCGAAACCCAATCTCATTCAAATGAGACATAACAGGTTTCCGCTGTACGTATATTGGACCTGACTACACCGCATAAAGGGTCATCTCCAATTGAGCCTATACACTTAACCCTTTCCCTCATACGACAATTCTGCAGCAGACGACTTTGAACTTATTTTGTCAAAACATAGAAAATCTCTAAAATTAAATGGATAACCTATGACTTAAAGTGGAAAACATTGTGGCAAAAGGAGAAATTGCTCGTTTTGAGCAATTTCTTCTTTTGTCAGTATGTTTTCAAAAAGCCGTCTGCTGCAGAGGCGTCAGAAAGCGTCTATATGAGGGAAAGGGTTAAACACTCGTGAGCATGTTATCGGTAAATCGCAAAATACAACACAAGCCCGTGCTATACAATCGGTACACTCGACACTCACCGTTTCTCTATATCGTTTATTCATATGGGTTATCTTACCAGTCTGATACCTAACGATTTTGCAATCGACAATTTAATTGGCTGACGCAAAGGTTAATCTGAGACAACCTGATTTGGGCAGTCATAAGATATGGTTTTAATGAGAGCGAGCAAAGTTGATGTCTGGTTTTAATGAGAGCGATGGTTAGGTCTGGTTTTAATGAGAGCGAGCAAAGTGTATGTCTTGTTTTAATGAGAGCGATGGTTAGGTCTGATTTCAATGAGATTGTTCCACAACAGGATACTCATACCGATAGTGTATAAAATGTACTCAGTAAATGGCGTGATATAACTGAACTACAGACTGTTGAACAACGTCACCATTCAACATTTAAAAGAAAAGTAAAACCAGTGTACTGCACAGCATACAAGCGCATACCGGCTCTTATAGCATGATTGCGCATATTGCTCATGTTCTTCACTTGTTGTAAATCTTTCGAAAGAAAATAAAATTCATCTTGTGGTCTTCGTGCAAAACGGTTGTAACTACACATGGTGACTTCATGTATGATATACCGTTTTGCATTAAACCATTGTCCTTGTAAATCAAAGCGTTGATATAACCGTTGGGTAGCGCTTCTGCTTAACACAGAATTGCTCTTAGCAGTTTAAAGGCTGTTTAAAGTCCTTTAACAATTACGTGCCTAAATACTGCTTCAAACGCGTCTGTAGAAGGGAAATGAATGGTTAACTCTTTCAGCGCAAAAAATGCAATATTGAGGTTTTTGCAAACAATACAGATTCAGGTGAGTCAGCTCGTAACGAGCTGTCTCACCTGAAATCAGCATTGTTTGTCTTTTAGTTATCAAAATAGTCCAAACTTTTATTACATGAGAAATGGAGACGCCCGATTTTGAACATGGTAGAGTCTACTTTAAACAATTCGGCGCTGAAAGAGTTAACAATGCATTGAACTTCACAAGAGACACATATAACACATATCTTTTATTTTATTTTTATTGTGATTCTTCACTTCAACGTGAATTGTAGACTCTTTTTATTTATTTTTTTATTAATTGCGTTTTTTATTTACACTTGAATTATAGTAGGTGACATATGTTGATGCATTACACTTGACTAGGCGAAATTTGTTTCATATGTATTTAACATTGACATTAAACTGAAATTGTGCATACCTCACAGTGACATATTACTAATATGTTATGAGAGATTAAAACACAAATTAAATGAAAGTCGTGTACAGAATACGTTAGAAGTGTTGCAATTCAACAGCATTATTCTGTTCGGACAACGTTTACTGTTGACCTGTTAAGTTTATCCGAGACCCAGTAGCTCAACCGGGCTGCCAATTCAGGGGTTGTGAGTTAAAACCCCAGCTCGGCCATTTTTCTTTCCGATGTTTGACAAAGGTCAAAGCGACAAGCGTCATTCGTCTTTCACCAATGGGCTAACTATGTGGAAAAGTAGCCAGTTGCTTGGAAGGACTGTTGTGAGAAAGACAGGAAACAAATGGATAGTTCAACCGGTTGCCGTGAAATGACTGAACAATTGTTGGAAACGGCATTAAAGCGACTGAACTCCAGATACCCAACTGTCGAATTTTTTTTTTTTTTCCAAATTTAAGAAAATAAGTGTTATTTTTGTATTTGGGGCATTAAAATATGATAACTGACATATTACATACCCCTAATATATCTATAGGTGCTACCTATTTACGAAAAAACGCAAGATAATTATAAACAAAAATTAAAGAGCATACTTTGGCCATAAAAAAGGATTTATAAGTAATTGACTAGACAATAATAATGTTAATGTCATGTTTCGTGCATTATCAAAACATATTTGGAATTCGTATTGCTGTCGTCTATTATTACGAACAGAAAATAATAAAGTAAAGACTTTCAGAAAATCAAGGAATACATTTATAATGAACGAGGTTAAAACATGATGACCAGGATGATCCTTAATCGATCACCTGCATTATGGTAAAGAAGCAAAAAGATCAGCCCTTTGCTGATGCCACCTGGCGACTACCTTTTTCAACCAGTCAATATGACTGGAACAAATGATGTAAGGGGTCACATTTCTGCTAAACCCTTTTCCTATTAGAGACGGTTTCTGAGGCCTTTGCAACAGACAATTTAGGGAAAGATTGTCGCTAAAAGAACAATTGCTCCTTATGAGAAAGTTATCCTTTTGCCACAATGTTTGATAAATAGCTCATGTATAGGAATTTGGGGTATTTCATGTTGATACCACTTTTTTGCGGGAAACGACATCGCTCCATTGACGTAACGCCAAGATGAAGTGTTACGGAAATGACGTCACGTCCTTCTTTGGCTACGATACAGTCAACATTTAGGTTCGGGCGTAGAAGGCTAATGCTGTCGTTTTTTTGACGAACGGGAAACATATATATTACATACTGAATGATAAACTATAGAGATTTCCCAACTTGAGAAAACCTATAACATGCTTTTTGTCTACTGAGCAATATCGCCTAGTGTGCGATATAGCTCACTAGCCGGATTTTCGGAACTACTTTTTTAAAATCTCTTTTAAACACTTTTAAGCTCCGTTTTCACTACTTAACACTTTATTTCCATGATGAACCGTTAAATAATCCACAATTGCACTTTTAAATCCGCAAATAAGAGCTTGAATCGACATGACACAAGTTTATTTCAATCAATGTACACATTGTCGGTGACGTCACGTATATATATATAGTGACGTCACTGCAAAACGGGCAGATTACGTCATTCAGATCTCTCTCCACTTCTGAGCTAAAAATAAATGAGCTGCACAGGGGTATTGTCGTTTAAAAACGAAAATTATCGTCGAGAATATAATATATAGTTTAATAAACATTGTTTTCATGATTTGGGAATTAAATCCCTCGTGAAAGAGATTCTTGCATATAAAAACTCGTGCGCTATGGCGCACTCGTTTTTATATCGCAAGAATCTCTTCCACTTGGGATTTAAATCCCGTATCATGAAAACAATGTTAATTAAACTCTATTTATTCCATTTATTTTTAACTTTTCGTACAAATGTTAATTCCACAAAACACAGTACTTTAAGATCTTAAATATCGATCTAAAAAAAAAAAAAAAAAAAAGACGACAATGATTTTAAAAATCCGTGTTTTTCGTGTCATTTTATACATACCCAAAATATCGATTTAAAAAATAATATTAAAAAGACGACAATAATTTTTTTTCAATCCGTGTTTCTCGTCTCATTTTATACATACCCAAAATGGCGGCGCCCATAAATTTTTCCAGTTTCATTTCAGAAAGCTTCATGGGTTATTGAAAAAAAAAAAAAAAAAAAAAAATCTCACACCTGTTAACTATAAGCGAAAAAACCCATTCATGGTTTTTTTTCGTATAATCGGTGAGATTTTCTTGTTTTCGATACTTTTTCCATCGCAAATTCTACCCTGTCAGTAACGGGGTAAGTATTTTTAAATAGGAAACCCCTTCATCGGGACAATTGAAAACGACTCAAGTTCACTTTATTGATAAAAAACGATACATTTTCTACCCTGGTTTTACTTGGATAACATAAAGAATAACATTTAGGGCGAATTCGATTTTTTTTTTTTTTTTTTTTTTTTTTTTTTTGTGCCATATGGATTTCAGTCGCTTTAAACCTGAATCATTTAAAATCTGACGTGTTTAAAAATAATTTCAGACATTTATGATATTTACAATTTAACCTTTCCCACATAGATGCCTTTTTGACAAAGCTTCTGCAGACAAGCTTTGAATACATTTATACAAACGGAGAAATTGTCCATAATGAGCAACTAGTATTAAGAAACTAAACATGTATTGAATTCAAAAATAGTTTTGCTTAGACGATTTCAAGTCATTCAGTAGCAGATATGTTGTAAGTGGGAAAGAGTAAAGCCTACAGAAAATCCACATTTCTGTGTCAAAGTTATTCTCTTTTCAAGAAGTGTTCGGCGATTTTCAAACGAACAAGATATAAGACTGGATAGTGCAGCATTAGTGGGGAAACTCGAAGTCGAAAAGGAGTCAGAAATGAGATCGAGTTAAATACAGTGTAGAGCTATGTAAGCTATTCCTTTCCCATTTACATCAAGTCTACGGCGGCGGCGGCGGCTCATGGACAATATCTATAAAAGACAGTACCGAGGGCTTGGAGTGAAACAGTTGTATCTAAAATTTGTATTTTTTTTACCAAGGTTAATCACCTCGCCATTAAGTCTTTATAAGCGTTAAATCACTTTTCTTGGTAAACAATGTAAATTTAGGTGCCATTGCTCGTTCTGAGCAATGGCACCTAAATTTGCATTGTTTACAAAAGGGTCAAAATTGACCCTAAACCAGGGTTTTCAAAATAGGTTTTAAGTTACAACCGTTTCACGCCAAGCCCTCGGTATAATTATTAAGTTTAATTGAACACATTGTTGCAAAAATGAAAAAAACTGAAAAAAAAGATCATTATTAGTAAGTTCTACTTTATAAACTGGTCTAAAATAAGCGAATGCGGGACAAACCATATAACCTTATTTGTTCAGTCTGTACTTGTTTTTTTTTATTAACACCTTACTATTTACAGATATTTTACAACTGTAGTGACAGTCAGTTATTTAAACATATTAAACATTTGTCGTTTTCTAGCTTTGAAGTTTATTATTTATTAGACACTTGGATCGTCATGACTTTCAAATTTGATGGTGCATAAAAAAACACTTTTCTTTTTGCCCGTAGTGTCATCTGAAATCGGGTGCAAAGTAGTCACCTTATAAAGATCATGACCCTTCTGGAGCGGGAGACAAAGGGTTCAATCCCCTGTTGGTTCATACCAAAGACTTTAAGATGGTAATTATGGATAACCTCAAAGGCGCTCAGAGGTTCGGGGGAATAGCATTACGACGTATCATTCGATAATACCGTTATATAACTGAAATATTATTGAAAGCGACGTAAAGCATCATTAAAGCTAACATTATGGCCTCTGCGTAATATATCGACCAGATCAGCCTGCGCAGTCCGCGCAGACTGATCCGGGCCGACACATTCCGTCTCAGGGGGGATAGAGGTATAGAGTAATGGTTCCTAAAACAGAAAATCCACAGGAGGCGAAAAGTGTCTATCCGGGTAGGCCTGTGTGGCATGCTTAGGCTGATCAGGGTCGATACTTTACGCAGAGTCCATAATGTTGGTGTTTTCGTGAGACGGCTCAATTAATGATAAGTTCTTAAATAGTTAGAGGCTGTAAGAGTTTTGGTGTTAGACAGCCAGGGAATACATGGGTAGGTGAACTGGCCGCCGCGATATGACTGCTAAGCTTACCAACAATGTAGGTCAACACTAGAATGTATGAGGGTGCAGACTGATCTAAGTCAACCCTGTGTGCAAATGTCGTTTATAATAATCACATTACGACGTAAGGTTAAAAACGTTCACTGTCTGATCACCCGGGTAAATCACATTCGTTTGAATGCAATAATTCGAATCAGTTTAACAACCGGATCACGAAAGATGTTATTTACCAGCTTGAAAGTATTAAATTTATTTGCGAAATATGCTGTGCCGCGTCAAGCGATTTGGGGACGTATTGACTGTACACACAGTGCATCTCGACGTCCGTACCGACTCTCCAGATATAAATATTGTCAACCGAGTTAATGTAAATGATGTAAAATCGAGTATATATAAATGCTGTCAAACCGAGTTAATGTAAATGATGTAAAATCGAGTATATATAAATGATGTCAACCGAGTTAATGTAAATGATGTAAAATCGAGTATATATAAATGCTGTCAAACCGAGTTAATATACATGATGTCAAACCGAGTTGATATACATGATGTCAAACCGAGTTAATGTAAATGATGTCAAACCGGAGAGTTAATATACAAGATGTTAACAGAGTTAATGTAAATGATGTAAAATCGAGTATATATAAATGCTGTCAAACCGAGTTAATGTAAATGATGTAAAATCGAGTATAAATAAATGCTGTCAAACCGAGTTAATGTAAATGCTGTCAAACCGAGGTAATATACATGATGTCAAACCGAGTTAATATACATGATGTCAAACCGAGTTAATGTAAATGATGTCAAACTGAGTTAAAATACATGATGTCAAACCGAGTTAATGTAAATGCTGTCAAACCGAGGTAATATACATGATGTCAAACCGAG
Source organism: Serripes groenlandicus (assembly GCA_031761405.1). Classification (NCBI taxonomy): domain Eukaryota; kingdom Metazoa; phylum Mollusca; class Bivalvia; order Cardiida; family Cardiidae; genus Serripes; species Serripes groenlandicus. The sequence goes on from JASEVX010000006.1 coordinate 17,031,744, forward strand.
TTAATATACATGATGTCAAACCGAGTTAATGTAAATGATGTCAAACCGGAGAGTTAATATACATGTTGTCAAACCGAGTTAATGTAAATGATGTAAAATCGAGTTAATGTAAATGATGTAAAATCGAGTTAATATACAGGATGTCAAACCGAATTGATATAAATGATGTCAAACCGAGTTGATATAAATGATGTCAAACTGAGTTGATATAAAGGATGTCAAATTGAGTTAATATAAATTATGTCAAATAGAGTTAATATAAATGATGTAAAACTGAGTTAATAAAAATGATGTCAAACCGAGTAAATAGAAATGATGTCAAACTGAGTTAATATAAATGATGTCAATCTGAGTAAATATAAATGATGTCAAACTGAGTCAATATAAATGATGTCATATATGAGAGTTAATATAAATGTTGTAAAATTGAGTTTATATAAAAAATGTCAACCGGTGAGTTAATAAAAATGAACATCGAACCGGAGAGTAAATGTATACAGATCATATCTAACTAACATCTCTAATCGCCAAACGAGGCTCACACTTATTTTCTTATGACGTGCATATATACTACATGACTTGACGTTATCTTGAGTCCATTACGTTTAATATTTTGGATTGCTTTGATGAAAACAGATGTCTTTGTCAGCCAAATCGGTTTCAAATTTTCTGTTGAGCGAAACACATTGGCGAGTTTGTTTTTGCTACCTACGTTTTACCACATACATATGTTTTTTTAACAACATTTAAAAACATTGTTGCAAAATCAGAACGCTTGCTTTTAGATGTCGATATCACTTGAACACTTTTTATAATACTTATGAGTTAATAGAAGAAGTAGGCGTTGCCTTGAACATCAAGGTATATTTTCGAAATTAGAATAAATCATTTTTTTTTTATCTTTGTTCAACATAATTGGCGATGAAGATATCGAGATAGAGTGTGGGAGACTGGTTCAGAAGTATATTGTGATTCAAATGTCCCGAGTTTAACCCTTTCCCACATGTAGACGCTTTCTGACGCCTCTTTACGGCAGCAGAAGGCTTTTTGAAAACATGTTGACAAAAGAAGAAATTGCTCAAAACGAGCAATTCTCATTTTGTCACCATGTTTTCAACTCGATTCAATTATTGTACTGTCATTTAAAGCGACTGAAATCCAGATGGCACGAAAAAAAAAAAAAAAAAAAAAAAATCGAATTCGCCCTAAATGTTATTCTTTATAGGGATAATACACATTTTCGAGGGCGTGAACATCTGCGGACGCCCGCAAAATGTGTTTATGCCCGAGTGCGAAGCACGAGGGCATAAACACATTTAAGGGCGTCCGCAGATGTTCACGCCCGAGAAAATGTGTATTTTCGCTATTATTGCATAAAATAAGAGCAAACATCCAACATACAGTCCGCTGTAACGTTCAGTTGTACGATAACCGCCGATGAACATGATCCGATAACGCATGTGACGTCATAAACACATGTGACGTCATAAAGTAAACAAGTAATGTTTTACATATCCAAGAAAACCGGGCCTACACCAAGGTTGCCATCGCTGACTCGACACGGGTCGAATTAAATAAATGGTTTTGGATTATTTTATGCTCTTTAACTGTGAATCTAGTGCATGTTACCGATTATCGAGTTAAAGAAGCTGATGTTATTGTTAACCCAACAAATTGCTCCTATTCTAGGGGAGATGCAGCGTCCATGTTTTGTTTACTAACGGTGCCCGGGTAATGCATATGTAAAACATCTAACCGGTCTGAAACGGCACGTACGCGCGAGAATCGCTTTGTTTATACACGTTTTCTCGCCGTTTACGCCCGGCTTTTGCAATGTTTCTGTATCCCTTAAGCGGGCGTAAAACATAGATTTTATGCAATAATATGTTATCCAAGTAAAACCAGGGTAGAAAATGTATCGTTTTTTATCAATAAAGTGAACTTGAGTCGTTTTCAATTGTCCCGATGAGGGGGTTTCCTATTTAAAAATACTTACCCTGTTACTGACAGGGTAGAATTTGCGATGGAAAAAGTATCGAAAACAAGAATTTTTTTTTTTTTTTTTTTTCAATAACCCATGAACCTTTCTGAAATGAAACTGGAAAAATCCAGGGGGCCCGCCATTTTGGATATGTATAAAAGGCAGACGTAAAACACAGATTGAAAATTATTGTCGTCTTTTTAATCATTTCTTTTTTAAATCGGTATTTTGGGTATGTATAAAATGAGCAGAAAAACACGGATTGAAAATTATTGTCGTCTTTTTAATCATTTTTTTTAAAATCGGTATTTTGGGTATGTATAAAATGAGCGGAAAAACACGGATTGAAAATTATTGTCGTGTTTTTAATCATTTTTTTAAAAAATAGATATTTAAAATCATTAAAATGCTGTGTTATGTGGGAATAAACATTTGTACGAAAAGTTAAAACTAAATGGAAACCTGTAAGAAATATGTTTTCCCGTTCGTAAAAAACCGACAGCATTAGCCTTCTACGCCCGAACCTAAATTTTGACTGTATCGTACTCAAAGAAGGACGTGACGTCATTTCCGTTACACTTCATCTTGGCGTAACGTCAATGGAGCGACGTCGTTTCCCGCAAAAAAAGTGGCATCAACATGAAAGACCCCAAATTCCTATACATGAGCTATTGCCACACTCTTTCAAAGTATAATTATTTATCAAACATTGTGGCAAAAGGATAACTTTCTCATAAGGAGCAATTGTTCTTTTGGTGACAATCTTTTCCTAAATCGTCTGTTGCATAGGCCTCAGAAACTGTCTCTAATAGGGAAAGGGTTTAGCAGAAATGTGACCCCTTACATAATTTGTTCCAGTCATATTGACTGGTTGAAAAAGGTAGTCGCCAGATGGCATCAGAAAAGGGCTGATCTATTTGCTTCTTTACCATAATGCAGGTGATCGATTAAGGATCATCTTGGCCCTCATGTTTTAACCTCGTTCATTATAAATGTATTCCTTGATTTTCTGAAAGTTTTTACTTTATTATTTTCTGTTCGTAATAATAGACGACAGCAATACGAATTCCAAATATGTTTTGATAATGCAAGAAACATAACATTAACATTATTATTGTCTAGTCAATTACACATAAATCCTTTTTGTATGGCCAAAGTATGTTCTTTAATTTTTGTTTATAATTATCTTGCGTTTTTTCGTAAATAGGTAGCACCTATAGATATATTAGGGGTATGTAATATGTCAGTTATCATATGTTAATGCCCCAAATACAAAAATAATACTTATTTTCTTAAAATTGGAAATTCTAATTTTTTTCGACAGTTGGGTATCTGGAGTTCAGTCGCTTTAAAGGGAGTTTCCAATGTTTTCCGGTATTTGTTTAAAGTCAACTGCTGCAGATTTATCGTATGTATGTGGGAAAGGGTTAATTCCGGTGGAAGTGAGGCCCCGAGTTTGGACCTCCTCATACATCTGCACTGACGTACACAGGTTGTATATTAACCCTTTCCTTCATGTAGACGCTTACTGACGCCTATGCAGCAGACGACTTTTGAAAACTCTGTGACAAAAGAAGAAATTGCTCAAAACGAGCAATTTCTCCCTTTGACACAATGTTTTCGACTCCATTCAATAAGTGTGTTTTCATGTAGGGAGATTTTTCATATTATTGTTGAGATGTTTTCAAAGATGTCTGCTGCAGATGTGTTATATGTGGGAATGAGTTTCCCTCATACACCAAATCTGCAGCAGACGACTTTAAACATACTTTGTCAAAAAACATAAAATCTCTTTAATTGAAAGGATAACCTATGACTAAAAGCGGTAAACATTGTGGCAAAAGGAGAAATTGCTCGTTTTGAGCAATTTCTTCTTTTGTCACTATGTTTTCAAAAAGCCGTTTGCTGCAGAGGCGTCAGAAAGTATCTACATGTATATGAGGGAAAGGGTTAAGGAGGCGGACATCGAAAGTGATTAATAAAAGTTGTAATAATTTGCTTCACATTCTTTTAAAACAAACAAACAAATTTAAACGTAAACATGCGTACACAGCGTTAAAATTACTACATGAAAATACGTACAAATGAAGCAAGGACGTAGGCAAATTGATCGACAGCTTCAAGAAACAAGTGGTTTACCACAATTAATGTATCGTTTAAGAGTAGCTAGGTGCAAGTGTATTATTACACTTCAAGCGACTGCATGTCAAAACAGTCAACATAACAAACAACTGAAATGGGACGTTACATGTACACGGAGTTCTCAGATTGCCTACTTTCGACCAGGTGAATATTTCACAGCATGGCTTCAGTTGGGATACCTTTATATCGCTAAAGAATCATACACTGTGTTTCGATGGTTTCTCTGCGGTGGTACAGAGGTGACATGAGTATGTTTTTATTTATCTCGTGCGCACGACATACTAAGTCGTGCGCACGAGATACTATGTCGTGCGAACGAGATAATTAAGTCGTGCGCACGAGTTATTATGTCGTGCGCACGAGTTACTAAGTGCGCACGACTTAATTATCTTGTGCGCACGACATAGTATCTCGTGCCCACGACATAGTATCTCGTGCGCACGACTTAGTATCTCGTGCGCACGACTTAGTACATGTATCTCGTGCGCAGGACTTAATTATCTCGTGCGCACGACGTATTTCTCTTCTAGACCTTGATACCGGTACATTTGTCTAGGACTACATTACATTACTTGGCCACGGAATAAACTGGAAATACTTTTAAAATGACGGACATGCAAAACAAATGATCATCTTCGTGCAAAGCGTACAACGGAATAAAGGCTTGATTGACTCATTGCACCTATGAGGTGAAATGCTCCTCTTTGTCATAAGTGTCATTATTTTCTTTATTTACTCATACCAAGTTCATGATCAGATTACGTATTGCAATAGACTAAGATAATTACTGTTGCACTGTTTAACAATTATAGAAGCATAGTTTATGATCGATTGTGGTTTAACGGATTTTTCCACAATTGTTCAATCATATCACAGCATTTTCCTGACTTTCTCTCACGAATACTTACTCAACACTACAGTATTTCCAAGCAACTGGCTGCTTTTCTGCATACACCTTTAGCCAATATACGTCGGAAATAATGTTGGCCAATCTAGGGTTGGAAGTCACAACCCCCTGGATTGACATTACACGTCGCTACAGACTGAGCTACCGGGGGTCGGCATAGAGACATAGTTAACATGGTGTAATGTGTTTTATCCCCCGACCTATCCGTCTAATAATAAACAAATGAGACCATTTGTTTTTGTTGTTTTAGTAGCAACAGAATATATGGTTTGTTCCGAAAATAATGAGATAAGAACCTCAACTATGCAATATAAATAAAACTCGGTTATAAACAGTGATCCAATTTCCACACAGGATGTTTTTTTATTGTTTATTGAAAGCCCATTTTGGCAACAAAATCTAGGCTTTAATGAGGCATCGGTAGACGTAGGTTAGGCAATATTTAAATAACATCGATCCAATCGTGAGTCATCCACGTTTGATTAGGTATTGAGCTCAACTGGTCCGCGTACAAAACACACTAATACTGTACCGATAGACACGAAAAACAAAACGTAGGCGGTCATCCACGTTTGGTTAGGTATTGAGCTCAACTGGGCCGCGTACAAAACACACTTATACTGTACCGATATACACGAAAAACAAAACGTAGGCGGTCGTTCACGTTTGATTAGGTATTGAGCTCAACTGGGCCGCGTACAGAACACACTAATACTGTACCGATATACACGAAAAACAAAACGTAGGCGGTCATCCACGTTTGGTTAGGTATTGAGCTCAACTGGTCCGCGTACAAAACACACTAATAATGTACCGATAGACACGAAAAACCAAAACGTAGGCGGTCATTCACGTTTGATTAGGTATTGAGCTCAACTGGGCCGCGTACAAAACACACTAATACTGTACCGATAGACCCGAAAAACCAAAACGTAGGCGGTCACTCACGTTCAAACACTGTAACGTGATAATTCTTCGCGAAACATGATTCTGTTTCAAGGTCCGGGGTAGCTGTAATTCCAGGGGTTGTGAGTTCCAAAAAACCAAGCTCGGTCAACATTCTTTCCGACGTTTAACAAAAGTCAATGCGACAAGTATCATTCGTCTTTCTACCAGTTGGTAGTGTATAAATATGAAAAAAGAGCCAGTTGCTTGGGAAGATTGTTATGTGGAATACTAGTGTAAGAAAGCCAGGAAACACGTGGTTAGGTGAACTCGTTGCCATTGACACAATCAATCAATCAATCAATTAATCAATGTGTATTGAACACAGGATTGATCTGAATGCCGCTTGTAGACCCGGCATTTTAATATGTAGAAAAAGATAACTGACTTATTGACCAGTCAGACCAATTGAGCAGTTATGTCACATATTCGATATCTGTCAAATGATGGCGAAATGGAGATACAACAATGTGCCCGTGCGTCTTATGCGGATTTCATACCTGTTTAACTTTTATAATAGTGCTGCCCAATTTGAAAATGTCTTTGGACAAATGTTACCATCATAAACATTGAAAGTAAAGTTTTCAGAATAACGATAAAAGACAGACATTGCTAATTTTGAGCGACTTCTTCTGATGTCCATAATGGTTACACACATATATCCGTTTGCAAAACGGTTAGTGTACTTAAACTATGTTTAGTTCATAGAATAACAAACTAAGTCAGACATCGCCCCTGGCCACTATTAAAGGAGTCTGCCAAGATAATACATTCTTAATCATCCTTCCGTTTATCTTGTAGAGACCTTGATATTCAGGGGCGTAGCTCCCTTTAGGCACTGTAGGCACGTGCCTAGACATTTTTTCTCAAAATGCCCCAAAGTGCAGCTGCAGCGATAGACATTTGCGTAATGTATCGAACCAGATCAGCCTGCGCTGTCCGCGCAGACTGATCCGGCCGACACATTCCGTCTTAGAGGGATAGATGTATAGAGTAGTGATTCCCGAAACAGAAAATCCACAGCAGGCGAAAATTGTCTATCCGGGTAGGCCTGTGTGGCATGCTTAGGCTGATCCGGGTCGATACTTTACGCTGAGTCCACAATGTGGATTTTCTCACGAGACGGCCTACGCATTGATTATTGCAAAGCTTCGCCCCTGGTATTGATGATATCGTGTAACCGGATTAACACTACAATACCTTACATACATATAACGAAAAAACGTTATCATATTTAATTAACCTCATTTATACTTAATTGGCCTTGGTGAATACTTAAGCATAGTTCAGAGTGCATCAATATCATCCTTATTTAACGAATGGGTGCAACTTTAAAACTTCGTATATATTATCTAGATACGGTTAGCTATGGGTTTAGTTTAAACTACGCTTGCGGAACAAGGTTTTAGCTTATATTGATCACGCCTGATGTTGGCTTCCTGAACACATACACAATACTCGCGAGGTTTATGTGTTAAAACCACAGGGTTCGAACCTGCTCATCATGGGGTTCGGGACATGTGGTATGAGGGGCCGACACTGTACCACGGTCGTAGGTATTATGCGGCCTTATACTTGATAGCAAAAAAATCGCAATGGTCATGCAGTGGATATGTTTAGAGCGTTTAACTCGTACAAATAACAAATCTTGCTAGCAACAATTCAGTCCATCAGCTGTCAGTCCTCCAGATCTTAGATAAAATTAAGATATTATTTATGATACAGTGCACTCAAAATATAATCTGAACAATGGCGGCTATATAGTACCAGAGTTCCACCTGCACGGCAATCAAAACGAAATTAAAACGTAATTATGAGCAAGTTATGTACATTTTGATATGCTTTGTAGTGTGCAAGCGTCATGTTCTTTTATTTGACATAAAGTTTATAGTGTACATTTTATATGTTTTATATCGTGATCATTAAGTTGTTCGACCTTTGATTTTTAAACATAAAATTTACAATTAAATATGGTCGAGGGATCACGTTGGGCCGATCCCCTATGATCTGTGTTTGAAACGAACCTGATCATAAGTCAACCCTTATTCTGCCTTTAATTGCATGCTTCTGTGGCTATTTTTTCTTATTTATTTAACATCGATTGCGGACCAAGTTTTTACAACTTTAATTAATCACTCTTAATCATTGGGTACTAGGGTCTAGTGTGTTTGGAGGTCTGGCCTTGGTGTGTTTGATACCCGACATGGTCGTACCAAAGACTCTAAAAATGGTAGAAATGGCGGCCGTCCTTGTCGCTGAGGGTTGCTTGGTAAATCTTACGACTGACTGGCTGGTGTCAGGATAAATGGACCAGTTACTTGCCAAGGAAACGCCGTGATATAACTGAAACATTGTTGAATGCGGCGTTATACACCAAACAATCAATTGGAGACATCGGTCAGTTATCTCCCTTTAATACTCTCTACATCTAGCTAGGTCCTATCATTTGGTTTCCTCTGTTTTTATCATTGGTTTCATTGCACATGATGGTGCACTTATAATTGCATTTTCTTGGCCAACTGTTATTAGATTGATTAGTTATTCCACATTTGTTTTATTTAAACACTGCTTTGTAAATTTTCTCTTTTGAATCATCACTTTAATTAACACATTTATGATTAATGTGTACAGAGTAATTGCAATATCTCATTGCGAAATAGCGATAAAGACAAAGGATTCCAACTAAAAGGACCTACCAACTATTTGGTCTCCCTTGGTCTTTATCTGACAAGGGAGATAATATAAATATCACTAATGTCCCTCATTATTAATCAATCCAAACTTCAAGAGGTTACACATTTCCTTTGGTAATACACGGACCAGTCTATGCATTGTTAGGTTAGATTCTCCTTTCAGCCTGTGCTTTCCTCGCAGACTGATCAAGATCTTCACAATCCGTAAATTCGTTAAAAAATCATTTTGGAAGTTTCTAGATCGTCACGTTGATGCTGATCAGACTGTCATGATGCATAAGTTTATCAGTGCCTACACTATTAACAAGTATCAACTTGTTACATTTTCAAAATATGCAGTCTTTTACAGCTCGAAAAGTAATATCTAATATATAGTATAAATTGTGGAGAGGAACAATACACACTTTTGAGGAAAGATCAAACTTTTCTAAACCCATTTCCAGCAATCAGACACTTTTTGACGCATCTGCAGCAGACGACTTTTGAAAAATATTATTGAAACAAGAGGCAATTTTGTGAGGAAAAAATAAACTAATTTAACATATTTTACTGAAATAAAGATACTCGTTACGCCCTAATGAATGAGAAACAAAATGTTATAACATAACAAAGATAATACGAACATAGATTAACCATTTTAACTATCTTTAAACGACAAAAGAGGTTTTAATTAACTTAATTTGATTTTAATAAATTTAATTAAATTTGTTTCAAAGCACGAGATAACGTACTGCAGTTTCACGACCTTTGCATAATTTAGAATGTTTATTGGCTAGTATAAGTATGTTTAAGGTAATGCCACATGAAGACGTGCTTTCTCGTGTAATTTGGGTCAAGTATCAAATTCCCCACTATTGTTATGGAGAAACTTTGGATACTTGAGTCCCCTAAAATCGGTCAAGTTGGAGAACTTAGACAGATAACTTGCAGAATGTATGTATGCAATACTGTGTATGCAAAATAGTCGATTTATTTGGACTTTAAGCGGTTATGAAGACTTTAAAAGTCATATCACGGCGGCCAGTTCATCTACCCATGTGTTTCCTTGTTTGTCTTACACTAGTACTCTTTCAACGTGACCGACTACTTTTCCGCATAGTCAGTTAAAACATTGGCGGAAGACGAATTGACACATGTCGCGTTGACGTTTGTCCAACGTCGGAAGGAATGACGGCCGAGCTTTGGCTCGAACTCATAACTACTAGATGTACAGCCCGTTTCGGTACCGACTGCTCTACCAGAGCGGCCCGGAATGGTATGCAGAAGCATAGATAATGGCTAAATTGTATACTACACTATCTTTATCGTAGATAAATGATCGCTGTGGTGTTTGTACTAAACAACACGAAATAAATGAGTCCAGACCGTGAAATATGCCTTTTAATTCGAGCTAGATGTGTACATTTTGTCACGTACGGGCTCGTTTAAAATGGTGTATTAACTTTTAGAATACTTTAATTAATATTTTGTTATGAATTCATTAAGATAATGAGATAAAAGCTTATGTCATAAAAACGTATACTTTGTTCGTTTTCGTATGTATTAGCAATGTCAAGTTTGAGCAAATTACTATCACGTTCCATCCGATATTGTAGTAAACACAATGTAATTGTAATTTTGTTAATTCAGGCCGTTTTCGGTCCTTATTGGGTCTGACTAGACTGTGTATTTACATATTTACGAGCTGTTTCACTAGAGCATTCATTCTCTGTTCGCCTTCATGCAATATTATGATATATATATATAGGTGTATCTTTGTATAAAATCAATATACATATATATGTGTATATGTATATACGTTTGTGTATGGGCCTGAGTCCTTAAATACTTGATTGAAGAAAATAGAAATTGAAAACGAAATTGAAACAGGTTATATATGACCCCCTTTGGGATGAAATTCTCCATATTTAAGTCTGGCCTGCCGTTTTGGTGTCTTAGCCCTTTCCCTCAAACACCTCTGCAGCAGACCATTTTTGAAAATATTATGACAAAAGTCGAAATTGCTCATTACGAGCAATTTTTCTTTTTGCCACAATGTTTTCAACCCTATTAAAATATTATACTTTCATTTACAATATATCTTCCATACGTTTGTCTTGACGTTTTCAAAGTCGTCTGCTATGGATTTTAATGTATATGGTAAAGAGTCAATGCCTCTCCAGTTTGGCATGATTATTATGTATAATATAAACGTCATGGGGGCTTTACTTCTAGTGTTTTGTCAGGATATACGTGTGTGTCTATACAAGTGCAGTCATACTTGTATTTAAAGACAACCCATGGGTAGAGTATAATCTGGTCGTTATTTTTACAGGTGGTCCTTAATTAAAGGGTCATATGCATAAAAATTAGTAATAATTGTAAAATTAAAAATGTGGTTGCTTTAGACAGGGTATTGCAAAACAAATGTGGTCTTTAGCACAGGTTTAACTGTAGTAGGCGGACAGTGAAGGCTCTGGTGAGACTATGTGCGTATCGACAGGCTCATCAGACGCTTTACTGTTCGCAATTGCATCCATGCTCCATGTCACTAGACGCGGCTTGTTATTTTATCTAACATAAAAATCCCAGCTATGTCGAAAAGAATGTCCCGTTCTGACTTCTGGACTATGTAACATTAATTAGCGCTAATTGATTAACGCTCGCCTGTTTGTTTGTCCAGATTCTAATATCCTCATTTCGATCCATCTAGATAAAGATAAGACTGCTCGGTTGTGCAGGATGATCTGGATCTATGCTTCTCGCAAACGTAAATTATGTTTGTTTATTCTATGCATGAGGTTTCTTATTTGCATCTTTCGTACAAATTTATTGGTTCGCCAAATACTTTTAAAATGGTAGAAATAGCCGCCCTACTTGGCGCTCAGGTATGCATTACGACTAACTGGCTGGTGTCAGGATAAATGGACCAGAAATACTTGTACCTTATCCTGGAAACGCCGTTATATAACTGAAACAATGTTGAAATGCGGCGTATAACACCAAACATTCAACCAATCTACTATTTCCAAATACCTTTTACGGGATAACGGTACAGATATACCATAAGACCGTGAATCAGCATACTGACGTGGCTCGTATATATTTCGCTGAATCATTTAATTAAGTTAATTGTAATAACAATAGTGAAACTTATTTTGTTAAAACCGCATACCGTTCGTATATATTTCGCTGAATCATTTAATTAAGTTAATTATAATAACAATAGTGAAACTCAAATATGCAGCAGACGACTGTGAAAATAACAACTCAAAAGCATGCTTGCTCTCTATAAATGAGAGAATTTCTCCTTTTGTCACACTTTTTATCAAAAGCCGTCTACCTCTTTTACTGCAGGAGGGGAAGGTTTACTGTCAATTACAGCAAGTAAAATGTCTTTACCCTTTCACATATACACCAAATCTGCAGCAGACTTTAAAAACATCTCGACAAAAAAAATAGAAAAATATATAATTAAAAGAATAGTTATTGAACAGAGCTGAAAAACATTGTGGCAAAAAGGAGAAATGTCTTACGAGCAGTGTAGTACCAGGTAAGACAGCGCATACTTGCAGTCTGATCTTGCACCAAACTGTCCGTCAGTAAGACAAAGAAGGTTCCAATAAAATTATGTTAAACGCTATCCAATTGGATTCTTTAGAATGGATACACAGGCAGTTCTTTTTTTACAAACGTGTTATAATTACGCTAAGGTTGGTTTTACCGGAACCACGAGTGCTTGTGTGGGAAGGTAGACCATTACATTGAAGGTTCGCACAAAGACTTTATGGCGAGGTGAATAACCTTGGTAAACAAATACCAATTTTAGTTACAACTGTTTCACGCCAAAGCCCTCAAATTACATATCATGCTAAATGTAACTTTTAACAATATTTTCATATTTGTTTACCACAATATGTTCAAATTCGTCTGCTGCAGATTTGTTGTATGTGGGATTAGGTTAGAAGGGACTGTCTAATGATCAAGTGAATCTACACTAAGCGTTAAATCATTTTCCTTGGTCAACAATGGAAATGTAGGTGCCATTGCTCGTTCTGAGCAATGGCACCTAAATTTGCATTGTTTACAAAGGGGTCAAAATTGCCCCTAAACCAGGTTTTTTTAAAAAAGGTTTTTAGTTACAACCGTTTCACGCCAAGCCCTCGAAATGCTATTTTTCCAGTTCCCACTTGCATGCAGCATAATTTGCAACACAATACTTTGAAACAATCCTGCCAAAATACCGAAAGTTTTTTTTTAATGAAAATATAATAAATGAATAGATTTTAAAACATTGTGGCAAATCGAGAAATAGCTCACTATGAACAATTTCTACTATTGTCGCAATATTTCCAAAAGTGGTCTGTTGTAGAGATATCAAAATGCTTTCGTATGAGGGAATTGGTAAACCTATACTGTCGTATTATGTTTCTGTACATGTAAACCGGCTTTTAATCACGAAGGTCGGGTTTTGCGTGATGTGGAATAGACAAGGATATTAACTATTATACCTAATCCCACATACAACGAATCTGCAGCAGACGACTTTGAAAAAATTGTGGTAAACACATTTAATATGAAAATATTGTTAAAAGTTACATTTAGCTAATAAGTCAATGCTCTTTTGCTACACGATATTTTGAAACAATCTTGCCAAAATACCGAAAGTTTTTAAAATGAATAGAGTTTAAAACATTGTGGCAACTCGAGAAATAGCTTTTTCCTATTGTCACAATGTTTTCAAAAGTTGTCCGCTGCAGATATATCAAAAGGCTTTCGTATGAGGGAACTGGTAAACCTATACTGTCGTATTATGTTCCTTTACTTTTAAAACCGGCGTTTTTTTTAATCATCACGAAGGTCGGTTTTTGCGTGATGTGGAACACACAAGGATATAAACTATTATATCCTCTATTTATAATGAGCCACGAGTCTTCGTATAAAATATGAAACAGTATAACAAAGAATGTGACAGTAGATCGTTACACAGATAGAGGTAAATCACCTAGCGTTTAACCCTATCCCACATTGTTACAGGTTTCCACGCATCTATAGCTATCAGCTGACTTTTGTTTAAACATTGTGACAAAAGGAGAGAATCGCTTATCACGAGGAATTAATCCATTTATCACAGTTATTTTTTGTAACCAACCCTATCCAAAGATTTTACTTTTCAATTAATATATATCAATCCATAATTGTGCATGTCTAAAGTCGTCTGCTATAGATTTGTTGAATGTCGGAAAGTGTTCACTTTTTCCCGCTGACGACTTTGAAAAATATACCTGAAACAATTTTGGGAACGCCCTGTTAAATGAAAGTACAATAATTGAAAAGAGTTAAAAATATGGTGACAAAAGGAGAAATTGCTCGTTTTCTCCAATTTCTTCTTTTGTCGGCATGTTTTCAAAATATCCGTCTGAGGCGTCGGAAAAGCGTCTAAATGATGGAAAGTGAATTGACAGTAAGAGGTATGTGTAAGATTACCGGTATAAGTAAAAGTCTTAATATTTTCCTTTTCATACAGAAAAAACACTAACACTTTTATACTTAACCATTATCCGCTAACAGATGCAAGTTAACGCATACGCGGAAGGCGACTTTTGATGGTTTCTTTTTCTATGTTTTTTTACGCCGCTTTCAATAATATTTCAGTGGAAAACAGTGGTGCATAGGTAGAGGGTCGGCCTCTCGTATTAAAGGTCCCTGATTCGAGTCCCGTGATGAGCGGGTCCTGACTTTGGGATTTTTTCCACACAAACGGCGCAAGTACTGGTTAAGTCTCCAGGAAGCAGACATCGAGCGTGATTAATATAAGCTGCAAGCTTGCTTCGCAATCGATGTAAAATAAATAATGTTTAAAAAAACAATAAAAAAACTACTGTTCCATTTATCAAACTATATGAGCAATATTTCCTTTGCCACTATGTTTTCAACTCGTTTCAATTAATACACTTTTCATTTAAAGAGACTTTCTATATTTTTGGCACAATTTTTTCAAAGTATATTGTGTTGCAAATTTGCTGCATACGAGCAGGGACGTAGGTCTACGTTTACCACATACAGACGATTTCTGACGCCTCTGAAGCAGTCCACTTTTGAAAACATCATGACAAAGAAGGAAACTGCTCTTAACGTGCAATACTATTTTCAATAATTAAACTTTCATTTATAGAATTTTTCCGTATGTTTGCCTTGATGATTTCAAAGTCGTCTGCTACAGATTAGTTGTATGTGGGAAAGAATTAATCATAGATCAAATCGACATAACACAATAAATAGAGATGACAACAGTTGCTAGAATACAGCAGAATTAGGTCCAATGGCTTTGAAATGAATTTTTTCAACTTACTTTTCTAGACATTTTAACTAAAATCAAACTAAAATACGGATATGACCGCATAAAAGGTCATCTTGAATTGACCTTGTACACTTTAATATTTGAAATTAAAACCGACGCTTGGATAAATTCAATCGGAACACTCGAAAATCACCGCTTCTCTATCTCTTTTTTTTGTATATGGATTATCTCCCTTGGTTTATACGTAACGATTTTTTTGGCTAAAATTTGATTGGCTACTGCAAAGGTCAATCTGAGACGACCTGTATGAGGCAGTCATCAGATCAATATTCGGCGAGCGAAATTTAGGTCTGATTTAAATGAGATTAGTTTCTAGATACTAAGAGTAAGGTAAAATGAGTTTATGCCAATTGAGGACAGCAGACAATCGGGCGATTCTAAATGATAGGATATCATATAAGGAAATACATAGCATACTTTCGAAAAAAAATTAACTTAAATAGTCGAATGCGAAACAATCTTTAAGCTTATATGAAGCACGCTTGGTGACTGTTTTCTGGAGACCTAATTGGTACTCACTCCGAGTGTCTCGGAAAATCCAAAAGACAGACATCCGCTCATCATAGGATTACGTAAGGCCGACGCTCTTACACCGCACAACTATTTGCACTTATAATTCGATCATATACGTGGTCTAAAGAGATCAATGACTGTACGAAATAAGGAAGATACTTGATCCGTGCTCATCAATAATTCTATGTAGTATTATCTGTCAATATTTTTGTTTGATTGGTATGTAGGCGACACCAATATTGATGAATTTTATACATTGCTTCAAAACGACAATCCTGATGTAATAAGAAAAAAACTTTCATATTTCATATATATGTTAATGAAAACATGATAAGGACATCATTCTCAGTTATATACTATTTGTTAAATAGAATGCTTTGTACTATGGGCCGAAGGCCTAATTACTTTCAATACAATATTTCTCATATTTGTGTCATTCAATACTTCGAAAATGGCAGTAAATGTTTACCTCCTTGGTGCTCTCGGTTGTTGGGTTAGCATTACGACGGAATTGTCGCTTTCAGGATAAAGGGACCGATAGTACTAGTAAATTACCCAGGAAACTCATTGATATAATTAAAAAACAAGTATTCACAAAAATTCACAAAATTAGTAACAAAATTGTATATTATTTAACCCATATTTAGAACGTTCTAGCAATAATTGAGAAATATAATGTAAAGTAGAACCTGTGTTAAAGACCACCTTAGAATAGCAGTTATCTGTCTTTAGCGACTATACAATTAAAGACCACCTTGGAATAGCAATTATCTGTCTTTAGCGACCATACAATTAAAGACCACCTTGGAATAGCAATTATCTGTCTTTAGCGACCATACTATTAGTTCTCTAAATACTAATTTTCTGTATAAATGACCCTGCAATTAAAGACCATCTGTGAACACAGACTAGATCTTTCACTTCACACGCGTGGTTTTTAAACACAGGTTTGACTGTATTTAGAATAAATGGGGGAATACGGACCATGATCCGACTTGGCTGTTC
The DNA here is from genome assembly GCA_031761405.1 of Serripes groenlandicus. NCBI lineage: Eukaryota > Metazoa > Mollusca > Bivalvia > Cardiida > Cardiidae > Serripes > Serripes groenlandicus. The sequence continues at coordinate 17,048,270 of JASEVX010000006.1, forward strand.
CAGATTGGTCGTAAACACCCTTAGTTTGGCATTCGTGGAAAAATGCCAATATCAAGTTTAACCAATTTGTGGAAGATATACTTATACTACTGGTCACATCCTTTGACAGTCGGCAAAATGGATACTTTGCAAAGCATGAATACGAACTCTCGACTGACAACTTTCGTCATAGACAACTGAAACTTTTCAACTCGACGGAAATCGAGACTAGACTCGATGATTCATAAAAAAAAGAGCACGGATGGGTATCGGGGGAAAAGAGTCACATTTATTGTAAATACCATAACCGTATCGATGTTTGTGTCTATAAATTGCATATCAGCGATGATGTCATATTTTCCGCTGTGCACTTTTCATTTCGACAGTTTTTATGATTTGTCAATTTCTGCAGCAGTATGCATTGCTCATCGCCATTTGATATAATCAGGGGGCTTGGCGAAAATATATTAGATCAAGTCTCTAAACCCTTACCATGCTTTATTGTGCGATTTTAAACACTGTTTGTAGAGCCAGTTGTGCGCGCTTTTAATCAGCATTTGCATACAATATGTGTCATGATTAATCAGCATGTTAATAAAGTCTGATCCCGATCGAAAATATTTGATGCTTATATTTTAATCGAAGCAAGGAATTTGTCCTAAATATGCCAACAAAAATCGTCAACAATTATGGATAATGAAACCATGGGTGTTTTCAGATTGTCCTAACAAAACCAAGTGCTCAGCGAGTGCTAGCCAAAGGCTGTAATTTGATTGGTTGATTCGGCGAGCGCGTATGCGACTGTACGCAATGTCAGGACAATCTGAACACACATAGATGAAGGAATTCAGCAGAATAAGGTTAGTCCTTTCCCTCATACGACAATTCTGCAGCAGACGACTTTGAACATATTTTGTCAAAAAATAGAAAATAATCTCTATAATTGAATGGATAACCTATGACTAAAAGTGGAAAACATTGTGGCAAAAGGAGAAATTGCTCGTTTTGAGCAATTTCTTCTTTTGTCACTATGTTTTTAAAAAAGCCGTCTGCTGAAGATGCGTCAGAAACCGTCTATATGAGGGAAAAGGTTAACCATAGACACATGAATATCTCATTTTGTATGCACATAAGTACACACCTACACGGTTTGATTGAATGATTCATTGATTGATAGGTCTTGTGGTTTCCGGCAGCTCAGTCGGTATCTACGCCGTGCTGTCAATAGAGGATTTGTTCTTTGAAGAAACCACTGCTCGGCCAACACTCTTTTCGACGTTCGACAAATATCAATGCGACAAGACTCATTCGTCTTCCATCAATGGGTTAACAGTTTATGTGGAAAAGAAGCCAGTTTCTTAAAAAAAAACCTGTTGAGTGGAGAACTGGTGTGTGTGAAAAGCCTGGAATCACGTGGGTATGATGTTAACTGGTCGACATGAGGTGATGCAACCATTATTGAAAACGCCCAAATATCCAATCAATTCCAGACGCACATATGGACTAAATGTAATTGACTCCCACCCTTTCGTGACAGTGGTGATGCAGTCAATTTGGACTACGTGCATTTTTAGTATTTGAAGCAATTGCTTATTAAAACGTTTTGCCGAGCCATTCATGCATACTGTCATCATTTGAAACAGACAAAAAATAAACAAGCTTCCAAAAGTCTTAAAAGCCGAGCCCCGGTTTCTCAGTAGGTAGCGACGAGGGCTGTCAATCCAGGGGTTGTGAGTTCGAATCCCGGCTCGGCCAACTTTCTTTCCGACGATTGACAAAAGTCAATGCGACATGCGTCATTCGTCTTCCACCAATGGGCTTAGTCTATGTGGAAAAGCAGCCAGTTGCTTGGGAAGATTGTTGTACTGTACTGGTGTGAGAAAACCAAGAAATTCATGAGTAGGTGAACTGGCCGCCGTGATATAACTGAGGAATTGTTTAAAACGGCGTTAAAACCCAATCAATCAATATTAAACAGTCGATGTCAATTGAATTTCAAGAAGCCGCTTAGTGCAATTTCAGGAAATTTACATTTCATTGCAATTGTAAATGATAAAAAACACAATTATCCTTAATACACCTCATTTACTTATTTACATATATTTACTTTGCCTACTCAAACATTTATTTTCGCCATTAAATCATAATTAAACCACAAATCAGGCGCTATGCTATTTCACCATGTCATTTTGATAGTATAATGTCTCCAATCAACATTTTAATGGATACTATTTGTTGTACAAGTATTTAGGTACTTTGTAAATATACTTCGAACAGATCATTTTGAGATTCATAAAGTTACGTTGTAACCCTTCACTACATACTTAAAATCTGCAGCAAACGATTTTGATAAGGTCGATGGGAAGAATATGTAAAATCTCCAGGTGTGCTTATTTCAACCGATTGAAAAACATTGTGGTAAAAATAGAAATTGCTCATTACGAACAATTGCCATTTGCCACACTGTTTAGAAACGTCGTCGGCTGTAGAGGCGAGGAATAAGCTCTGTTTATGAAAACGGGTTGATATATAAATACTATACATGTATTGTTCAAGGGAGACCTAGATTAGAAACCACCATACATCTGATCTAAGTGAAGGGTTTAATTGAACTGCTAATCAATTCCAGATAACCTTTTATGCTATGCCGTCAGATCTAGTATACATAAATCAAAACAGTTCTGTCTGATAACAATGAAATATGACGTTGGTAAGAGGTAAATGCTAATCTTAATCAATAATTGTCTGACGTCATAAATATAAAGAGCTGCCAATTCAGGGCTTTAACTTTCGACCGTGGACTAAAGGTCCAAAATAGTTTTTGTCGAAATTTAGGAGACTCGGGAACGATCAATGAAAAAAATCACTGTTTTCCCTATGTTGCTTAGGCCTCTGAATAGTCAATGATGTGAAGAGTGCAACGACGCACCTGTTCAACATTTGAACAAGGCGGGGTTCGGTGATCATTTAGAGCATATTACTGCTGATGGCATACCTTCGCAAATGAAATAATAGTAGATAATTTGGACATAATGGTATTTTGCAAATGAGCCGCATCATGCGAGTTGGGGTCTTAACCATTTCCCTCATATAGACGCTTTCTGACGCCTTTCAAAACGAGCAATTTCTCCTTTTACAACAATGTTTTTTCACAGGTTATCCATTCAATTATAGAGATTTTCAATTTTTTGACAAAATATGTTTAAAGTCGTCTGCTGCAGAATTGTTGTATGTGGAAAAGGCTTAAAGCCCCTTTACATTTAAGCATAATCCTATGTTATATGATATATAGGCATAGAACTCATGCGACTACAGTTCTATTTCTTTGCAAAGAAGATGCACCAATGTCTGTTACCTAAAGGAGACGGATAGTGGAGACTCGGGTGCGACTGTGAGTATGTCGCGGACTCGCCACGCAGATGCGATAAGACCTCCTTAATCGCTAAACGATGCTCATACATTTGCTTCAGTAAACTTATTCATGTTCAAATGTATGTGTATTGAATATTTTGTTTGTTTGTATGGTGTTTCGCGCCACTGTCAGCAATGTTGTCAGTTATATTACTACGTTACCATGACTATACTGGTCACTTTATAATGAAAATAGCAAAGTTGGAAGTAATGCGTAAACAGTCTTGAAGGCCAATAAGGTAAAAGTAATTACTTCAATTATCAAAGCCAATGGTAAGATCCGACCGGGTATCTAACCCGCGATCTCCAGCACTCTAGGCGGACTCTCTACCACTACACCACTGAGGCGGTATCAAATAACACCTTGAAAACGCCATGTGAATGCGCGGGGTGTATTTCGTCATTGTATTTGTTTACTTACAAATTCGCCGAATCATATATTTACTTTTCGTTTTTTGATAGATATATAAATCTGTTATTGCTACCTCACAACAACGTAGTCACTGATGCATCTCAAGAATAAAATTATACATTTAAGTGGTAACAATATACAGATCTTATACATTTTAACGAAAACAAGATTTTGGTAAACTATCAACCAATGGTATTACATTACAGATCACCATTAAATTCCGTCTTCTTTCTCGAAGTTCTGTGATTTTAAGCCACTTTTGCGATCGAGAACATTTCACCGAGTTTCGACCGTACAAGAGCCAAACAACAAAAATAGTGCGCATGCAAAAGAATACCGAGTTTATATTGAATACTAAAAAAACATCTTATATGCCATGTGTGAAAAACTTCTGAATAACACAGGTAATGTTGAAAACATGCTTCGGGTAACACAAATATGCACAATATATTTATGGTTTGAATCCAGCAGCGAAATGTGTATCATTTTGGCTATTTAGCGGAGTTTGGTTACTTCCGTGAGATGAAAGGAGACACCATTTATATAACAATAGGACCAAGATAATAACGCAATACATTACAAATCAACAAGTAACAAAAGTCACTGACACAGAGGTGCAGATAAAGAGGGGGTATTCAGCTCTTTTCCCCACAATTTCTCTCTTTTTGTCCAACTCATCCCTATGATGTGGGTACTCAAAAGAATCGTTGGCTTTTCGGAACAGTGTAGACCCAGATCAACCCGTGCCTCCGTAGAGTCTGCAAAGGTCCAGATAAGGAGGGGTTTACAGCTCTTTTCCAAACAATATATGTCTTATTACTCAACAAAATCCTATGTTGTGGGTACTCAAAAGAATCGTCTCACTGAGACAATTCTTTTGAGTACCCACAACATAGGGTTTAAGGGCCAACTAACGATTTTAGACCGTGCAAATCTCCGCTTATCCAGAGCTCTGCAGAAATTTCTGAATTCTCTATTTATCCTTCATTAATTTTTCCGACATTTCGTTCGACTTAACCCTTTCCCTCATACGACAATTCTGCAGCAGACGACTTTGAACATATTTGTGTCAAAACATAGAAAATATCCATAATTGAATGGATAACCTATGACAAAAAATGGAAAACATTGTGGCAAAAGGGGAAATTGCACGTTTTGTGCAATTTCTTCTTTCGTCACTATGTTTTCAAAAAGCTGTCTGCTGCAGAGGCGTCAGAAAGCGTCTATATGAGGGAAAGGGTTAACACGTATCGAATGAATGATAGTTATTCTCCAACAATTAACGGAAACTCGAGTATTCTTTATGACGCAGAATGTCAAATGTTAAAGATAAAAACGTTAACAAGAACACAACACCGTCATAAAGACCTGCAGAAAGAAAAGATGACAATAAAACCTTGATTGCGTTTTTGTTAAATTAACGTTTTGCTTTGCATTTAAATGGGTACATATAAGTAATGTCACACACAAAAAAACCCGACCCTTCGTTTTTATTTCTTTAACCCTTTCCCACATATGAAAAAAATGCATATTTTCGTAGGAGGTTTTTGGTATAGATTCTGATGAGACTGCACATAGTATCGAAAGTCGATTTACAAGTGACATCATGAAGATTTTAGAACCATTTCGAGGGCTTGGCGTGAAATGGTTTTTAACTAAAATTTATATTTTTTTTTCCAGGGTTAATCACTTCGCCATCAAGTCTTTATAAGCGTTAAATCATTTTTGTTGGTAAACAATGGAAATTTAGGTGCCATTGCTCGTTCTTGGCACCTAAATTTTCATTGTTTACAAAGGGGTCAAAATTGCCCCTAAACAAGGGATCTCAAAATAGCTTTTAAGTTACAACCGTTTCACACGCCAAGCCCTCGATGATTTGTTCGTGACAACTTGAGACAGTATAAAACACATATATATCTTAATTCAACCCCTTTCCCCACATACTTCAAATCTGCAACAAACAATTTTGAAATACATGAAAAAGCTATATTAATAATAGGACTTGAACATATTTGGGCATATCGATAAATTGTTTAATATGAACAATTTCTGCATTTGCCACAATGTTTTCAAATACCGTCATCGACATATGAGTTAAATTATCTCTGAATGTGGGAAGGGGTTACCGGTAACTGCAAAAATACTATTCTAAATTGTTTACACACCAAATAATAATGTTAAGTGCAAAACTTTAGATAATGTGCGGTATTTCTTTGAACAATTTCATTTTTGACAATCAAACTGTGTTGTAGGTTCTCACAATATGGGTTTTGTTTGTTGCAAATTAAAAATGATATTTCACTGTCTCCATTTAATCCGGTTGTGACCGATAGAGACGACCGACCGCCCCATACATTTAAAAAACCCCAAAAAGTAGCAACTTTTACATGTAACTGTCACATCGCGTAAACTGTGTTATTACTAAATTGATGTTTCCGCACAAAAAAACAATATATAAAAACAAGAAACGTCGTTCACGAAATGCTTGCTTGTTATGTCACTTTTCTGTCATTCAAATGATAATTACATGATACATTGTAACTATATATAATATTAATTGTGTCATTGTATAATTCGCAAAACCGATTGTTAATGCACTGGCTTCGAGAACGAGCTACTGCATCATGTGAAAAGTAATTTGGGTTTAACGCCGTTTTCAATAACTTTTGAGTAATATTACGGCGGCCAATTCACCCACTCATGTGACTTTCTCACACAAGTCCTCCACACAACATATTTTCAAAGCAACTGGCTGCTTTCCCACATAGACCTTTAATCCACTGTAGGAAGATGAATGATGCTTCTTGTAACAGTGACTTAAATGTCAAACGTCGGAATGAATGTTGGTCGCGCTTGGGATCGAACTCACAGCCCCTAGATTTACAGCCCACGTCGCTACCGACTAAGCTACCGGACCTCGACGTGTGAAAAGTTAATACAGTGATTCGTCATAACTCGAAATGACCAATACTATTACTTCGAGTTACTATCGACATGTTCGAGTTATCGACATATTCGAGTTATGGGCATATTCGAGTTATCGACATGTTCGAGTTATCGATATGTTCGAGTTATCGACATGTTCGAGTTATCGACATGTTCGAGTTATCGATATGTTCGAGTTATCGACATGTTCGAGTTATCAATATGTTCGAGTTATCGATATGTTCGAGTTATCGATATGTTCGAATTATCGACATGTTCGAGTTATCGATATGTTCGAGTTATCGACATGTTCGAGTTATCGATATGTTCGAGTTATCGATATGTTCGAGTTAGCGACATGTTCGAGTTATCGACATGTTCGAGTTATCGATATGTTCGAGTTATCGACATGTTCGAGTTATCGATATGTTAGAGTTATCGACATATTCGAGTAATCGACATATTCGAGTCATCAACACGTTCGAGTTATCGACATGTTCGAGTTATCGACATATTCGAGTTATCGACGTGTTCGAGTTATCGATATATTCGAGTTATCGACATATTCGAGTTATCGACATATTCGAGTTATCGACGTGTTCGAGTTATCGATATATTCGAGTTATCGACATGTTCGAGTCATCAACATGTTCGAGTTATCGACATATTCGAGTTATCGACGTGTTCGAGTTATCGATATATTCGAATTATCGACATGTTTGAGTTATCGACATGTTCGAGTTATCGACATGTTCGAGTTATCGACATATTCGAGTTATCAACACGTTCGAGTTATCGACATGTTCGAGTTATCGACATATTCGAGTTATCGATATGTTCGAGTTATTGACATGTTCGAGTTATCGACATGTTTCAGTTATCGACGTTCGAGTTATCGACATGTTTGAGTTATCGATATGTTTGAGTCATCAACACGTTCGAGTTATCGATATGTTTGAGTTATCGACATGTTCGAGTTATCGATATGTTCGAGTTATCAATATGTCCGAATTATCGACATGTTCGAGTTATCGATATGTTCGAGTTATCGACATGTTCGAGTTATCGATATGGTCGAGTTATCAATATGTTCGAATTATCGACATGTTCGAGTTATCGATATGTTCGAGTTATCGACATGTTCGAATTATCGACATGTTCGAGTTATCGACATGTTCGAGTTATCGATATGTTCGAGTTATCAATATGTTCGAATTATCGACATGTTCGAGTGATCGATATGTTCGAGTTATCGACATGTTCGAGTTATCGATATATTCGAGTTATCAATATGTTCGAATTATCGACATGTTCGAGTTATCGACATGTTCTAGTTATCGACATGTTCTAGTTATCGACATGTTCTAGTTATCTACATGTTCGAGAGACTGTTTGATTTTATAGTAAATAAAAGTATGTACATTCAACTTCGTTATTCATTCATACTTAATTGATTGGAATGAAAAATAATTGCACCAGTGATTTAACTCCTTCAGTGCCAAAGGCAATATTGAGGGTTTTGAAAACAATACAGATCCAGGTGAGTCAGCTCGTTACGCGCTTTCTCACCTGAAAAATCAGCATTGTTTGCCTTTTCGTTATAAAGATATTCCAAAATTCTTATCACATGAAAAATGGAATCGGCCGATTTTGAAAATTGAAGTGTCTACTTTAAACTACTTGGCGCTGAAAGAGTTAATCATTTTATGAACATGATTGCTTCACAGTTTTCCAAAGATAGACGGGTTCCAGGTAAATTGCTCGAGTTAAACGATATATTCGAGATAACGCGAATTCAATAAATGTAGTAAATTGTGGTAAACGTGCCATTGCCGTTGTGCCTAAACAGCGACCTTATCTGACACCAATCGCGCATCATAGGTTTAGACATTTCCAAGTTTCAGACGCATTTTGAAGCATTTGCAACAGAAGAATTTAGTAAACATTGTAGAAAAAGCAGAAATGGCTCATTGCGACTCTTCATGAGCGAAAATCAATGCTAACGGTCACGAAACTAGGACACACCAGGATACTTACCAAGGAAACGCCATGATATAACGGAAAATGGTTGAACGTGACAAAAGCAAAGTTCAATCAAAGAAACAAATAAGTATAAGTTCAAGAACGTTGAAATACCCAAGAGTACTCTTTCCTAACTTATATAGTTGATTGATTGATTGGGGTTTAACGCCGTTTTCAACCATTTTTCAGTCATATCACGGCGGCCAGTTCACCTACTCATATGTTTCTTGGCTATCTGATACCAGTACTTCATACAACCTTCTTTCCAAACAACTGGCCGCTTTTCCACATATATTATATTTAATCTTATATAGAAATAGACATCTAGGCGCATAAGCACCCTAGAAGCACATGAAGACGATTTTGACTAAAAGATGTAATGATCACAGGTGCAAGTCTTTTAAAAATCTAAAAATAGCATTTGACTATATATTGTCAATATATAGTCAAATGCTATTTTTAGATTTTAAACGACTGGCACCTGTGGTATATAGTCAAATTATATTTTTAGATTTTAAACGAAACTCGCACCTGTGGTACTGATCTGATCATGAATTAAAACGAAATCACTATACTAGATTCCAAGTCAACGTGGTATATCCTTTTCCCACATAGGACAACATTTGCAGCAGGTTTATTTTGAAATATCCAGACAAAAATATGAAAACAAATCTATAGAAATGAAAGAATAAGTATTGAATAGAGTTTAAATCATTGTGGCAAAAGGATAAACTGCTCAATATAAGCAAATTCTCCTTTTGTCACAAAGGTACCAGTAGTCGTCTGATGAAGTGGCGTCAGAAAGCGCCTGCATTTGGGAAAGGGTAAGAGCTTTACTTCTAGTATTGCAATGTTATTGTATACACGTTCAAATCACCAATAAATCAATACATTAAAAAATAAAACCAAACCATTTGCCCCCAACCTTTGAGTCGGAATTAAGTTTAAAGAATGTGATTGTGAAAGTCTCAATCAGATATCGGATAATAGTGGTGTCTCGATTTTATACGTTTGATCGTTTATTATAATTGAGCAAAGTCACACCAAAACCCGCCTTTCCGGACCCTTCGACCAGCGAAGATTCAGATCAGCCGGCGCCTATACTCGGTTTAATCATGATTTTTTTTGCTCACCATCAACCTGGATGACTTTAAAGAGTGGCCGTAATAATACCGACTAAACAAGCATGTACGTTGAGGATTTAGCGTTAATTTAACCCTTTCCCTCATACGGCAATTCTGCAGCAGACGACTTTGAACGTATTTTGTCAAAACATAGAACATCTCCTTAGCTGAATGTGTAACCTATGACTAAAAGTGGAAAACATTGTGGCAAAAGGAGAAATTGCACGTTTTGTGCAATTTCTTCTTTTGTCACTATGTTTTCAAAAAACCGTCTGCTGCAAAGGCGTCAGAAAGCGTCTATATGAGGGAAAGGGTTAAAAACCCTCCGAACGTTCGTTTTTCGGGTGATGTCTTCAATTGAAGCAATGATTTGACGATTTAATCTCTCTCTTTATTAGACCCGCCTATTTGAATGTTATATCAACCCTTTCATTGCTTAATGTTTAATATGAACTTGTACAGGTTTTAGGTGCTGAACTCCTTATGCAAGATATTAAAGTTTTAAAACTGTTCATAGCTTGTCTTGAAATATTAGAATTAATGGGATAAAAGAGTAATCATTTCACTTTCTAGTACAGTAAATAAATAAGTATTGATTGTTTATACTTCATTCTTACTGGGTAGATATACCCAGTAAGCCAGATGTTCATGACTTTCATTTGACCGTTTTTCAAAATTTATTGTCAAAATAGTTTTTAACTACTTATTACTTACTTTGTTGTCACTATTTAGCAATATTTGCAGAAGTTTAAACATTTCAAAAGTTTGATCTCCATCTGGAGTTCAGCATCTTTAACGAAGGTTCCATTAGCAATTCTCGGAAAATCAAGATATAACTATCTAGTAGGGAAACCAATTATACAGAGCATGAGAATAATGCGCGAATGTGCCGGCTGACACTTGCTTCACAAATCAAAGGTATAAAATATACAACTTTGCAACAACCTTTAACCGTATAAGGTAGCTCAGTCGGTATCGACGCGGGCTGTCAATCCAGGGGTTGTGATTTCGAATCCCGGCTCGGTCAACATTCTTTCCGATGTTTGACAAAAGTCATTGTGACCTGCGTCACTCGTCTTTCACCAATGGGCTGTTTAACAGTCTATGTGGAAAAGCAGCCAGTTGCTTGGAAAGTATGTTGTGTGGTGTACTGGTGTGGGAAAACCAGGAAACGCATCAGTAGGTGAACTGGTTGCCGTGATATGACTGAACAATTGTTGAAAACGGCGTTAAACCCCAATCAATCAATCAATCAATCAATCAATCAATCAATCGTATACGGTACATATAAACAAGCGGGTATATGCAATGTACTGTTTAAATGAAAATGTACATACGAACACATGTAATTACCAATGTTTTGTTGTATTATTATTGTATGTTTCACTATGGTATGTTATACTTACTACATGGGTCTATGACCTTCTGGTGAAATTTAAATTAACTTAAAACTATAAAAAATACCATTAGCATCCCTCTTATACACACGAAATACCATTACCAGTATAGACCAAGATCAGCCAGCACATTCGTGGACTTATGTGTTCGCTACTCATCAAATTTGAATAAAGACTAGTTTACACAATCTTATACTTCACGCAGACAGAATCCTTAACAAATTATTATTGGTTAATTTAAAAGTGTATAGACCAATCTTCATCAATGATACAATCTAAATATAGACGTTTACGCGCAGTGTGACCTTATTGACGAACTACAGCAGTGCAATTATTTATTAGCCGATAGGAAACATGGGAATATTTTACGAGCTTTCAGTTTTACCCGAAACCATGTAAAACTATTTTTAGAGCAGATATAAAATGAATACTGCCAATTCTTTCTATCGCAAGATCGCTATTTTATCAATCAATGTTATTAAACCTTTCGTCGATTTCATTATTCAGTCGGAAGTGCCAAGAAATCACGAAGGAAAATAACTTTTAAGTGCATGTTGAATTAATTAGCGTTATAGGTTTTGCACTGCGCATTATCTCGACTCAGAGTCATGCAGCAGCATTTCGACGCATTTCGACGTATTTTGACGCATTTTGAGGCATCTGCTGCATACGACTTTTGAAAACATTGTGTCAAAAGGAGATACTGCCCATGGTGAACAATTTCTTCTTTTGTCGCAATGTTTACATATGAGCCGTTCCACGAGAAAACCAACAGTATAGACTCTGCGTAAAATATCGACCCGGATCAGCTAAAGCATGCCGCGCAGGCTAACCCGGACAGACACTTTTCGCCTCCTGTAGAATTTCTGTTTCAGGAATCATTACCCTAAACCTCTTTACCCCTGAGACGGAATGTGTCGGCCCGGATTAGCCTGCGCGGATAGCTGGTCGATACATTACGCAGATGTTTATCGCCGCAGTTGCATTTTAGGGCATTTTGCGCAGGCTGATCTGAGTCGATATATTACGCAGAATCATATATCTATAGTGTAATAAGACATTATTGATATATACCCAAATAGATAGTTTCAACGCCGTCTGCTGTAGATGCGTTGCACGTGAGGAAGAGTTTAACCCTTTCCCTCATACGACAATTCTGCAGCAGACGACTTCGAACATATTTTGTCAACACATAGAAAATCTCTATAATTGAATGGATAACCTGTGATGAAAAGTGGAAAACATTGTGTCAAAAGGAGAAATTGCTCGTTTTGAGCAATTTCTTCTTTTGTCACTATGTTTTCAAAAAGCCGTCTGCTGCAGAGGCGTCAGAAAGCGTCTATATGGGGGAAAGGGTAAACATAAAACGAACCACATTACAAGAAAACCCGATCTTCAGGACTGTGGGTTGTTCCGGTTCAAAATAAGCAAGCGATAAAGGTCTTCAATGTCAGCATGAGCAATTCCTCGTTTTGCCAAAATGTTTTTTTTAAAAGTCGTCTGCTGGAGGCTTTCAGAAAAGAAAAAATAATCTTCAATGTGTGCTATCGCGTCGTGCACTCACACTAGAAGCTTCTGGGAGAACTGCCTTGCCCTATAACCGATTACTTAAAAGTATCTTTTCTTCGTGCAGACTGAGTTTGACACATCTGCTGCAGACGCCTTTTGAAATTCATTTCTCCTTTTGTCTCAATGTTTTCAACTCTATTCAATAATCATACTTTCATTTATGGAGATTTTCAATGTCTATGTCTTAATATTATTAAAATCGTCTGCTACATACTTGCTGTATGTCTGAAAGGATCAAGTATGCCAAATGATCGTGCAAGCCTGTATCTCTAAAAACAGCCGAAGGTTTTCATAGTCGTCTGCTGCAAAATTGCTTTATATGGGAAAGGATTAAGTGTGCCAAATGATCGTACTTGCTAGTATCTCTAAAAACAGCCGAAGGTTTTCATAGTCGTCTGCAGCATAATCGCTGTATATAGTGGGAAAGTGTTTTAACCAAGTATGCCAAATGATCTCAATATGCAAGTATCTGTAAAAACAGCTGAAGACCGGTTTTCGTGTGGTGTACCTCAAATGATGTAACGATATATTTTTTTAACGAAATTTCCGCTGCTTGCAGTGATCTATTATAAGTATGATAATTCAAACACGCTTCATATCTCACATTTGAAGGGTGTCAGAATGTTTTTTCTATATGCAGAGAACTAGATAAGAGGAAGTGAACAGGTCTTTTCCCACACAATATTTCTCTTATTACTCAACAAAATCCTATGTTGTGGGTACTCAAAAGAATCGTCTCACTGAGACGATTCTTTTGAGTACCCACAACATAGGGTTTGAATGTCAAATAAGGATTTTAGAACAGGAAACATGCCCCTTATCTTGAGCTCTGCTGAAATATGTTCGGTGGTAAGCTTGTGTCAAATTTTATCAATTAATCAAAACTAGAGAATTGAATTGAGCTTCGATAATGGCTTTATTTATATTTTATGCACAACATGTTCTCTATGGGGTGTGCCTTCTCTTTGTATACAGGTCCTTGAAAAGGAGCTTCACTTATTAGAAAGTCGCTATTCAATTCAATGCAGTAAACAATAATGGCAACAACGCCCTATGGAAAGTTGAAAGAGGGTGGATCCAACAAGCATCTGCAGAATGAGCGTCGAATAAATTATCTGTTTCAGAAAGAGTTGGTTTGGATGAAAGTTGACAATTTCAAGGCCATGATCAGCTTAAATACCTTTCATATTCAAAATTCAAGGTGAAAAGAGGATTTTGATTAGGTAGGAATATAAATTTCTCGTTAATGTACATGACTCGCGTTCCGGTCAGTTGGTCCTATTCTGTTCTTTGTGTCAAACTAAAAGACCGCTCAAAACGAGCAATTTCTCCTTTGTCACAATGTTTTCCACTTTAAGTCATAGGTTATCCATTCAATTATAGAGATTTTCTATTTTGTTTGACAAAATGTGTTCAAAGTCGTCTGCTGCAGATTTGTTGTATGAGGGAAAGGGTTAACTAGTTGGCGGCTAACGAGCGCCGGACATACAGAACGGACCCCACTGTCACCACTGGTATGCCAACTTTTAATATTGAGCCGCGTCCAGAATCGGGTGCCTTCAACAATGGGCTATCGGGACCCGTGTGCGTCACATGTCTTCGAAACAGTATTATTTAAATAACATGTGACTACATGTATTCAATTCTAATCGCATCATAGAAATAACAAAAACATAAATATTCAGGTACTCGGTTATAACAAATAAGCACTGCTACTTCTAAAATGAAACCTCTATGCATTTCCGACCATAGTAGATCCAGAGCAATCTCCGCAATCGTACACTGGCTCTGCAAAGCTTGTAAATTACTCACAGGCAATGTTACGAAACCTCTGACAGACCTTTCCATTTAGATCAGACACACACAATTGAATAACTGAGCCGTCTCACGAGAAAACCAACATCATGGACTCTGCGTAAAGTATCGACCCGAATCATAATTCCGGACAGGCTTTACTCGGACAGACACTTTTCGCCTCCTGTGGATTTTCTGTTCAGGAATCATTACTCTATACCTCTATCCACCTCGGAATGTGACGGCTCGGTTTAGCCTGTGCGGACTGCGCAGGCTGATCTGGATCGATACATTACGCAGAGTCCACACTGTTGGTTTTCTCATGGAACGGCTCGTATGTATCTCGTTGCAATAATTCCGATAAATGGACTTTATAATAATTCAATGATATATAACAGCTACACCAAACACGTCTAGGAAGTATATGACTAATCCATGTTGCATCTAACGTAGTTCTAGACAAGGAGCGTTTTTCATGCCGTTACATCCTCATTTGACCCGAAAAACTTTATGTTGTGAGTACTCAACAAAATAGTCTCACTGAGACGATTCTTTGAAGTACGACAACATAGGGTCAAATAAAGTAATAAGAGAGATATTGTGGCGAATAGACGACATACTTTCTCCCCCTCTCGTATCTACGTCTCTGACTTGATGAAGTAGTTTACTAACTGTCTCTGTTTTTTGTCATTCCTATTTGGTGATAAGAATAATAGTGTGATATAGACGTAATGATATCACGTCAAACTAAATTGGTGAAGTAGATTCCTTGCGTCGATGGTTTACCCTTTTCCCACAATTATATATTTGCAGACAATTACGATATACTAATAATACTGTACGAAGAGATAAGCAATTAAGTAGTAATTCATGTACAGATTAAATGTGTACAGTAGTAAGTTAAATAGTGTACTTCAGTACGAACAAGACAAATCTATTTCCTACAATGAAGAAAAAACGAGTCTTTTGCTACAAAATCGACATACATGTAAGCTAGTTCTATGACGAATATGCATAACCCTTGCTCACTTATGGATGTGTGTTGACGCATCTACAGCAGACAACTTTTGATAACATGGTTCCAAAAGGAGGAATTGCTCATCATGTTTTTTTCAACTATATTCAGTAAGTATTCTTTCATTTTGCGCAGTTTTGCCAAGATAATTCCAAAAGTCGTCTGTTGAGAATTTGATGCATGTCGGCAAGGGTTTAATGGTCTCGTTCTAAAAGTGCACCATCGAAGAAAACAGAGAAGAACACGGGGAATGCAATAATAAAAACGGCACGCACACTCGAATTGCGTATTTATATTTTTTGTGACCCATGCTCAACCTAGTAATTGAAAGAATAATTAGATTGCATTCGAAATGTAACCTCGGAATTCGTTTTGTCAATTCTTCTGTGTGATTAATATACCGGAACTTACTTTTTTCGATCAGTGTTCTAAGAAATCCAACTATGTTTTAGTTAAGCCTTTCCCACATACACAAAATATGCAGAAGACGACTTTGGCAACATCCTGACCAAAATATGAAATAAATCAATAAAATGAATGATCCATTAATGAATGAATGTATAGTGTTTTATGGCACATCGACAGCTAAGGTCATTTAGCGCGCATTAAAATTAGAGCAATTTTTCCTTTTGTCACAATATTTACAAAAAAAAAAAAGAAATATTGTGACAAAAGGAAAAATTGCTCATTATTTCAATAGTAATGTCAAAAAGTCGTCTGCTGAAAAGGCGTCAGACAGCGTATATATGTTGGATATGATCGGTGCTCCAGGAAATCCATATTTAACGAAAGTGTTACACCTGTCAACACGTACGTATCCATGCTATCAAATCCAACTAGAAACTGTTTGTCCAACGTTTCATGAACGTTCTATGACGTATTCGCGTAAAGTATAGAGCTTTATCACATGACGTTGCTTGTATCCCATGTAATATACCCATTACGTATTTCTTTTTATTACATGCCTGTTTATTTTCCGGTGGAAATACACACATATTGACATGCGCAAATACACCACGACAGATTAAAATTCCGTATCTATATGCGGTGTAAATACAAGATTGTGACGTCATACAGTGACGTAACCGGTTTGATGACGATATTGGGCGGAGCATACGTATTGGAATGCATTATGGGGCGTGGCGTAATCATTGAAGCTGCTCATAGATTGTAGGTATGTAATAAAAGGAATATTACGTTACGGGAGCGATAAATGTGTTCGTATTGCACGACTCGTAGCGTGGGAAAATCCATATCTTACTCGACCTTCGGTCTCGTAAGATATCGATTTTTCCACGCTACTTGTAGTGCAATACAAACCCTTGTATCGCTCCCGCAACGTAATATTCCGTATACATACAACGTGTGTAATATAACATGACCTAATACTAGGAAAAAATGACGTCACGTCAACGTTTTGACGTCATACGTTAGTCACTTTGGCGCCAAAACCCGTAAATTTCATCCAGAAATATTGTAAACGTTAAGTACATTTTTATCGAAATACGCCTCATAAGTCACTTTATGTGATAGATATAATATCTCATGAGTGTTATTTATTATTCTTTTTAATAAACTAAGCTGAATATGACCTCGGGAATAATTATTTGTGGCATTGTTATACGATTTACTGACGAAATTAAAATAGCTTTGGAAAACCCGCTTTTCTTTGTGTGTTTTCGTCATGTGATAAAAAGAATCTGACATTCGTTGTCATTTAATAAAGTTTTATTAAACTCGTTCAAGAAATTTATTATTAAGCTCGCCAAAGGCTCGCTTAATAAAAAAAAATCTTGAACTCGTTTAATAAAACTTTATATAAAATGACAACTCATGTCAGATCCTATATATATCAGACTGCACATTCGTAAAATTTAATATTGATCTGCAATATTCGCCTTATAAGATATCAATATGTTATTAACATGTATATCAAAACTTTATGTCGATAATACATGTTCCAGTTCTTGGAATTTTACAGGGGTATGACTTAATTATTTTATAGCCACAATTCTAATCGATCGATCGATCAATCGATAGATTGATTGATTGGTGTCACCAAACACATCAGCTATACAAAGGTATGCGCACGTTCGCATGCATACCGAGCATTGGTGTATATATATCGATTATAGAACAAGCTAAATCAGCTTCTAACCCCGATTGATTTATTGATTAATTTATTGATTGAATGTGGTTTAACACCGTTTTCAATATCATTTCAGTCATATCATGGCGGCCAGTTCACATATGCATGTGTTTCCTGGCTTTGCTACACCAGTTTTTTTGGTAAACAATGTGTTCTCAGTTCACGACCTTTGACAATATGTGAATTCCACACAACAGGACTTCCAAAGAAACTGGCTACTTTTACTGTTTGTTAGCCTATTGGTGAAATAGCTTAAAAGCCAAAGGGGGCCAGCACGAATTTTTAGCCATATATAGTGTAAATATATTTACACTATATATGGCTAAAAATTCGTGCTGGCCTCCTTTGCTTTAAGCCATACCATCTTCTACGTATTAACCGAAAAGGTACTCTTTTGATGAATACGGTGTTTATTTCGCGACCATTGACAATATGTCACTTACATCTAATGTTTGTTTTCATTTCATTTTTTCTACGTCAGGTCTACTCGGATTTCGCTACAGCTACTCGGTTTATGGTGAACCTTGACACGCCATTATAAATACTTGCAATTCTATACTTCTCTATATATATTATCACAGTTGGTGTTTCGTGTTATCCTTAATTATCCTTACAATTGCAACATTTAAGCTGAGCCAAAGGGAAACCAACTTTTATGTTATTTAATTTAAACTTATTTAGTTTACATCGATTGCGAAACATTAATCACGCTCGATGTCTGCTTCCTGGAGACATAACCAGTACTCGCGCTGTTTGCGTGGAAAATCCCAAAGGCTGAACCCGTTCATCATGGATTATATAGGACTTTTATCATAAAATACATACGTTCAAAAGTGCTTAACAAACAAATATATGTATACATACAAACAGTCTATAAAGAGCATCAGTCGGTATTAAAAGATTACAAACGATAAAAAGCAACACTAAAGCTGTACGGACGGTGGTATATCTACAGAACAGAATGTTAAAGACTGTTAAAAACAAAACCCGTATAAAACTAACAAATTAAGGCTTTAATTATTGACATTTAGTTGCCATATCTCAATAAAAAAAAGTGTGTCTTAAGCGCTCTTTTAAAAGAAGCAAACGTGTCACAGTCCCTTATTCCTGCTGGAAGAGAATTCCATAGCTTTGGGGCAACAGTCACATAACTTCTGTCACAATACATTGCAGTCCGACATCTTGGTACTACTAGTGTTGTAGTGTTATTTGTTTGATATTAGGTCTCGTTGGGGGTCTATACACCTTTAACAAAGGGTTAGGAAGTCCAACAATTAATTTAGAACAGGACACACATCTGATATCTAGATCACTGGGTCGCACGTACTACCGCTGCATGTAAATGCAATCCCATATAAATATATATTTCAATAGATGCACGCATAAGAATCACGTTTAATCACCCACATAGTAATTAAAGATGCGTGTAATTTTTCTAAGTTTAACGCTTTCCTAAATGCAGTCACAATTTTAACAAATCTCCAAGAGGTGGCATTACAACTGAGGTTGATCAAAAGGAGCAATTGCTGGTACTGAGAAATTTCTCATTTTGAATTGTGTTAACACCCTACCCAATAATGTTACCTCCTATTAAAGAGTTTCCACATTTTTAGCCTCATTTGGAATACCTCGGTGATGAATGCTTCGGGTGATGAAGGATTAAGGAATTACCCGAGGTGTTCCGATTGATTTAGCCTGTCGTCTGCTGCCAATTTGTCGTATGAGAAAATTGTTTAATGTAACACTGCCAATGTTATCAATATTCATTCAAACAATGCATACAGTACTGTACACATCACATCTTAACAAGAAGTAAACAACTTTTTTTTCTAAAAACATAACTCTGAACATGAAAAACAAACCCAATATTATTTATATCTAGCGGTATCGTGCCGCAGAGTACCTACAACATAGGGTCTACATCAAGATTCGATACGATTAACGCATCTGTCTGAGAAATGACGCATCCAACCGATGATACGAAACAATTAAAATATCTGCTGAATGTCAGATGGGAGGGCGACTCGTTCGTCTTGCAGCCAACAAAGTGTCAATACCTATAGCGATCAGACAAGTCGCGACATCGTAAAACTGATCATTAGTGAATATATTCTCCCATTAATTAACCCTTTCCCTCATATAGACGCTTTCTGACGCCTCTGCAGCAGACGGCTTTTTTGAAAAACATAGTGGCAAAAGAAGAAATTGCTTAAAACCTCTTTATGAGGGAAAGGTTTAAATATTTAAATTCGAGTAGTGCTCTATAAAAACCAGCCATAAAACATTTGTGACAAATGCAGATACTGAGCTGATCAGGCAGCCCATCAATACAGTCTGCTGTCGCAGGCCCTGCAATGTTCATAAATTAGTCATACATGGTTAACTCTTTCCCTCATATAGACGCTTTCTGACGCCTCTGCAGCAGACGGCTTTTTTGAAAACATAGTGACAAAAGAAAAAATTGCTCAAAACGAGCAATTTCTTCTTTTGCCACAATGTTTTCCACTTTTAGTCATATTATAGTGATTTTTTCTATTTTTTGACAAACTATGTTCAAAGTCGTCTGCTGCAGAATTGTCGTATGAGGAAAAGGGCTAGTTGCATCATACGGAAACGGACTTACGTTACGGACATTCAGCGAAGATGTTGCGTTATTTTCGTACCAATGTAGATACATTGATAAACCATTTGGATCGGCCAATCATCAACAGTTGCTTTGTGAATTTAGAATTTAAAATTAGAATGATATTTAGAATGAATTTGTTGCTTGGGAAGATTATTGTGTGGAGTACTGGTGTGAAAATATCAGGAAATGCATGAGTAGGTGAACTGGCCGCCGTGATATAACTGAGATATTGTTAAAAACGGCTTTAAACACCAATCAATCAATCAATCAATCAATAGAATGCATTTGTGAACAGGTGTCCCAGAGCAGAAATCATATAGATGAATTAAGTTATGGCGTGCCTCTTACTATCAACTGACACTGCATGCCTATGTAAATATCAACATTGTCTCATTCCTTCCAAATGAGGTGGCAAAAAAATGACTGATTCACAAAAGTTAGACAAACATTCCACTAATGCATTCACAACGCCCCACGCGTCAAGTTCGAAACCTTTTAACCCGTCAACCCTTTTCCCGCTTACATCAAATATGCAGCAAATGTTTTCATTAATGCATCCATAACGCAACGCCCAAATCGTCAAGTTCGAAATTTTTTAATCCTAGACAGAAATATGATAATTCTCTAAACATGAAAGTATAAATATCAAATTGAGTTGAAAACATTGTGGCAAAAAGATAAAATTGCTCTTTTTGAAATAAAAATATTTAGCCAAAATGTTTTCATTTAAAAGACGTCTGCTGAATATGCGTAAAAAATGCATCTTCGTGAGAGAAAGGGTTAATTAAACACTATATTGCGGGTAGCCAAACTAATTGTCTCATTGAATACCAGCATCATAGGGTTCTGAGATAGAACTACGTATTGACCCTTTCCCTCATACAGACGTTTTCTGACGACTCTTCAGCAGACGGCTTTTTGAAAACATAGTGACAAAAGAAGAAATTGCTCAAAACGAGCAATTTCTCCTTTTGCCACAATGTTTTCCACTTTTAGTCATAGGTTATTCATTTAATTATAGAGATTTTCCAATTTGTGACAAAATTTGTTCAAAGTCATCTGCTGCAGAAATGTCGTATGCGGGAAAAAGTTAAGGAACATGTAATACAGAGCTGTGTACGTCACTTACATTTGAAAGCTGATACAAAGAAAACAACAATAATTTATTGATGCATTAGAAAATGATGTGTACGTATTACGGTCATAAAACAAAGTTTATGAAATTTGGTTTCCTGCAGTGTCTGCTTTCAACGTGCAAATTTTATGTTCATGCAGTTCATAATATTATTTCAAGCGTGTAAACCCTTCTATCACTGTGACTGAATAATATATTTACATCACCGATTTGTTTCGGCGATAGCTGTTTAACCTCAGTTTTGACCTAGATGTTAAACAAATGATTGAGATTGTAGACCAATCAAATGTTGTATTTAATGAATAATGTCGAATAAATAAAGGAAATGAAACGTTTTGATTGGTTCATAGTTAAGTTGGCGATCCTACGAAAGGCACAAATAAGGTGAAGTTTTAAAATGAAATGTTCTGCATACTAACCTTTAATTGTTTTCCTCAAGAAATACATTTCAGTGAAAAATCAGTGAAAACGTATGAAATATAATATTTAAGAGCAAAATATTAATTATTTTTGAAATATGATAAGTTTTCAGTTATTTGTCGTCAATTGAAACTTATACACCTCTTGGGAGCCTCGCGTAATCTCAAGTCATGTGGCGTATTCTCGGCCTTGATAATCTATTTATAGAAACTGAAGCTGGATGGAGATGGCCGATTAGCATTTGGTAAACATTTAGATAATTGCGTGTTCCAATCCTAGTGTTTTCTCATATTGATCGCCGTTTATCTTTTTTAAAGATATTTCTTGTTTATCTTGAAGTTCTATTACAAATATGGAATTGTATAATAGCAAATTATACATACATACTTAACGAATACTGTAGACCAAGATTGTAAAGGCCTATTATACACAATGAACAAGTTTTCCTCTTACCATACAATAGTTTCAATTCAATTTGATAAAAAGCCTTTCGTTTATAAAGAATTTTTCAAATTTTGCCTACATAGCCGTCTGTTGCAGAATTGTTGTATGTGGGAAAAAGTCCCACATAATAGCATATGAAAATGTTAAACATTGAAAATCTCTACAAATGAAGGTATATTTACTGAATCAATTGAAAAACATTGCGGCAAAAGATGAACTTGCTCGTTTTGAGCAAGTTCATCTTTTACCACAATGTTTTCATAAAATCGTCTGCTCCGTTGGCGTAAGAAATCGTCTGTATGTGGGAAAGGGTTAAAGTCGCGTACAGCAGGATAAGGGTTACCCCTTTCCCTCATACGGCAAGTCTGCAGTAGACGACTTTGAACGTTTTTTGTCAAAAATAAATTAGAAAATCCCCATAATTGAATGGATAAACCTATGACAAAAAGTGGAAAACGCTTTGTGCAATTTCTTCTTTTGTCACTATGTTTTCAAAAAGCCGTCTGCTGCAGAGGCGCCAGAAAGCGTCTGTATGAGGGGAAAGGGTTAATCTCGCGTATCTGACCCCCGGATCAAGTTTACTTATCTGTCACCTACGGATGCAACACCTAGTGTACATATATGCATTCATTAACATAGATATGACCCGTGTCACGAGAAAACCAACATTGCGCGTAAAGTATCGGCCCGGATCAGCCTAAGCATGCCGCGCAGTCTAACCGGGACAGACACGTTTAGCCTCCTGTGGATTTTCTGTTTCAGGAATCATTACTCTATACCTCTATCCCCCTTTTGACGGAATGTGTCGGCCCGGATTAGCCTGCGCAGACAGCGCAGGCTGATCTGGGTCGATACATTACGCAGATGCCATATTAAATGTTGGTTTTCTCGTGGAACGACTCATATATGCATTAATTAACATAGATATATATCTCTCTTCTTTATCTGTTGTCGCTATCGAAATGTATTTTTCACGAGGTGGATGACGATGCACATTCTATGATTATCCTCCTTTTTGAACATTGATAGAGGGCCTTGTTCAAAGCAGACAGACAGACAGACAGACAGACAGACAGACAGACAGACATAACTTAAATATGTAAACGAAGGCCTCCGGCCCAGAAATCAGTATACACTTTTCACATATAAGGGTTGACCACAGTCTCAATATTTCGACGTTACATATTGCATTGTAACGAACAGTCAACAAACTATAAAATCGCATTTCGAGTACAGAAACCTGAGCTAAGGTAAACCCTTGCTCAGAAAACAGGCATAATTGAGCCGTCCCTCGAGAAAACCAACACTCTTGGCCTCTGCGTAATATATCGACCCGGATCAGCCTGCGCAGTCCGCGCAGACTGATCCAGGCCGACACATTCCGTCTCAGGGGGATAGAGGTATAGCGTAATGATTCCTGAAACAGAAAATCTACAGGAAGCGAAGAGTGTCTGTTCGGGTAAGCCTGCGCGACATGCTTAGGCTGATCCGGGTCGATACTTTACGCGGAGTCCACACTGTTGGTTTTCTCGTAGCATGATGGCTCATATCAACCCTTTCCCATATATAATAGATATACAACGGACAACCTTGAAACTGTTGAAGCAAGAAAATCGTCTGTTGCAGATGCATTTGAGTATCGGTTAAGGTGCAAAGGTGGAGATTATTTACCCCAACCCCCTAACCTTAACCCCCCCCCCTCCCCCCCCCCCCCCCCCCCCCCCACTCCTGCTCAACTCAACAGTTTTTTCTTGATATTCAAACACCAGCCACCGGGGCACGGCACATCAATTTTAAGCAAAGGGTTAATAATATTCAATAGACATGCAGTAACTAGGTCAACATAATTGCTGATAAAACTAGTACCATACTAATAACCATTTCACGAAAACCTAGAAGTGTAGCCCTGTCGGTGCCATTTCTACACCTATTCATGTTATTCCGAAACGGGAGAAGGAAATTAGACCACGTTCCGGGGCACATATATATGAGGAGACACTCATTTGTTTACAGCGAAGACAAATTGCATACATGGAAAATATTAACTCTTTCAGCGCCAAAGGCAATATTGAGCTTTTTTGCAAACAATGCAGATTCAGTTGAGTCAGCTCGAAACGAGCTGTCTCACCTGAAATCTGCATTGTTTGGCTGTAAGTTATAAAAACATTCCAAAAATCATATAACATGAAAATAGAGTCGTTCGAGTTTGAACATGGAAGATTCTACTTTAAACAATTCGGCGCTGAAAGGGTTAAGCACAAATGTCATATATATGACAACGCTGAGTTAAATCAGGTGTTACTACGGAGGTTGACAGTGTACATTTATCACATAGAAATGCGAAAAATTAAATATCACATACCCTTTCCAATTGTACCGGTATACTAGACTAAATCAAATTCAGAAAGAAGTCGTAATATCATGCAGAGCTCTAGATGAGGGGGCGTTTTGCATGCTCTAAATTCCTTATTTGACCCACTAACCCTATGTTGTGGGTACTCAAAAGAATCGTCTCAGTGAGACGATTCTTTTGAGTAACCACAACATAGGGTTTGCTTTAATAATAAGAGAGATATTGTGGGTTGAATACTCCTATGCATCTGGAGCTCTGTATATGATACCGATGAAATTAGATAATACTTATAATAGAAGATGTGTTATGTAACTACATGTATGGGCTAAGTCTATGTGGAAAAGCAGCCAGTTGCTTAGGAAGATTGTTGTGTGGAGTACTGGTGTAAGAAAACCAGGAAATGCATGAGTAGGTGAACTGGCCGCCGTGATATAACTGAGAAATTGTTAAAAACGGCGTTAAACCCCAATCAATCAATCAATGTAACTACATCTCTTCGTAGGCATTGTCTATTAATGTCAAATGTTTTCGTTTATGTTGTATTTGCATCAAGGGTGGTTGTGTCCCAGTCTACTAAGGTAAGAAAATACATGTTATAAAAGTGATGATAAAAAAACCCTTACCTTTTTCGATTCGTTGATCTTGAAAACACAAACTTCACACACAATTACCAGTTATAAAAGTAAATCTCATGATTTCACATAAAAAACCCACCAAGTTTAAATTTTCGGAATTATCGTTTGTATACCTGTTCCGCTTTATATATATATCACCACCATATAAATAATGATAACTTGTATTTAACACGACTGCATTGTAAAAGTTAAATAGAGAGAAATGATATCCATTAGATCGTCGTAACGATATAAGATAAATAGTTCAGACTATATTTTAACATACGCATGCCTCGACCGTGAAAGTAGACACGATGTATTTTTGCTATAGTTAATATTGTCAAATCGGTAGATATATTTTCTCTATTGGTTAAACGCCGATACTGCGGCCTGTTATATAACCAAGACGCTATTTACTCGCATGATGTATTGTCTTAAGGCAATGGTTATGTGATATAACTTGTAAAAGCTCTGTTAAATAAATGTATTGTTTGAACTATGTTACTGATACAGACGAATTGTTTATACCTGTTGAAAAACAATATAGTGGGAAAAAAAAGGAGAAATTGCTCAAAATGAGAACTTTCTCCTTTTCCCACAACGTTTTTAAATATGTTTCAAAATGTAAACTGTTCATATACAAGGATGTTATATTTTGACGCATAGGTTTTCAAAGCAGACGACTCTTAACCCTTTCCCTCATACGACAATTCTGCAGCAGACGACTTTGAATATATTTTTAAAAAAAAAATAAAAAAACCTATATAATTGAATGGATAACCTATGACTAAAAGTGGAAAACATTGTTGCAAAAGGAGAAATTGCTCGTTTTGAGCAATTTCTTCTTTCTTCTTACTATGTTTTCAAAAAGCCGTCTGCTGCAAAGGCGTCAGAAAGGGGACAATATGAGGGAAAGGGTTAAAACATCATGGAAACGATTAAACCTTACATGTTTACAACAGACGACTTTTGAAAATATTTTGTGGGAAAAAAAAACCCACCATTTTCCCCTCAAACATTTCTGTTTCTGCATTAAAGTAAATTTCTAAATGTCCAGACATTACCTCCAGACATTATTTTTTTTTCTTCAGAAGGCAGACGACTACACAATATCATATTATATGAACGATTACTATTTTTTGCGTTCCGAGAATCTAGCACGCACCTGAGTTTTATACTACAAGGAAATACGTGCACTATTATTATTCAAATAGTCTACTGTTGAGAATATTGATTTTTGGTAGACTTGCGCATGCGCAGAGGCTGCCATAGTCATAGTGAGTTTGAAGTCACGTGATGTATATGCCCTTCACCACCAACAATTAAGTGCAATTTTTGGTTTGACTAATTTACGAATGCTCACAAAAGCAAACATAGAGTAACGAAAACAATCCGATTATTCAAGCTTATAATAGAAAATAACAAGTCTTGTAAGTGTAAATATCATATTTAAAGTGTACACAATTATTTAGATATCACTACGCCAATATAGCACTGCACCGCGCAATTACCCTTTGTAAATTGTAACCCTTTTTTACCTCTCGGCAGAGATGTAAACATCCACTCGCCCGCTAGCATAAGCGAGTGGAATGAAAGATCGGCTAGTACGAAATTCTAGGCGCTAGTCCATACATATTCGTTCATGTCCTTATTCATTAAGATAGTATGCATTGCTAAACATTTTCTTTCTCTTTCTCTCAGTCCATCTATTCCTTCGACAACGATTAACGATGACTTGCATTTTGGATAGGTGCTTTCGACAAGGTCCGCGTCTAAAGAAACAAATTTCATCAAATGATTTGAGCGCTTTAAATCACTTGTTTATAAAGCGTTTAGAATACTTTGATTATAATAGGCAGAACGAATAACGAATAAATCTTGCAAGAAATCGATCATTTCTTTCGGCCAAAATCAGGTAAATGACCCGCGGATATTGGTTGTTACAACATAACTGATTCGTCCTTTTATTCTAAATTTGTATTATACAGTTCAAAATTAGATTTTGACAGTTTGTTCGTTATGATTTTGACGCGATTCAAGATTTTGACGCGATTATTTCGTTCATAGAGTTGATTACTAACAGATGACTAAGTTGATGATGGAAAGAACATTAACAAGTTAAGTTAAGCTAAAACATGCACAGGCAGGCGAGTGTTTCATTAGGATAAGTGCAACACTCAATTCCCAATCCTGCTTGCCCTTTAACAAATCACAACCCACCCGACAATATAAAAACTCTGCAGCAGACGAATTAAAAAAAATCTGAGCAAAGATACAGAAAATCACATTTATTGGAAGTGTAATCATTGAATATAGTTGAAAACATTGTTGCAAAAGGAGAAAGCTTGTTATGAGCAATTTCTTCTTCTGCATCAATGTTTTCAAAAGTCGTCGGCTGCAATTACTTATGCAAGTGGGAAAGGTTTAAATAAGAAACACTTTTTCAAATGATAGTCAGTTGGCTATTCTAGTATATAATGTCCGTCTTAAATAATAATGACAAAACTTTCAAAAAACAAGAAAAAGATTTTTTACAATTTAATTGAAAACATATTTAATCAAAGTTGGGAAAGTTGTCCCTTTCCGTGCTTTTTTTATGAGAGTTCAAATCACAAGCAAAACTTATAGGACAGAGTTGACAAATAACACATTGACACAATTTCAGATTTAGGCTTTGTTTCTGTCAAACTGCTGAAGAAGACAACACTGAGACACACATTTTGATTAAAAGTTTATTTAAAAAAAGGAATAATTTTATTTATGATAAACAACATTACAATGATGGTGTAGAAAATACATGTCAACAATACATTTTTCAATTTGTACATTCATTGCACAGACCAAATCTTAGCAAGTTTGAAATTATGGACCTCTCAGCACATTTTGTTCTCACTTCATTACTTCTTGGCAGGATTTTACTGCTAAAATTGATGATTTTTTTTTTATTTTTGGCCGGATTGCCCTAGCAATTCCGGTCTATAGATTGGCGATGTCTGTCTCTCCGTCTGTCTGTTCGTCAACATTTTGGTTAAAGTTTCAGGTTGAGGCAAAATCTCAGCACTGGAAAGGGTTACACATTTGAAACTTTGCCTGAAGGTAACTTGTAAAATAAATATTCATATATGCACTTCTGTATCTCTTCTTAAACGATCGCAATTCTACCTTCAGTACTTTGTACTTTGATTATGATTTTACTTCGAGGCTAACGCCGATTTTAACAGTTTTTACGTTACATCAGTTTCATTACATCCATGTCGGTTTGTTAAATATCAGATACACGTGTCCGTTACGTGTCATTGTTCCGCCTCGGTGGTGAAGTGGTAGAGCGTCCGCCTCGGGAGAGGGAGGTGCCCGGTTCGATCCCCGGCCGGGTCATACCAAGCATACCCTGGCACTCAGGAATGTGGGGTTGGCACTGTGACTTACTCTCTGGTGTCCGGATAAAAGGACCAGAAGTACTGGTTATTTACCTATCAAACGCCGTGGTTTTACTGGACAATTAATGATCGCTGCGAAAAAGTATAACACAAATTATTGTTCAGCAAAGAAATACAATATACTGCATTCAGTCACAATAATTATTGCAATGTTAAATTAGCAAAAAATAAGGATAGACACCTATGAGTATTACTTATTTAACGAAAGCCGAAGTATGACTAACGAAACAAGATTAGTATTATATGCCATTTAAACATACCTAAGCTTCGATCGTAAAAAAAAAGAAGATACCTTCCTTGTTGTTGCTGTAGACATTGATCAAATCGTACAACCTATTCCATGAAACGATTGTAGCGCGACATACGAAAACCGAACTTCGGAGGTTTTGATGTAACGGAGATTCGGTCTGTATGGTGTTTTACGCCGTTTTCAATAGTATTTCAGTCATATCTCGGCGTTTTCTGTGTTAATTACCAGTACTGCTTGTAAGCTTATCCTGACATTAGTGCACCGGTCGGAATGCTATCCAAGCATTTACTTTAGTCATGCATGAAAGCCACTAATATCGATTTCAAAGTATTTGGTTTGACCCAATCTTTGATCGAATCCTATAAATTGAAAAAAAGAGAGTTATTTCTGCAAATTTCTGACACATCAGGAAAAAGGAAAATTTCTTGCAACGCAGATAAATAGCGCCATTTAGTATTACTAATCCTGTGGCCAGTTAAAGACACGTGATGTAACATCATCCAATCGTAGCCATGTCAGTTGCTTTTGATGAAGATATTCAAGTTCTCGAAAGCATAATAGCTGCATCTCGCGATTGTAGGATCATGTATTATCTTGTAGTATCATGTAGTATCATGTATAATCTTGTAGTATCATGTAGTATCATGTTTTATCTTGTAGTATCATGTAGTATCGTGTATAATCTTGTAGTATATTGTAGTATCATGTAGTATTATGTAGTATCGTGTATAATCTTGTAGTATAATGTAGTATCGTGTATAATCTTGTAGTATATTGTAGTATCATGTAGTATCATGTAGTATCGTGTATAATCTTGTAGTATCGTGTATAATCTTGTAGTATATTGTGGTATCATGTAGTATCATGTGTTATCGTATAGTATCGTGCAAATATCATGTAGTATCATGTTGTATCATGCAGTATCAAGTATCATATTGTAGTATCGTGTAGTATACTTTAGTATATTGTAGTATATTGTAGTATCTTGTAGTATCATGCAGTATCATGTAGTATCTTGTAGTATCATGCAGTATCATGTAGTATCTTGTAGTATTATGCAGTATCATGTAGTATCTTGCAGTATCTTGTAGTATCTTGTAGTATCTTGTAGTATCATGCAGTATCATGTAGTATCTTGCAGTATCATGTAGTATCATGTATAATCTTGTAGTATCATGCAGTATCATGTAGTATTTTGCAGTATCTTGTAGTATATTGTAGTATCGTGTAGTATTATGCAGTATCATGTAGTATCTTGCAGTATCATGTAGTTTATTGTAGTATCGTGTAGTTTTTTTAGTATTGTGTAGTATCGTGTAGTATAGTGTTAGCATATAGTTTATCTTGTAGTTTATTGTAGTATTATGTAATATCGTGCAGTATCGTGCAGTATCATGTAGTATCATGTAGTATCTTGTATAATCTTGTAGTATATTGTAGTATCTTGTAGTATCTTGTAGTATCTTGTAGTATCTTGTAGTATCACGTAATATCATGTAGTAGCATGCAGTATCTTGAAGTATCTGCGTATTGGGATCACACAAAAGAGAGCGGCGGTTACACCCATACGGCTACATCTCTATATCTTTAGTCAAAAGATGCATTTATCATTGTGTAAAATATTAGTGAACAGTGAAGACTCTGGTGAGATTGCGGAAATACACAGGCTCAACTGAGTTGTCACTTTATGGAAATGCAACAGGACCTTAAATCGACAAACGCGGTATAGATAAAATATTATCAATTAAATTTAAATCATACTTTGCAACCAAAGATAGTCACATAATCTTCAATTTGACAGGAAGAACACCCTATATCATTTTATAGGGTTATATCTCAGCTTTAAAATCATCCAGAAATTATCCAGTGTTTTATATATGAAGGAAATCGGTCCGCGAAAACGGCTCCCATCATCATCATGTTCACAATCGGATTGGGCCACCTGCATAACCTATTTTTAGTATCAGACAAGGTCAAAATAAATACTACAAACTGTCAAATTTAACAGTTCCAGTGTACATGAATCTTAAACATATTTACAATGCATTTGAACGCACTGTCACACATTCAATGCAGTCTGGCTAAGGTATATACACTCATTTCTAGGTCGAGTTCTTTTTAGGGACTACTTGCCTGCGGATGTATTTGTTATAGTTTGACCTTCATGCATACTGTCATCTTTTGAAACAGACAAACAAATAAACAAGCTTCCAAAAGTCTTAAAAGCCGAGCCCCGGTAGCTCAGTCGGTAGCGACGCGGGCTGTCAATCCAAGGGGTTGTGAGTTCGAATCCCGGCTCGGCCAACTTTCTTTCCAACGATTGATAAAAGTCAATGCGATATGCACCAATGAGCTAAGTCTATGTGGAAAAGCAGCCAGATACTTGGGAAGATTGTTGTGTGGAGTACTGGTGTAAGAAAACCAGGAAATGCATAAGTAGGTGAACTGGCCGCCGTGATATAACTGAGAAATTGTTAAAAACGGCGTCAAACCCCAATCAATCAAATCCAAAAGTCTACAGCTGACCACTACATCTTGATGTTTGTATTCAATGCATAAATAAGCAATCTACTTTCGGAGACTGAAAGGATAAACCGGATTGAAAGGATAAACCGGATTTGTCCAAATACTGGTTGTCTCTGTAGCTTGTTGCTAGCAACGTGTCTCCACCATTATTTGTGTATGCAAATACCGTAATGATAGGGGCAGGGCAACTCCAAGTTCGGATCAGCTTAAAAGTGCAGTCACACTATTTCTTTATCAGAATGGTATATTACTTGCATTATACTCCGCTCCTTATAGTTTAAGCCTTTCCCGCACAAAGACGCTTTCTGATAATTCTGCAGCAGACGACTTTTGAAAACTTCGTGGAAAAAGGAGAAATTATCAATTTCCCCATTTGCCACAATTATTTATTATAATTTCAAAGTCATCTCCTGTAGATTTGTTGTATGTGAGAAAGGGTTAAATAAACTCTTTTGCTAAAACGTTTCTTTATGAATGTAGTAGTGCAAAAAAAACGTTTCTTTATGAATGTAGTAGTGCAAAGTAACATTTAAAATACATATTGTACACGTTTTTTATACCTATAGCTCGAATGAATGAAACAATTTATATAGCCGTTTTGTTGTACCTCCCCACTCAGCGGGCACGCTGTTTATTCAAAGGAAACGTACGGTTGTGGAATTTGTTATTTTTATTTGATCGCTTTTATGAGCTGAAGCGGCTAAACCGTTTAGAAGTATTTAAAGATCCACGAGGATAGATATTTGTAGTTGTTGAACTTGTTACAACAAGTGTTTAATTCTACGAAAGACCGGCGGTGACTTCCAAACTTCACATTTCACACTTCACACTTCATACTTCACACTTCATAGATAATAATTTTATGTAGTGTGAAGTTTGGAGTTTGAAGTTTGGAGTCTGAAGTCTGAAGTTTTAAATTCAGACTTCACACTACATATATACATGTAATATTTTTGAAGTGTGAAATGTGAAGTATGAGGGGGGAATTTGCTGCACAGGAAGAAACACATCATTAACCCTTTCCCACCTGCAGACGCATTTTGACGCAATAGCAGCAGACGACTTTTGAAAACATAGTTGCCAAAGGTGAAATTGCTTTAAACGAGCAATTTCTCCTTTGGCCACATTGTTTTCAACTCTATTCTTAGAATAATTAATTTTCATTTATGGAGATTTTTCAATATTTTGCCAGCATGCTTTAACAGTCGTCTGCTGCAGAGTTGTCTGCTGTATGTGGAAAAAGGGTTAAGACCACTGTAATTGAAAAAAAACCAAAAGGAAGGCACAGCACCTTCATGGATGTTGGTATAACTCCAGTTCGTAAACAGAACTGAATAGAACAAGCTAGAACAACGTTTATCAATTATACATTAGATTGATATGGGTTTAACGCCGTTTTCAACAATTTGTCAGTCATATCACGGCGACCAGTTCACCTACTCATGCGTTTCCTGGTTTTCCCACACCAGTACACCACACGACATACTTTCCAAGCAACTGGCTATTTTTCTACATAGACTGTTAAACAGCCCATTGATGAAAGACGAATGAGGCAGGTCACAGTGACTTTTGTCAAACGTCGGAAAGAATGTTGGCCGAGCTGGGATTCGAACTCACAATCCCTGGATTGACAGCCCGCGTCGCTACCGACTGAGCTACCGGGGCTCGGCAATTATACATTATAGAGGCAACGAAGAACAAAAATACATATTCAAATTAAATTGTGAAACGTTCACTTTTAGGTCCTACGTGTATTCGCATAATTAATATATTTCATTCAATTTAAAAAAATAAAATTGTGGCAGGATGTCATTCAAATTTCGAATTTCATTATAATTAGGCCATGTATTATAGTATGACTATACAACTTCTTTGCGTCAGTCTAAACAACGAGAACAGTTCCGTAAAGGATGATACTCACTTTCAATAGTTTTGAAATTTCATATGACAACATTTGCATTTGGATATTGGTAAACCTGTCTTGCTTTTATATTTTTAATTCTGATCTCTTCTAGTTTTAAATAAGAACTGGTTGTCCAGCAAGTTGTACCGGATGCAATGTCTAGACACCCATGATTACCAAGGATACACATCGCATAATCTAGGGTTATCCATATAGGTTACGATACACCAAAAAATATCCTTCTTTGTTTCCATGTAAATCGACCAGTTTCAGTCCTCAAGTGTCACACTTTCTAAGAGTTTCTCATGTAGAACACCATTGAAAAGAGTTACCTCCTAGCTTTAAAACAATCCAAAGAAAAGGTGGGGTCATGCATTATGCAAGAAAGAACTCACCAGGCGAAAATGGTAACCGTCATTTTGGACCAAATCGGGCCCGGACAAAACCGGTGTTTAGCATTCTCATCTTTCACTTTCAAACAAGGTCAAAATACTAAAAGTGATCAAATCAATCATTTCCAGTGCATCCTATCACAATGCATTTAAACTCAATGTCATGTATTCAATACATTCTGGTAATGGTATACACTCATTTATATGCAAACAAAGGTTTTTTTAGGGACTATAGTACTGTAGATCAGCAAGTCAGCGGATGTATTTAGCGTAATTTGACCTATAGGATAATTTATGAGAAGTATACTTCCCGGGGTCTACCGTTTTTAAAAAACAAAAGTTTGGTGAAATATCTTTTCCTTGCTTCACTATCGGAATCCGCTGTGGTCGAGTGGTTAGCGTCGGTGATTTCGAAACCGGCTGTCCCGGGTTCGATCCCCAGTCGCGGCAATTCGGTCATGGTGGAGTGCCCTTGGGCAAGGCACATTTTCTAGCCTAGTACTGGTTTGTTCACCCAGGGAACATGAATAATAAAATTTAAATGCGCGCTAAATGACCTTAGCTGTCGATGCGCCATAAAACAATATACATTCATTCATTCATTGCTTCACTATCAAGTCCCTTTACATAAACTGACACTCTTGTCAAATGTTCCCGTAGTTTTTTCGCCATGACCTTTTACCGCTACGGTTCAATTCATAACAACAATGGCGGTTTTGGCAGATCGATTGACGGCCAGTCATTGCGCATGCGCAAGAATGACGTCATTTAAGGGATTTTCCCCAAGTTCCCCAAAATCATAATAAAGACTATTTTATTTGTGCAATTGAGATGACAGAGGTCAAAATTTGAATAATATTACCCATGAAATTGTACAATACCGCTGCTCCATGTTTGAATCATTTGCGATTGATTGATTGTTTTACTCCGCTTTCAAAACAAAAGTCAGTTATATAACTGCGTCAGTTATATAAACTGCGTTTCCTTGGAAGATACCAGTACTACTGGTCCACCTATTCTAACACCAGCCAGTCAGTCGTTATGCTAACTAACTCTGTAACACTGAGCAAACAATATAGTCCTAATAATCGTTTTGAAAGACATCTGACGCGTAGACGGTCATGGTGGAGTGCACTTGGGCAAGGCACATTGTCTAGCCTAGTACTGGTTTGTTTACCCAGGGATCTTGAATAACTGTCGCCGTGATATAACTGAAATAATGTTGAAAGCGGCGTAAAACACCAATAAAACAAAACAAACAAAATCTGACACGTACCAATAAAATGAGCCATTCCACGAGAAAACCGCCATTATGGTCTCTGCATAATGTATCGATCCAGATCAGCCTGCGCAGTCCGCGCAACCTAATCCGGGCCGACAAATTCCGTCTCAGGGTGATAGAGGTATAGAGTAATGATTCCTGAAACAGAAATCCACAGGAGATGAAAGTGTCTTTCCGGGGGTTAGCCTGCGCGGCATGCTTAGGCTGATGGCTGATCCTGGTCAATACTTTACGCTGAGTCCACAATGTTGGGTTTCTCGTGTGACAACTCAAATGTTGTCTGTATAAGGGAAAGGTTTCAGGTCATATATTTCTACTTCCTGTTTGTTTTGTTTGCTACAACACAACCATTTCCCTGATATAGACGAGTTTTTACGTTTCTGAAGCGAGCAGATGTCGATTACATAGAGAGAACATACGAATAACATATCAGTACACATACACATGTATACTAACTATCCTTTCTAGATCAAAATCCTATGGTCATTTTATTTTTACAAAAACAAAATGGTAAAATTCATTAAGAAAAACGTGTAAGAAATGCATTCAAAATCAGAGCTGACCTTTTCATGTTTTATAAGTCCACACTTGCATGAACTCGGCCTATAAATAAGAGCCCGTTTCAAGAAAAATTAATGTGATTATTGTTCAATATCCGTTATGTTTACTTATCAAATACGATTTCTTGTTAAAAAGGCACAGTTTATGATTGACAATTACTTTTTTCAGTGCCTTTATTAGCTGTGTATACATGTATTATAATAGGCTTTATTATTCGGCAATATAACTCCAGCCGCAGGCCGAGATATAATCGAAATAATGTTGAAATTGGCGTAAAACCCCAATAAAATATACAAACAATTGCACGACAAGTTCTATATTTAGAAGTAACAGTATATTATATTTTTAGACCCTACCTCACATTTGACTAATATTATATGGTATGGTGTTTTGTGCCGCTTTTAACATTATTAACTCTTTCAGCGCCAAAGGCAATATTGAGGTTTTTGCAAACAATACTGATTTCAGGTGAGTCAGCTCGTAAATCAGCACCGTTTGTCTTTTAGTTATAAAAATAGTCTATAAACTTTTATTACATGAAAAATGGAGACGCCCGATTTTGAACATGGAACAGTCTGCTTTAAACAATTCGGCGCTGACAGAGTTAAAGTCATATCACGGTGTTTTTCTGAGTAGATTACAAGGACTGCTGGTAGGCTAAGCTTGACAACAGCGTCGTTATAGGACGTGTATGCTTGCAACGTACAACTGGTTTATTTACAGTCGAATATGTTTAACAATTCTGATTCAATTCAATACTTTATTGACATTTCGGCAAAGCAAACATATATACATAGAAAAAAACCTTACGTATATCATATTTTTTTACTAATATTTATACAAACAAATTTTACAAACATAATATATGTATAAAAAAAAAGGTACGACTTGTAAACAAACATATTATATATAACATGTTCAGCAGTTCTTCTTAGCAGTATTTTTTTTCTTAAGCTAGAAAGATTACCTATTCTTAAGCTACTCTTCCGGGCAAATCATAAAACTTACAAAACAAGAGCATCTGTTAAGACATAGAATTATCATTTAAAACATACACTAATTATATGAGCCGTCCCGCGAAAAAAACAACATTATGGTCTCTGCGTAATGTATCGACTCAGATCAGCCAGCGCAGTCCGCACAGGCTAATCCGGGCCGACACATTCCGTTTTAGGAGGATAGATGTATAGAGTAATGATTCCTGAAACGGAAAATCTACAGGAGGCGAAAAATGTCTGTCCGGATAAGCCAGTGCGGCATGCTTAAGCTGATCCGGGTCGACCATAATGTTGGTACCTTTTCCCGTGCACTAACTCATAACATATGTACTTTATATAGCACGCAAAATAGATTTGGCAGATGGTTAAAGCTATTTTCACAGGATAAACTCGTTAACAAGAGTTACATTTAGAAACACTTAAGTAGTGTAAGAAATTAATGAGCATCAAACAGTGAAGCTAAAACTCCATATGTCCCCCACTCGTATATTCGTATATAAAGTGGAACCTGTATTTAAAGACCGCTTATGGGAAGACAACAATGGGTTTTATTCACAGGTCGTCTTTAATTACAGGTTCATTTAATAACAAAAGGGTAATTGGGAAACTAAACGTGTGGTTGCTAAAGACAGGGAATCGCTATCCAAAGGTGACCTTTAAGCACAGGTTTGACTGTACATGCATCGATTGGACGTTCATTGCAAACTGATTTTGGATCTGTTTTCAAAGACTTAAGCTGGAGTTAAATTGGATCGATCATTACAAAACTACGTGTGCATATTAACCTATAATACAGTTGCACAATACGACCAGAACATGTTGTACTTATACGACCATAAACATATGCAGACCCCTAGTATACGACCGGAACATGTTTTTCATATACGACCATAAACATATGCAGAGCCTTAGTATAAGACCAGAATATGTTTTACACATACGACCATAAACATATGCAGACCCCTAGTATACGACCATAATATGTTTTACATATACGACCATATACATATACAGACCCATAATATACGACCAGAATATGTTTTACATATACGACCATAAACATATATGCAGACCCCTAGTATACGACCAGTGCATGTTTTACATTTACGACAATATACATATGCAGACCCCTAGTATACGACCAAAATATGTTTTACATATACAGATTCCTAGCAGTATTAAAATGGGTTCTTAATAAAAGTGAAATAAAATGAAATTTGCTTGATTCCGGTCATTTCAATGGCATACGTGCAAGCCAAAGTTAATCATCAAGCAAAAACCGAGAGCTACGTACACAAACAGGCGTGTTAGCAACAATTTATGATAGAATATCGATACAAATAAAATCTAGATAGTATTTATACTTTAATAACCTGCAATATAAATTGATATCAATTTCGATCAAACAAAAACTGCAAAGCGTTTCACATTAAGATAAAATCTGTCGATCCCTTTTCACAAAATTTCATTATTTTGTTTTGAGCAAATCATTATTTTTGTTATCTTATTTTTTTTTTAGAATCCCACTATACTCGTATTTCTGATTTTTATATCGCACTTAACATTTATCTGACTGTGATGTCTGATATTGTCTCATACCCTTCCTCACAGACAAAACATCTGTAGCAGACATCTTAAAAACATCTTGGTTAAAACATTGAAAAGCTACATAAATAAAAAATTGATATTAATAAGACTAGAACACACTGTGACAAATGAGACATTGCTTATTATGACCAATTTCTTATATTTCCGCACTGTTTTTAAAAGTCGTCTAATG
Source organism: Serripes groenlandicus (assembly GCA_031761405.1). NCBI lineage: Eukaryota > Metazoa > Mollusca > Bivalvia > Cardiida > Cardiidae > Serripes > Serripes groenlandicus. The sequence continues at coordinate 17,086,788 of JASEVX010000006.1, forward strand.
CAGAGGCGTCAGATAGTGTCTATACGAGTATGTGGTAAAGTGTTACAACAGTGTAAGTATATGTTATGAAAAGCATATTTGCTACCCATCTTTGTCAAAAAGTATTGCTAGTTTTACATAAAAGATAAGTGTAATAAGTCCTTCTACAACTTCAGTTGGTAGCGAAAGGGTCTTTCAATCTAGGGGTTATAAGTTTTAACGCCGGCTCGGCCGTTTATTCTGACCAATGATTGTCAAGACAGTCAATGACAATGTAACTGGCAGCATTCTTCTCAATCAATGAGCCCGAAAAATAATATTGTTTGGAGGACTGGTGAGAAAGCCATGTAACACATGCAACACTGCGAGGGCTTGGTGCGACACGGTTGTAACTAAAATTGTTATATTTTTTTTTTACCAATGTTAATCACCTCGCCATAAAGTCTGTATAAGCGTTAAATCATTTTTCTTGGTAAACAATGGAAATTTAGGTGCCATTGCTCGTCCTGAGCAATGGCACCTAAATTTGCATTGTTTACAAAGGGGTCAAAATTGCCCCTAAACCAGGGTTTTCAAAATAGGTTCAAAGTTTAGTTACAACCGTTTCACGCCAAGCCCTCGACTGGCTGTCTTCATGTAACTGAAATGAGCCGTCCCACGAGAAAACCAACACTGTTGACTCTGCGTAAAATATCGACCCGGATCAGCCTTAGCATGCCGCGCAGGCTAACCCGGACAGACACTTTTCGCCTCCTGTGGATTTTCTGTTTCAGTAGTCATTACTCTATACCTCTATTCCGTTAATACGATATATGTCGGCCCGGATTAGCCTGCACAGAATGCGCATGCCGATCTAGGTCGTTACATTACGCAGAGTCTATACTGTTGGTTTTCTCGTCGAACGGTTCAAATACCGTTGAAAACAGCCTTGAACTCCAAATTCGATTACTTGCCTTTAAACCGTCTCCGTAGAGTTAGTTTTTGCCCCAAATAAACATGAGGCCTCTGGCACAAAAAAATAATTTGTGTCCCATTATTCATCCACTCAGCTGTTACTTTTATAATCATTCATCAAATGATACGAGCCGTTCCACGATGAAACCAACACTGTGGACTCTGCGTAAAGGATCGACCCGGATCAGCCTAAGCATGCCGCGCAGGCCAACCCGGACAGACACTTTTCGCCTCCTGTGGATTTTCTGTTTCAGGAATCATTACTTTATACCTCTATCTCCCTGAGACAGAATGTGTCGGCCCGGATAAGCCTGCGCGGACTGCGAAGGCTAATCTGTGACGATACATTACGCAGAGTCCATAATGCTGGTTTTCTCGTGGAACGGCTCATACATATAACTGCATAGTTTTATTAATTTTGCTTGATCATCGCTTTTGTAGTATATTGTGTAAGCTGGCATATTCTATCATTACATTCTAGACCTCTGTGTGTCGCCCTGTTTCAAAATAGAATTTATGACTTCAGCATCTAAATAGCTTTTCTAAGTTTAATAGGAAATTAATATTTAAACAAAGATATGTTTCTGTATTGAGTAGAGATTTTGTGTCGTGATTCGAGCTTTCGCTTCGAGTATGGCAGATAAAGGATCGACACCGGTCGGGTCGATCCTTTATCAATGATGTTGGTAGTAATGGCTTCCCTCCTTGGCGCACATGGTTAGTGGGGTGTGCTGGTGTTAATAAGTTTACCAGCAGTACTGGTAACTGTCGGAAATTATATTGAAACCGGTGTTTAACCCCCCATCCCCCCCTTTCCCACATACAGCAAATCTGCAGCAGACGACTGTGAAAACGTAGTGACAAAATACCTGAAAAATATCCATAAAAGATAGCTGAATTTTTAAATAAAGTTGAAAACATTGTGGCCAAAGGAGAAATTGCTCATCTTGAGCAATTTCACCTTTGGCCACAATGTTTTTCAAAAAGTCGTCCGCTGCTATTGCATCATCAAAATGCGTCTGCAGGTGGGAAAGGGTTAAACACCGTGCAAGCAAACAAATAAACATTATTTGAAGCAGTTATTGGAATGTTATTGAGAATGCACACTTAGATGGCGAAGATTGTTCTCCTACTGTGTTAGTTATTTGGTGGAAAACCAAAACTATTCAAAAAATTCGAACGAACTACATCGTTATTTAACTATACATGGGTTGACATACCTTTGAATTATCACCACAGTTTAATCTTATAATGGTCATTGCATCGAGCCTTTCTCACAATGTACACTTGGCTTGCGAAGATTATTCTCCTACTGTGTTAGTTATTTGGTGGAAAACTAAAAATATTCAAACTATTCAGACGAACTACTTCGTTATTTAACTACGCATGGGTCGACATACCTTTGAATTATCATCATAGTATACTCTTATAATGGTCAGTGCAATGATCCTTTCTCACAATGTACACTTGGCTTGCGAAGATTGTTCTCCTACTGTGTTAGTTATTTGGTGGAAAACCAAAAATATCCAAAATATTCAGACGTACTACTAGTTATTATCCCCTCGGCTAACGAATTTGCGAGGGGATATAGTAACGGGACTGTCCGTTTGTTCGTTCGTTCGTCCGCGCGTCCATCCGTAACAACCTTGTGACCACTCTACACTGAACATCCTTTGACCGATCTTAACCAAACTTGGTATACAGTTAGTATATGACAAGGTCTAGAAGCCTATTTATTTTCATACGTTAACGGTCAAGGTCAAAATTGGACTTTGACTATTCCGCGTCCGTCCGCTTTGCGGTGCCCTTGTTTAACTACGCATTTCTCACACTTTCTAACAATGTGCACTTTGGGAATATTGTTCTCCTACTGTGTTAGTTATTTGATGGAAAACCAAAACTATCCAAAATAGTCAGACGTACTACTTGGTTATTTAACTATACATGGGTTGACATACCTTGCGATTATCATCACAATAATAATTTTAATTAATTTTTTAATATTTTCGGAAAATAAATAGCACACTCTACGCTCACAATGCAATAACAATTTAGCATTGACCTACAAACCTAGAACAAACTACATGTTAAATTCATTTAGATATTTTGGTTTTAAAGTCTGGAATAACATTCCATCACATATAAAGCACTCAACGTCTATTGTATCATTCAAACGAAATTATAAGAAATACCTTCTGGAAAAGGTTCCATACTAACACTATCTTGATTACTTGCCGATATTATGTTAAGAATTGTGTTTGGAGTAGTTGGGGTGTCTGTCTTCACATGATTGAAAATTAATTCTATTTGTACTTCATGCCATAATTTTTCATTGAAATGTGCATGTGGTTAAATGTAAAGTTTGTGTGTGTTATATTATTGAAGGCCATATGAAAATAAGATATGTTTAGCCATTGTAAAATTGTCTGTATGTGTCTTAGATGTTACCTTAAAAAAATAAAGACATTATCATTATTATTATTATTATCATAACAGTATTGTCTAATAATGGTCATTGCAATGACATTTTCTCACATACGCAACAAATCAGTAGTAAATAATTTTGAAAACATCTAGTCAAATGTATGCAAAATCTCTAAACATTTAAATGAAAGTATAATTGTTGAATATAGGTGAAAGCGTTGTGGCAAAAGGAGAAATGTCTCAGTATAACCAATTTCTCATTTTTTGTCACAACGTTTTTCATAGTCGTATGCTGGAGAGACTGTACGCCAAAATGTTACTGAAAGTGGGAAAGGGTTGAAATAAACAAGCATTTTGTTAAGACTGCTTTCTCATTGCATTGCAAAGAATTTACATACAGATGTGCACCTACCTGTATAACGTAATATGAGCCATTCCACGAGAAAAACCAACATTATGGACTCTGCGTAATGTATCGACCAAGATCAGCCTGCACTGTCCTCGTAAGCTAATCTGGGCCGACACATTCCGTCTCAGAGGGATAGAGGAATAGAGTAATGAGTCCTGTAACAGAAAATCCAAAGGAGGCGAAAGGTCTCTGACCGGGTTAGCCTGCGAGGCATGTTAAGGCTGATCCGGGTCGATACTTTACGCAGAGTCCACACTGTTGGTTGTAACGGCTCATATCTTTTTTTATTAAAACTGCTTTTCTCATTATCTGTATTTTTGTTGTATGGTGCTTAACGCTGCCTTCAACAATAGTTCAGTCATACCACGGCGTTTCCTTGATAGGTTACCGGTTCTACTGGTCCTAACACCAGCGAGTCAGTCGTAATACTTACCTGAGCGCCCAAGGAGGGAAAGCAATAGCTACAGCTTTTAAAGTATTTTGCATGAGCCGGCCGGGGGATCGAACCCGCGACATATCGCATCCGAGGCTGACGCTCTGTCAAAACACCAGCGATTCGTTTCTTTGCTAAGTCTGCTGTCTCGTGATGTTGCATTTAGGTATAAACATAAAGCTATTGACGTTCCGGTTTAACGTAATAAATTTGTATTAAAACTGCTTCATCATTGCATTGTCATCTATGTCATCTATAAGCATACATCTGTTCACAACCGTATAGCGTAAATACAATGTTTACAGTAGTAAGTAAATATAACATTTCATCACCAAAAAGATTTTATTTTCAAAATGGAATATCGTAGAGAAACATGTCAAAAACATATACAACATTTCATCATCAAAGTTTATTTAATTTCAAAAAAAGAATATTGTTTGAGAAACATGTCAAAAACATATAAAACATTTTATTTTAAAATTATTTATTTGTAATAAAGAATAACGTACGTAGAATAGAAACATGTCACACACATATCAGCTTTACAAAGGTTATACATGTGTACCGTCAAAGGAAACACGACCATTAGTATCGAACGACTAGAGAACAAGGTAGATCAACCTTTAGTGATTGATTGTTAGGTTTTTAACGCCGCTTTCAACATTGTTTTCAATTATATCACGGCGTTTCCTGGTTTATGTTCCGTTACTATACAGGTTCTTTTATCTTGACACCAGCCAGTCAGTCGAAATGCTTACCCCGCAACACTGAGCGCCATGGAGGGCAGCCAAAACTACCATTTTAAAAGTCTTTGGTATGACCCGGCTGGGGATCGAACCCACGATCTCCCACACCCGAGGCGGACGCCCTACCACTAAATCACCGAGGTGGTAGATCAACTTTGAACTCAGATTGATTGATTAATTGATTTAATTTTGTTTCTGTCATATCACGACGGCCAGTTCGAATATTCCTTGTGTTACCTGGCTTTCTAACACCAGTACTCAACACTTGCTTTTCAAAGCAACTGGCTGTTTGTTTATCTTTTTTTTTAACTTAGACTGTTAGCCTATTGGTGGAAGACTTATAACGGCAGTCGCTTTGACCTTTGCCAAACATAATGACTTTCCTTCCTTGGCGCTCATGATTGTTGGGTTAGCATGACGACTGAGTAGCTGGTGTCAGGATAAATGGACTACTAGCACCAATAACGTGTTGAGATTGGCGTTAAACAGCATACAAACTAAAAAAAAACAAATCTGACATACAGACGAATAAGCATGTGTGTCGATTATTATTGTTTAGTTATCCTTTACCACTTCCAAAGTGCATTTGTGTGTTAACCCTTTCCCACATGCATTTGAAATATCTACAGTAGACGCCTTCCGATAGTTTTGTGGCGAAAGGAACACTTACCCGTGATAAGCAATGTCACATTTTGATCAACCATATATTGAATAAATAGACTGGTTCACTAATCTTAATCTTCTATTGCAAAGTTGAACGAGAACCAGTCTAGTGACGAACTGCTAGGAAAATTCCGAGAGCTGACGGTAAAATACGGCGCATGCGCGATCAAGACGATGTGCAAGCCCATTGCCCATTGCACCAGTGGTAGTTCTAAACACAACCAATATATGTATGCACTGGTGCTGATGCACCCGCGCAATAATGAATCTTATATTTGTTGAGATTATCCATACGTTTGTCGAAAGGTTTTATAATTCCTGCACATAATTGTGTTGTATTAAAGAAAGAAATAAAGATATCATATCGCAATGCATTATAAAATTACATCTACTTGACGTATAATTATAAAGGCTTAATAACGTTTATGAATATAATTATATATTATTGAAATTATGTGGTATGGTATCCTTTTACACGAGATAATAAGGAAATGTTTAGAATACTCCTTACTCCTCGGTGATGTAGTGGAAGATCGCTCGCCTCGCGTGTAGAGAGGTCGCGGCTTCGATCCGCGGCTGGGTCACACGAATGACTTAAACATCGTACACGTTATAAACAAATAAACGAGATAAATAGTAAGGGTGTCTCTCTGTTTGTGGGGGCCATAGCCATCGTGCTAATGACAGTGTTAAACTTCTTACGCATCATTACGCCTGAATGCACAAAATTACTACTTTCAATGCAACAGGGCGAATTAAGGGGGCATGGATGCATATCGAGTTACGTTTCTGTCTTTCTCGTGCTGTATAATTATGTTTAATGTATACATGCCACACAAGAACATTATACTGGGTATGCCGACAGTTTTCACTCGTATCCTGCCAAACGCGACTTAAACGTTTCCCTCATACGACAATTCTGCAGCAGACGACTTTGAACATATTTTGTCAAAAAATAGAAAATCTCTATAATTGAATGGATTACCTATGATTAAAAGTGGAAAACATTGTTGCAAAAGGAGATATTGCTCGGTTTGAGCAATTTCTTCTTTTGTCACTATGTTTTCAAAAATCAGTCTGCTGCAGAGGCGTCAGAAAGCGTCTATATGAGGGAAAGACTTAACCCTTTCCAACAAACAACACATCTGCAGCAGACAACTTTAAAAACAACAATTATTAAATAAAGATAAAAACATTGTGACAAAAGGTATGTGAAATTACCACACACGAACTTAACACTGGGTATGCCGACAGTTTTCACCATTGTCCTAGTTTAGGCGACTAGTTTATTCCCTACAGACAACTTATCTTATGACTGATTGGCTAATCTAAGGCCGAAGGATCAGTAAGTACTGGACGCTCATCCAGGAAACGCCGTGGTAAAAAAAGGAAATAACGTTGAAAGCGTTTCTTCATAAAATGACCAGCTGTTTGGGGGAAAATGTTGTGTTAGCACCTCCCCACATACGGACAACCCGACAGCAGACAACTTTGAAAACATACCCGAGCGCTAAGTAAGGTTGGTGGAATTGGACCCTGTTCTTCAACAATCTTACCACTACAATACAGAGGCAGGCAGTTCTCATAAAGACGCTTTCTATTCAGGCGTGAGGGTATATGCAATCTGAAGACGCTTTACTATTTGCTGGTCTCGAACACTCCCCTGACACTGATGACTTTAACTCTTTCCCACATACAACACATCTGCAGCAGACGACTTTGAAAACATACCCTAAACAAATTGGAAACTCCTTTTAAATGAAAGTACAATAACTAAATAGAGTTGAAAACATGGTGACAAAAGGAGAAAATGCTCGTTTTGAGCAGTTTGACAAAAGTCACTGTGACCTGCGTCATTCGTCTTTCACCAATGGGCTGTTTAACAGTCTATGTGGAAAAGTAGCCAGTTGCTTGGAGAGTATGTTGTGTGGTATACTGGTGTGGGAAAACCAGGAAACGCATGAGTAGGTAAACTGGTCACCGTGATATGACCGAAAAATTGTTGAAAACGGTGTTAAACCCCAATCAATCAATCGTTTTGAGTAATTTCTTCTTTCGTCGCCATATTTTCAAAAAAGCCGTATTCTGCAGATGCGTCTGAAAGAGTCTATATGAGGGAAAGGGTTAAGTACGTGTGCACGCAAGCCTCAGACAAATATGATATTTAACAAGGCGCCGTCGAACAATACTTTAAAAATTGTGGTTCAACGGAACAAATTGCAAATTTGACAATACAATGAAAGCATACGATATAACTGATGACTCATATCCTTGTATTAAATCGAAGTCGGTCAAGACCGACACCAGGTTCAACGTGACATCAAAATCGTATTATAAGACAGGCGTGGAGAGTCTGAAGACACACTGAGTTGTGCATATGTAATTTGCAATGAAAAAACTGTCAATTTAATGCCCCAAGCTAATAGACAGACGAAAGCGGCCAAGCATTATGACCAATTTATCGTCTGTTTGTAAAACAACGCTTTGCAAAATAAAACAACCTTTGACTGGTGTTTCTGTACGTCCTTTCCTTCAACTAAAATTGATCGAGTCGCGATATCTTAGTCGGTAACGACGAAAACTATCGACACAGGGTTCGTCGGTTTGAACAACAGCTCGGCCATTTATTAATTCCGACGAGTGATATAAGTCATTGTGTCTAGCTAGCGTCTATCGTCTTCTAGCGATGGGCTAACAAGTATATCGAGGGCTTGGCTTGAAACGGTTGTAACTAAAATTTGTATTTTTTTTACCAAGGTTAATCATCTCGCCATAAAGTCTTTAAAAGCGTTAAATCATTTTACTTGGTAAAACAATGGAAATTTAGGTGCCATTGCTCGTTCTGAGCAATGGCACCTAAATTCGCATTGTTTACAAAGGGGTCAAAATTGCCCCTAAACCAGGATTTTCAAAATAGGTTTTTAGTTACAACCGTTTCACACCAAGCCCTCGATATGTTATTAGGGAGATAAACGGTTACCTTGGAAGAATGTTTAATGGTACGTCAGAGGCATCTACATGTTAGGTTTAACCCTTTCCCTCGTACGACAATTCTGCAGTAGACGACTTTGACCATATTTTGTCAAAAAATAGAAAAAAATCTCTATAATTGAATGGATAACCTATGACTAAAAGTGGAAAACATTGTGGCAAAAGTAGAAATTGCTCGTTTTGAGCAATTTCTTCTTTTGTCACTATGTTTTCAAAAAGCCGTCTGCTACAGAGGCGTAATAAAACGACTATACGAGGGAAAGGGTTAGCTGGCCGCCGTGATATAACTGAAAACCCGTTGAAAACGGCTGTATAACTACTCTTATCATTTCATTCAACCAATGAATTGAAGTTACAGTAGCTCAGTCGGTAGCGACGCGGGCTGTCAACCCAGGGGTTGTGAGTTCGAATCCCGGCTCGGCCAACTTTCTTTCCGACGATTGACAAAAGTCAATGCGACATGCGTCATTCGTCTTCCACCAATGGGTTAAGTCTATGTGGAAATGCAGCCAGTTGCTTGGGAAGATTGTTGTGTGGAGTACTGGTGTGTGAAAACCAGGAAATGCATCAGTAGGTGAACTGGCCGCCGTGATATAACTGAGAAATTGTTAAAAAAAGGCGTTAAACCCTAATCAATCAAACGACAGAAACCTTTTTCCTAAATGTTATCCTCAGTAATAAATGGATGATTAATAGTATCATATTACCATCTTATTTTCCAATTCCAAGTAGAATTGTCCGAATATGTTCGTATTAAGAGAAATGCGTCATCGGTCTCGTCTGTTTCTTTCGCTCGAGCGTTCTTTCTTTCTTGCACACGTCTAGCCAAATAAATAAAAGCAATCCCCAAATAACTGATGAAATGAACCCCGTGCCATGAGAAAAGATACACATTGGAATTTATTATGAACAGTGTATGCCAGAGGTCCTGATAAGGAGGAGTATACAGCTCTTTTACCCACAATATCTCACGTATTATCCATCCAAACCCTATGATGTGGGTACTCAAAAGAATCGCATCAATGAGACGATTCTTTTGAGTACCCACAACATAGGGTTAGAGGGTAAAATAAGGATCTTAGAACGTACAAAACTCTTATCTAGATCTCTGCAATGTTTAGATCAGTTTATACAACTCTGTGTTATCATAATTTACACAAAGGGAAAGAAGCTTCTAACAAGGTTTTTGGGGGGATATATGTGAACAGTGCAGATCTCGATTAGACTGCCCGGATGTACAGGCTGATCTAGATCTCCACTGATTGATCTCAAATGAACCTTTTCCCATGCACATGCTTAACCCTTTCCCACATGCAGACGCATTTTACCGCAATAGCAGCAGACTACTTTTGAAAACGTTGTGGCCAAAGGTGGAATTGCTCATAATGAGCAATTTCACCTTTTGGCCACAATGTTTTCCACTTATCCATTCAATTATAGAGATTTTCCATTTGTTGACAAAATATGTTCAGAGTCGTCTGCTGCAAATTAGTTGTATGTTGGAAAGGCTGAAAATTACGACTCGATCAATTACGGACTATATAATTAAAACGTCTGTGTTTAATCTTCCCAAAATTAGAGAAATATCTTTTGATAATTTTTCAATGGAATTCATCTAATTGTAGCACTGAATCGACCCTTTTCCCACATAGAGCATCTCTGTCGCAGACGAACATTAGGCGAACAGAAGAATAGAGTTGAAAGCGTGGTGGCAAACGGATAAAATGCTCATTATGAGAAATATCGCCGCGTTTTACTACAATGCTTTCAGAATGTGTCTGCTGCAGATGCGACAAAAGTCGTCTGTGTATATGTGTGGAAAGTGTTAAAAAGCTAGAACGTTTTTTTATATGGTCATTTTTAACATGCCGGGTAAACTCCATTGTAAAATTGAAACCAGAGTGAAATATCACTTGATGCTGTTCCAACTTTTATGTCTGGACATTTTGCATCGACCATAACGAATCATCTTTCCGTTCCGTATATCTATTGTAGTGCCGATTTAATGTAATGGCCTTGGATGACTCATTTCGGCGGGAGGCCCTTCTTGATATAGTCAACAGGTCTCTGAATGTCGGAAGTCCTTGATTTCCAATTTGTATTATCATTCACATCGAGTCACTTTAATAATGGCGGGCGTTACTTAACCCCTGGTTGCTCTGTCGGTAGCGACGCGAGGTGTCAATCCAGGGGTTGTGAATTCAAACCCCAGCTCGGCAAACATTCTTTCCGACGTTTGACAAAATACGCTGTGACAAGCGTCATTCGTATTTCACCAATGGTCTAACAGTCTATGTGGAATGATAGCCAGTTTCTGGGACAGAATATTGTGTTGAGTACTGGTGTGAGAAAGCCAGGAAACACATGAGTAGGTTAACTGCCCGACGTGATATGATTGAGAAATTGTTGAACACGGCGTTTAAATCCAATCAGTCAATAAAATATAACCCTTGCCGTCAAACAGACGCATTTGTTTTAATTCCTCTGCTGCAGAAGACTTTTGAAAACATTGTGAAACAGGAAGAGATTGTTAGAAATGATTCTAGATGTTTCCAAAGTCGTCTGGTGCTGATTTGTTTGGATATATGTGTGAAAGTGTTTACATGAAAATGAAGAACTAGCCTTTGTATGTATTTCGAATAAACAATGTAGGCTTTGCAAATGCCTTACTAATCTTACAACAATACCAGCTATTGGAATCAAGATCACAGTGTACACCCTTTAAGTAGAAGTCCCGGGTTCGATGCAGGGTCGGGTCATAGCAAAGATTTGAAAACAGAAGTCGTGACTTCAAACCTTCACGCTCAGGAATGTCTTTGGTATGACCCAGCCAGGAATCGAACACCTACTTAGTATGTACTAAGACTGTGTGCGTACGCACTTGGTATGTCAGAAACGAATGCATTCTGTAAATTAATACCAAGAAGAAGACTTTGTCTTGAGCACAGATCTAGAGAAGACGTTTGTTGCTTCGCGGCAATTCCAACAACCTTACTTAGCACTAAGTAATGTTTTTGTTTCCATAATAATTTGTAAAGCATAAATGGTAGAATGTATTTAAGTAAATGACTAAATTTTCATAAGGTAAACAAAAATATTGGAAAAGTGCTTTAAAGTAGTTAAGTTTTTCTAAGCGCTAAGTAAAGTTGGTGGAAATGGACCCTGTTCTTCAGCAATTTTACCACTACAATACCGAGGCAGGCAGTTCTCGAAAAGACGCTTTCTATGCAGGCGTGATGGTATGAGTCGTCTCGCGAGAAAATCAAAAGTATGGACTCTGCGTAAAGTATCGACCCGGATGAGCCTAAGCATGCCGCGCAGGCTTACCCTGATAGACACTTTTCACCTCCTGTGGATTTTTTCTGTTTCAGGAATCATTACTCTATACCTCTATCCCCCAGAGACGGAATGGGTCGGCCCGGATCAGTCTGCGCGTACTGCGCAGGCTGATCTGGGCACAGGTGCCCGGCGCAAAAGACCCTTTAAAAAAGAAAAAAAATGGTTTTAGAAAAAAAAAAAAAATATATATATTAATTACATTATAAAGGTATTCAACTTCGATGGATTGTTTACATATGTCGATTGTTCAATGCTTCTAGCAAAGTGAATTTTCGACCGATTTTTACAAATAATATATTAATCGACGCGGAATTGATTTCTTTCAGCTATATAAACACTAATATGGTAACAACTTTTCTATTTATCAAGATACGAGAGACGGATCATGCAAACTTTTTCTCTCGTAGACGATCTGACTCTGAATTCATCAGATACGTCTATCAGTGAAATGCAACAAATATCAGGTTTCATAGAACAAAATCAACTTATGCATATGCATAATAATATTCTATAACACTTACGTCCGGCTATTTTCTTTTGTTACAACCTTAATCAATGATATCGGCAATTATCTGCAGCGGTTACTTTCGCTCGGATGAAGACAGCCATTCAAATTGGTGACCCGGAAGTCGTTTCTTGTGAAATTCTATTGGTACCTGGTTTTACATTTAGGTAAGTACACGAACGGAAACCGCTCCATGTAAACATTGCGGTTTGTTTATACTGTCAACGCATTGACAGATCGGCGGGAAACTTGAGCCCGTTCTGTATGTGGAGGAAACAGTAAAGCGGGAACCATATTAATTATTTCGGGGACTGGTTTCCGTTCGTGTACTTACCTAAATTTAAAGCAGGGAACCAATACAATTTCTTCAGAAAGGACTTCCGTGTCACCAATTTGAATGGCCGCCTTCTTTATAGCGAAAGTAACCGCTGCAGATAATTGCCGATATCATTGATTAAGGTTGTAACAAAAGTCAATAGCCGGACGTAAGTGTTATAGAGTATTATAATGCATATGCATACGTTGATTTTGTTCTATGAAACGTGATATGTGTTGCATTTCACTAATAAACGTATCGATGAATTCAGAGTCAGATCGTCTACGAGAGAAAAGGTTTGCATGATCCGTCTCTCGTATCTTGATAAATATAAAAATAATGACCATATTAGTGTTTATTTAGCTGAGGGAAATCAATTCCGCGTCGATTAATATATTATTTGTAAAAATCGGTCAAAAATTGAGTTTGCTAGAAGCATGCAACAAACGGCATATGTAAAAAAATCCGTTGATTTGCCATGGAAGTAAAATACCTTTATAATGTTATTAACATATAATTTTTTTTTTTTTTCTAAAACTATTTTTTTCATGTTTAAAGGGTCTTTTGCGCCGGGCACCTGTGGATCTGGGTCGATACATTACGCAGAGGCCATAATGTTGGTTTTCTCGCCGGACGGCTCGTTATATGCAATCTGAAGACGCTTTACTATTTGCTGATCTCGAACACTCCCCTGACACTGATGACTTTCACTCTTTCCCACATACAACACATCTGTAGCAGACGACTTTGAAAACATTTATTAAAAAACATAGTACTGTATGAATTGTGTCTGCAAGTGGGAAATGGTGTTTAACCTGGTTTCCAAAACTCTTACCACTACAATACCGAGGCAGTTATAATAAAGATTTTCTGAGCAGGTGTGATGGTATATATGCAATCTGAAGACGCTTTACTATTTTGCTGATCTCGAACACTCCACTGACACTGATGACTTTAATCCTTTCCCACATACAACAAATCTGCTGCAGACGACTTTAAAAAAGATACCCGAAAATAATTGGAAATTCACTTTAAATATAGGAAAATAATTGAACAGAGTTGAAAACATGGTGACAAAACGAGAAATTGCTTGTTTTGACAAATTTATTCTTTTGTCGCCATGTTTTCAAAAATTCGTCTGCTGCAAGGGCGTCAGAAAGCGTCTTTATAAGGGGAAAGGTTAAACGCCTTAGCTGTTGAAAATAATATGGTATAGTAAATTAACGGCCGTCTACTTCGTAATCATCCCGATAAAATATGTCAATCATATCTTTAGGGACGTCTGCTTGCTTTGATGACTAAATGCAAGGCCTTCTTCAGGATGTTTACGTAGAACTCGACATACGATGTTGTTTTCATCTCACACAAGAAACATCTGAATCAGATAGAATACGAAAACATTGCGAGGAAAAAGAGACAGTGTTAATAATGATGTTCCTTGTTTGATATGGACACAACATAGTATGAATATATTTTTGTACAATCATGAAGAGGGCATAGCACTGAAACATCACAGAGAGTTTTTATTGTGTCTTTTCTTTTTTATATATATAAGCCGTCCCGCGGGAAATCCAATAGTATGGCCTCTGCGTAATGTATCGACCCAGATCAGCCTGCGCAGTCCGCACAGACTGATCCAGGCCGTTAATTCCGTCTCAGGGGGATAGAGGTATAGAGTAATGATTCCTGAAACAGAAAATTCACAGGACGATAAAAAGTGTCTATCTATCCGGGTTAGCCTGAGCGGCATGCTTTAGCTGATCCGGATCGATACTTTACGCAGAGTCCACAATGAGGGTTTTCTCGCGGGACGGCTAAATATTATATAATTTCCTACGTTAAAGATGTTTCAAACAGGTTATTGTCTGAAATATTGAAAGTAAAATCGTATTAATCATTTGAGGACATAGTGGCACATGTAATATGTTCGTTATTGACGTTCTCTTCTTTTACAACTTTGTTTTCATTATACGTTTGCTGCAAAGGCGTTAGAGAATCGTCTGTATTTTGATAAAGAATTCACACAATTCGATGGCCGGATGAATCAAGAGTCTAGACTCCTTAAATCTAACAATAAACGCTGATAGTAAAAGATGCGCCACGTTACACAAAAAGGCCCGACTTTCGAGACTTTGCAAAAACCCCACCGATGACCTAGATTGACCTGTACCTTACGCAATCTGATCAGGATCATCGCTGGGGGCCTCTGGACTGGTTAAAGGACCAATATTCTACTTTACAATTTTGAAACTTTAATCATATTTGCCACTTATTGCAATATCTCCGAAGGTCTAGCTCCAAAACTATGAATGCTTTTATTTTGTCCAGAATATTTTCTCAAGTATCTAATTGGTCAGAAGCGAGTTCATTCTCGTAATTGGTCAATCAGAAGTCTTATTTTAGAGCATGGGTTCATTTCTGAGCACGGAGAACGTTTTCAGATTTATACAGTTCCGGGGCCCCCGGATTTCTTGTGACGTGACACAGAGATATTGTTTCCTAGAATATTCGTTCAGGGTGTTTTCATTATTCGGCGAAACATAACTCGTGCGTATCTCAGTAACGAAATTCCTTTGTGCAGAATTGTAGACACGGTTTTGATAAATAGTGACATAGAGGTTTTTTGTCGAAATCACATAAAGATATTGAACGAACCCTTATCAATCCGTGACATTTATATCGTTGTACATTTCACATTTCACATTGTACATTTCACAGTTCACATTCTACATTTCACATTGTACGTTTCACATTGTACATTTCACAGTCCACATTCTACATTTCACATTGTACATTTCACATTTCACATTGTACATTTCACATTTCACATTGTACATTTAACATTACACATTGTACATTTCACATTTCACATTGTTCACATTCTACATTTCACATTGTACATTTCACATTTCACATTGTACATTTCACAGTTCACATTCTACATTTCACATTTCACATTGTACATTTCACATTTCACATTGTACATTTCACAGTTCACATTCTACATTTCACAGTTCACATTCTACATTTCACATTCTACATTTCACATTGTACATTTCACAGTTCACATTCTACATTTCACATTGTACATTTCACATTTCACATTTCACATTGTACATTTAACATTACACATTGTACATTTAACATTACACATTGTACATTTCACATTTCACATTGTTCACATTTCACATTGTTCACATGTCACATTGTTCACATTTCACATTGTTCACATTTCACATTGTACATGTCACATTTCACATTGCACATTTCATATTTCACAAGTCCTTATGCATTTATGTTTGTAGTTACGCTGCTTTCACCACGTTTCAGTTATATCACAGTGTTTTCTGGGTAAATTACCAGTATTACTAGTCCATTTATCCTGAAACCAGCGAGTGAAGCGTAATAATTTACTCCACAACATTGAGCGCCAAGGAGGGAAAGCCATTACATTCAGTTTTCAAGGTGCTGAACTTCAGAAAATATATATTATAGTCAAAGTTGTAAAACTGTTCAAAAGTTGTCTTGAAATATTAGAATCACAATTATGGTATAAAATTACAGTAATAATTTCACTTTCCAGTACCATTCACATCTAAATATTATCGTGTATGCTTCATATGTACCGGGTAGACCATACCCAGTAAGCCAAATTGTGTACATCTTCATGATTTTCCAATGACAGTTTTTCATCATTTACTTCCAAAATCCTTTTGAGCAACTTATTACTTACATTGTTGTTACTATTAGCAAAATTTGCAGAAATTTCAACATTTCAAAATTGTGATCTACATTTGGAGTTCAGCACCTTTAAAATCTTTGGTACCTTATACATGCATGAACTAATTGTTGATGGTAAGACTAACAGGCTGATCTTGGTCTGTACGGTACACAACTGTATTCAATGTCGTACATAACGTTGGCCGTCTTGGTGGGGTTGTGGTAGAGCATTCGCCGCGGATTCGGGATGTCGTGGGTTTGATCCCCGGCCGGGTCAGGATAAATCGAAGCGTGGATCGAACCCGGGACCTCTCGCGACCGAGGAGGACGCTCTACTACTACATCATCGAGACGGTTAAACCTTTAAGGGAGTGGAAGCCCATTATTCGATACAAAAGACTATGACAATGGTATGACTGCCTTCCCTCTGATGCACTGACGGTAGCGACGATAGCATAACGACTGAAATGTTCTGTCGAGAGAATAATACCGGTATTACAGGTAACGTATCCTGAACACAACGTGATAAAACGGCGTTAAACGTGTTGAAAGCGGCTTTAAATTCATAACAAGCAAATACACAGATTACCTCTGGTGCGTTGAGGGTGTCGGCGACAGCATAAGGAATGACATGTTTTTGCCAAAACAATGTTACGGGTAGAACGGGTAACAAAAAAGTGTTGAAAGCGGCGTTTAATAATAACATACAAGTAAGCAAACAGATTCCCTCTGATGCGACGAGGGTGTCGGTGAAAGCGTGGCGAGTGAAGTGTTGGTGTCGTGCGAAACTTACCGGTAATTCTAATAACTTACCTAGGATATGCAGTGACACAAATGAGATAACCGGTTAAACGTTGCGTACAACAAGAACGAATGATTTCGGAACTTACCAAACAAAAGGTGCATTGATTTCAATTGATAACAGATCAGTTTTAGAGCAATAAAAGTTGTTGCAAAATATATCAACAATTGAACCATTATTCTTGTCTCGATAGCGAGTGATTTTTTGTCCAAATGTCGCGAAATCTTTGTTAATATCGACAGCGTAATGGTAGTGATATTGTCATTGACAATACAAACATTATCATTTCATATCAAAACAGAACAAAGGTGGGTTTGTACGACATAAAATGTAATATATCAAAGTTCAAAGGCCAATGCGATATGCCCACAACTAATGTATAACATCAACATATAATGTTAGATATTTTTTAAATTTTAATTTAGAAAATGTGATGCATTCGGATAAGTGAGTTTACCTTGTCATCATTAACCCTTTCCTATTTACAGACACATTTTTACGCATCTGCAGCTTTCGACTAGAAAACATTATCGAGCAATTGGTCCTGTTGTCACAATGTGTTTTAACTCATTAGTGTTCAATGATTTGATAGAACCGTTCCTAAAAAACAAACAAAATGTCTTGACCTTAGAGTCGTTTTCGTTGAAAACAACTCTTGTACCAAAGATCCCGGGTTCGAATCCCGTGATGAGCGAGTTCTGCATTTTGGGATTTTCCCGCACAAACGGCGCGAGTACTGGTTAAGTATCCAGGAAGCAGACATCGAGCGTGTTTAATATAAGCTTAAAGCTTGTTTCGTAATCAATGTAAAATAAATAAGTTTATACTAAACACTTGTTAAAAATCTGGAATATCGTCACATTGAACCACTTCTATAAATACTGCGGGAATATGTGAAATAAATTATTATAACCATTTATGCCTGGTCCAGGGAAGATGAGCAAATACTTGTATGAGTTCGAGCAAGATACCGATAAGCGTTCAGACCAAGGGAAGTAGGTCTTGTATGCCATGAATAAAACACTTAAGAACAGATTGAATGCAAATGGGCATTTATTAATACCATAAAGTAATAAGCTTCACAGACTGGTGCAATAAAAAGGAAGATAGATTTAAACCATACAGAAGATTGCAAAATAGTGAACCTTGTACTTTCAACCTTATCTATAATTGATCAAGAAATTATGCATGACATTAAGATGCTTATCGGTTGAAAAATTTAAATAAAGTGAAAATTGAGCTATTGTCGAGATGGTATCTATTGTACTTGAGTAGGTTGGTCCACGGACAAGACCTTTGGTGTATTTGTATTTAGATCCATTTAACACACCTAACACGTAAGTGTGTGTGTGTAAGGTTTAAGAGATAGATGGATTGGTGGATTTAGCTAACAATCTGCTATCGCGTCTTGCTGTTATGTTAATCTGAATATACACCTGTTTTAAACAATTCATTGCATGGAAAATGAACAATAACTAAACGTTGAAAGCCCTGTTTGGTGTATTATTAACCCTTTCCCTCATACGACAATTCTGCAGCAGACGACTTTGAACGTATTTTGGCAAAACATAGAAAATCTCCATAATTGAATGGATAACCTATGACAAAAAGTGGAAAACATTGTGGCAAAAGGAGAAATTGCACGTTTTGTGCAATTTCTTCTTTTGTCACTATGTTTTCAAAAAGCCGTCTGCTGCAGATGCGTCAGAAAGCGTCTAATTGAGGGAAAGGGTCAAAGGGATGAATTCGCATAGTCTTAACGCACGAAATGCTCGAGAAGTGCTCGCTAAAAGCTGTAATTTAATTGGTGCATTCGGCTAACACTCGTCGAACACTTTGTATGTTAGTACAATCTGATTGCACTCTACATTATCATATGGCATGGCATATTACGTAAACGCATACAAAGATGGAATCGATGGCCAATGTCACGTGGTTTGAGATTAAAAAATCTGAATTGCTTAAGTTGTAAAAGGGAGCATATTTGCCAAACGGAATGATATTGCCATATATATCTCTCTCTCTAAGTAATGACTCAATGGTTCATTTACAGTAGCATGCTTCCCTGTTGACAAACCCAGTATGGTCGAACAGGTACCGTACGGGCACATTTCCAGTACTAGAAAAAAGCTTATTATTAAAAATGCTACTAAATTAGAACCAAACTGGCATTTATCTATAAGTTTTGACCTTAGCTTAGATTTGAAATATATGTGTGCTGTTAAAAGATTGCAACCTTACATTCGCGAGATATTATCTTTAAAACCTTTGCTGAACGAGTGTAAACTTTGCCATTTCTGTTCCAATAAAACTGCAATGAACGACATTTGAAACATTTTCTATTTAAATGACACATAATGAGCGATTTCTACAGTAGTCTGTCTCAAAACTAGTCCATTATTTCATCAGATTTACATACTTTTGTTTGCGATGACGTTTTTTTTAATCCAAACAATATAAAAACAAGGTATCGTACAATGGACTAATTGTCTGTCATCAGGATCAACCTCGAATAGAAAACATCGATAAAAATGAAAGGTAAAGTACAAATTATTTCCAGACTAGTTTTATTATGATCCAAATCTTTCATTATAAATTATTATAAATTTAAATCCCCTTGTATTTGGTTACAATTAAAATTCAATAAAGTACATATGAATTTAATTAATCAATGCTCTTAAATTATGACACACCCTACTTTTTAAATGCACTGGAATACTGGTGAGTAACTTTTTTCAGCATCAAATTTACAATTAATAGGACACGCGATTTGGAAATAACAAAATTAGCCCCTTTACTATTTTAGATGCAACTATGCGTCCACTGTACACCAATAATGATATGGTGCAAACAAGTACAAGTCGTCGATTAAATGTAGAATAAATGTCCTATTTGGACTAGGCAAGCTCAGAACGGACAATACCGATCTCTAACGAGTTGATACGGAAATCGCCGAATCAATGGCGAACGTGCTACCTTAAGTCTAGCCTAATCAATTCCATTAGATGGTAATTAACCATAATGGTTCACTATGATTAATTGTTTTTTCTATATTAAGAATCGTTAATTAGAAACACCTGGTAACCATCTCTAAACTATTTCAGCCGTGTCAGGCGATTTAGGGTCTTATTACAAGAAATCCCCGTTTTGGCACCACATAAAGGTGTTTTTCATCGCTTCTCTTCCGGCTTTTTTGTTTTCATTGAAGTTAGCGTCGGGCCATGCTAAATACACGAAGACAACCTAAGGTATGTATGATAGTACACCGATTTAGTTATTTAGAATATTCACTATTATTTTTCACGTGACCTGTATTTGCTTGCAAGCTCCTATCATTAGTAAGTTCGTTCGATCATTCCATCATATAGAAGGAGTTTATACCGAGTGTTGTTTTGCACAAAATGTCTGATTCATATTGATGAGTAATACTAAATTATTGAGGAATGTGGAGCTCTTTGATTGATCTTGACATATGGTATGTATTTAACCCTCACCGATTTACAATAATTATGCAGCAGACGATTTTTAAACATTCCCGGGTAAAAAAATGCGATGATTTCCACTAATGAAAGTAAAATTAATGAATAAAGTTAAAAACATTTTGGCAAAATGAAAAATTGCTTATCATAAGCAATTTCTCAGTTTGTCAAATTAATTTTCAAACGCCCTATGTAGGAAAGGATCAATGTATATAATATGAACGGCGCAACTTGAAAAAACAACAAAAAGGGTATTTGCAACTATTTAGGTCATCGGCACAATTCACACATGTGTTATGTAACAATGATGCACAGGCGAGCACATATGAATGAGTAAGAGAGTATCGACATTTTACAGCAATCGGACTATTGCCGGAAATATACACCGGAAATTGCGAAACGCCATATTTGTGACGTCATTCGAAAATTCGTACATTGACCTAAATTAAACCATAATTCATGCGTTCTTTTACCTACACCAATATCGCATAACCTGTATTTTGAGTACATTTTAAGAACAATGTCCGCTGTCGGACAGTTCCGTAATAAGGTACTTAAAGTTCGAATCATTGATATTGAATTTTGAACATTCGGTCATAACATCATTCTTTTTTCAATTTTGGAATAATGACGTCGGCACAACGTGAAATGCTCCTACCAATAGGACAACGTTAGTCCAAACATTCGGTTATAACATCATTTTTTTTCAATTTTGGAATCATGACGTCGGCACAAAGTGAAATGCTCCTACCAATAGGACAACGTTAGTTCAAGATAATTCAGTTTTAAAAACGAGTGTAAGGTTTTATATATCAAATTGTGCTTTACATAACATAGATGAATATGCTATAAATTATTTGATCAATTGATCAGCAGTATTTTGTTTCAAATAAAGCGTAACAACCAATACAATACAAATTAAAACGTTATGTAAAGATGTTACAGTCAGAAGCACATTTTTGATATTCACACCTATGATATAGATAGATAGATAGATATTTTATTGACTATACATAGTTTTTCATATAGAAACTTCGCGTGCATTTCCCCTATCCCCCTCCCCGCCAAGGAAAATTTCAAGAGATGAGGTCATTCAACATCCTTATCGAAAATACTAATAGGCTTAATGTTTTTTCGGCAAAATATAGTACTGCATAGTGTTGAAAGGAATACTCCAAAAGGAGAAATAGGTCATCATGAGCAATTAATACGTTTCTAAATTAGGCTTCTGCGTATGCGTTAGCATGCATGAGAGAAAATGTAAATGAAACATCCGGTGATAAAACATCGGTTCAAACAAGTATTTATAGATTGTATTGTTCTGAAATAGCTCAAAATGTTGTTTATTCACATGTTGTGATTCCGGGCCTAAACACGGTCAAATCTCCCTTTCTACGTTGTGTAAACAGTGAACAGTCCGATACACCACCCACCACTGCATACGCGCAGTCAGATCAGAATAATCATAGACGATTTATTTGAAGACAAAACTAGATGCAAACCGATAAGTGTCTTTAGATGCTTTATTGAAATTGCGGGTGCGATCATTTGACGATATCAGACTTTCAAATGCAATTACCTGGTCATTTACTATCAATGAACACATCTTTATTGTTTCCTAATATAGATTTGGACCCAGTGTAGGAGTTTCACGGTAATAAACTAATCCACCTTTATTTTCATCATTAACCACACTTTATTGTATTTAATTAACACTCGCATCAGAACTTTTATGGACAGACATAAAAACATGGGGGTTTCTGGCTGTTAATTCACACACTCATACAATTAAAATCAGACCAAAATATTTCGCTGTGCTTTTATTAGATCCGATGACACCGCAAACAAGGTCTTCACGAATTGATCCCTATCATCTAAATGTTCATGAGTGATTGCGTTTTCTTTCTTTCTGTCCAATGAAATCGCACGATACAAAAACGGCGCTCGGTACCACTATCAAAATGATTACTGTACAACCGGAACAATCCGCTATCACAGCATATCACATTCTCTTTCACAGAGTTGTCGTTCCTTACACGCATGTAATGTGTCGATAGTGTTAAAGAGTGCAACTTTTATATGGGTTATCTTCCCTGTTGATACCTTACGATTTTGTAGGCGACAATTTGATTGGCTGACGCGTACGTCCGGTTTTAATGATATTAACTATACAACGCCTTAATGTTAATATTGTTGGTCAATATAGCATGGAAGAAGACATAGGTGTTTGTATGGTGTTCTTCACAGAATTCAACACGTTTGTAGTCATATAACGGCGTTTCTGGGTAAGTTAGCAGGTTACAATTCCATCAACTTTACTTAGTTATAAGTAATTCTTAAATACTTAAAATCGCATTTCATATTTTTTTTATTTCCCCAATATTATGTTAAACAATGAATGTTGGAATGTATTTAAGTAAATTATAAGTTGACATAAATAGTAACCTTGCTGACTAACATTACTTGTTAAGAAATGAAATATTTTGGCATTCTAATTAGTGAAACGAAAAGTGAATAAATATATTTTTAAGTATTAAAGTATTACTTATCACTGTGTAATGTTGGTGGAATTGGACCCAGTACTACTAGTCCATTTGTCCTGACACCAGCGAGTCAGTCGTAATGCTAACCCAACACCCGGGTACAGTGGGAGAAAACAGCCATTACAGTCATGTTAAAAGAATTGAATTAATCCTTTGCTTCGATTTATTGTGTGTGGAGCAGCGATGTCTAGAAAGGAAGAAAGCACATGGGTTCATACATGTGTGCGAATTTGCCACCGAGATATGACTGAACAATTATTATAAACGTCCTTAACCCTTTTCCTCAAATAGACGCTTTCTTACGCCTTTGCAGCAGACGGCTTTTTGAAAACATAGTGACAAAAGAAGAAATTGCATAAAACGTGAAATTTCTCCTTTTGCCACAATGTTTTCCACTTTTAGTCATAGGTTATCCATTCAATTATAGAGATATTCTATTTTTTGACAAAATATGTTCAAAGTCGTCTACTGCAAAATTGTCGTATGAGGGAAAGGGTTCAACCCCAAGCAATCGATCAATTGTATTCATCATTGGTCCAGAAAGAGCAAAGCTTATTGAGCTATATGTATATCGAACTTGTATCAATCCACATGTTTCACCCTAAGATGTATCTACATTTTTTTGAAAGTTTCTGTTACAGTGCACCACCAATGCTGATTCATATTTGACTGAGCAGATGCGTAAGTTTATTTGAATTTCACTGGCATCAAATGCACCAATAATTGGTTGTCAAAGAATGTTGCTAATGTTTTCTTGATATTCATAATATTGGATATGGACTCTTCCTTATACAACGCTGATAAGTCCATTCTAAATATTGAGACTTGAACAGTGTAAATTCGTTATTTTTGCGCTTGGTTTTGCGTTAAGAATCTGAATCTAACGTTGTAAAAGCGACAAATTGCGAAGGGAATAAGAAAGGCGATAAACAAGAAAAACACATTAACAATGTGCATTGCACTTTTAATCACGATTAACAATTTGTTATGGAAAAACAATATTTTTTTGTTAACGCTTCATACCTGCAGTAATATATTTCAAGCCGTGTCAGGGTGAGATGACTCTCATGACAATTGTTTAAGTCAGCATTGAATGTCCAAGATGGACTGGTCTTATGCACAACCAAAAAGGTATGCAAGGTCCGTCATTAATGAGAAACAACATAGTTGTAACGTCTGGCGAAAGTCTTTAGTACTTTCCCCCACTGATCTTTCAATATTGCATACCTTTTTGCGACCCCTGTAGGGGAATTTGAGAATGTAGACAGTTGCCTATCAAGAATGTTGCGTTATGTACTGGTGGAGATGGCCGGGAGAGAGGCACATAGTACGGTAACTGGCTGCCGGGGATATAACCAACACACTGATGAAAGCGGCGTTGAACTGTTATCAATACAAAATGAATTGGTTTTCTTTTGCAATCAATTACAAACAGTACAAAAAAAAAGCAAACAACAAACGTACACAGAACATAACCAATTAATAACGGATATGTTACAAGTCCCCCTTACGCCCGACTCAACCTATTTAGTGAAACATCGCGGTAAGATATATGCCCATAACAGTCCATAAAATCATACACGGGTTACATAACAGGGTAACTAATCCATCCATCAACCCATTCGGGTTGAACTTACGCATTTCGGGTTATACACTCGAAACATCACACCAGTAGTGCGTGTGTTTTTTTTAAAACTCGGTTGTTATTCTTGGTTTGAACTTATTTAGATGAACGACACTTTTTTCTAGATTGTAAACTTTATAGAGACATAAGACTAGACTGTTTCAAGGCCTGTTGGTTAAGTAAATCAACTTGCATACACAGTTTCTATAGCATTATGACTAACAGCAATGTAAGCAGTATATTGGCTGTAGCAAACTGTTTAATAAGGGCATTCGACAAGAGTGAACAATGCATTAATTTAAATGGTGTTGAATAGCCTACATATTTAAAGTTTTTTCATAATAACAGTATACCGGAAAACGATAGCATGATATCCACGACTACTGAGAGAACTGTAAATATCTAATATGCATATGTAAATATGAATATATATTGTACACTTTAACATGATGATCAAAATAATCAATTATTTGTATTCTGGGCTTGACAGTGGAGGCCTTATATTACAATAAATTCATTTATTCATTCATGCCCTATTTGCAGAAGACGAAAGACGAGACGTCTTGAAGCATTGAGGCATTAATACATTTTATGTTTTGTTTTTGTTTTGTTTGAACTTATAAAGTCAAGTACATGGAAACTCTGAATAAATGAACGTATTATTAATACATAGAGTTGAAAAGATTTTAGTAAAAGGTGAAATGAGTCATGGTGAGCAATATCTTGTTTTGTAACAATGTTTTCAAAACGTCGTCGCCTGCTGCAGAGTCATCAGAAAACGTTTGTATGAGAGGAAGGATAAATCATTCTCGATGTGCATATCCTACCATCCTACCATCGCATATTAACGATAACGCGATGGTAGGATAGTAGGATGGTAGGGTGGTAGGATAGTAGGATAGTAGGATAGTAGGATAGTAGGATGGTAGGATGGTAGGATAGTAGGGTGATAGGGTGGTAGGATGGTAGGATAATAGGATGATAGGGTGGTAGGATGGTAGGATAGTAGGATAATAGGATGATATGATGGTAGGATGGTAGGATGGTAGGATAGTAGGATGATAGGGTGGTAGGATGATAGGATAGTAGGATAATAGGCTGGTAGGATGGTAGGATAGTTCATACCGCGGGAATCAAATCACAAGTGCGATGGTAGGATAGAAGGATGGTAGGGCAGTAGGATGATAGGACAGTAGGATGGCGATAGTGGGACAGTAGGATGGCGATGGTAGGATAGTAGGATGGACATATTGCTACTGTCCTACAATCACCATCCTACTGTCTTACTGTCCTACCATCGCCATCCTACTGTCATACCACCCTAACATCCTACTTTCCTACCATCCTCCCATCCTACAATCCTATCATCCTACCATCGCGTAACGTTAATATGCGATGGTAGGATGGTAGGATATGCACAAAACAGTATTCCGTACATCTCAGATATAAGTGTGCGTGAGCTAATCAAAGTGTCCCCTGCACTGGTTTTAACAGGGGAGATAACCAATATAAATAAACGAGATAGAGAAGCGGTGACGGTCGGGTTTTCCGATTGTAACTCGTATCACAACACATTTGATAGCAGCACCTAGTGTAAGATGTATCGTGAGGTTTGATTGGACAGAAAAATGAGCACCTGCTTATGGATATCGAAATGAATAGGGTAAATTCGGGACGACCTTTATGGGATGTAGTTAAATCGAATATGCACACAGTGAAGTGATTTAGTCCGATTTAAATGAGATAGCATTGTTACTCAACCAGTCGTGCCGAGTCAATGCGAAAGCAAACAACAGTGTATCAAAATATATCCCATTAAATCTATTTAAGCAATTTTTGTTTATCCGATTACGTAGGATTTGGAACCAATTAAACCACATTGACAATGAATTCGCCCCTTATCTAGAGGCATATCCCGCTTGATCCAAAGGTCCTTGTTGCGCATCCCATGATAAGCAGGCGTAAATTATAATTTGATATTTAGAATAAGAACATAAATTACTTTTGGGGTTTCAAAGGTTAAACCAGTTAGGTCCACACAATACGTTTTATAGCGGTTTGCTTGATACATCATGTCCAAAGGGCGCCGCTCTTTTCAGTGAATACCTCACCCGATAATGAAATGGTAAGGACATGTAACTCTAGACTCTCGACCTTTGCTCACGACTATATCGGCATGGGTCGTGGTGATTATGCAAATTTCATCAAAAAGCATGACCTACCGCGACTGTGTTAAGACTTTTCTACAGAGGCCAGATACATTCTACCGGGAAGCAATAGAGCCAGGGTTACGTATTGTCATAACATTACGCTACATGGCTAATAGAGACACTTACCAATCACTCTATTACGGCTTCCAGTCGAACACAGCAGCATTAGCAATGTTGAGCCAGAGACTTGTCATGCAATCTTTGCTGAGTATGGGCAAAATACTATTGAATGACCCTAACACCAGATGCATGGAAAGAGAGTGCCCAGCTATTTTTCCAACACTGGAACGTTCACAGCTCCCTAGCAGCCTTTGATTGGAAACGCATCACTATTCGTTTTCATTGTTCTACTTTAACTACTAAGGATTTTACTCTAGATTCTTGATGGCCCTTGTTGATGCTGTTTACGAGTATATGTTTGTTGTTATTGGAGCCAACGGAACCTGCTCCGATGGGGGATTATTTAAAGAGTGTAACTTCTACCAAGCTCTGAAGGTGTTCCAGAATCTCAACCACTACCCAATGGGGATCAACCTATTACATATACTGTTGTTAAACATGGTGCTATATCTCCATTCCCACACTATCTTCAGAAGTATTCTGCTGCAAGGCGTGACTGAAGGCGTCTGTATCACGGCAAGTGACGCTGGCCGGAATACAAGTATGTCAAATATGCAGCAGTCAACTTCGACAACATCTAGGCAATAAGTGAAAGTATCGAAATTTATAAGTTTTAATACATTATGACAAAAGGTAAATTGCTTATTTACGTATTTACGTAGGAAAGTGTTGAACTTTTTCACCGCCAATTGAAATGTTGAGGTTGTTGCAAACAATACACGCTCGTAACGAGCTGTCACACCTGAAATCAGCATTTCTTTTGCATTTTTATTATCAAAATATTCAAAAACGCTTATCACATGAAAAAAAGAGTCGTCCGATTTTGAACATGGAAGAGTCTACATTATGAAATTCAACGCCTACAATGGTTAAACTAAGGGTTGGTTTATGGTTGACCACCTCACCCCAGTAGCAATCATCGAGCTGCCAGAGGTATGACATGGCGATTTTAAATAAGGATGTAATTACACATTCTTCCCCCTTTAAATGTATATATTATATACTCAATGATAAAATATAGAGATTTCCCAACTTGAGAAAACCTATAACATGCTTTTTGTCTACTGATCAATATCGCCTAGTGTGCGATATAGCTCACTAGCCGGATTTTCGGAACTACTTTTTTTAATCTCTTTTTAAACACTTTTAAGCTCCGTTAATACTTTATTTCCATGATGAACAGTTAAATAATCCACAATTGCACTTTTAAATCCGCAAATAAGAGCTTGAATCGACATGACACATTTATTTCAATCAATGTACACATTTGTCGGTGCGCGCGTTGTGACGTCACTGCAAAACTGGCAGATTACGTCATTCAGATCTCTCCGCTTCTGAGCTGAAAATAAATGAGCTGCACAGGGGTATTGTCGTTTAAAAACGAAAAATAGGCGCATGTTATAGGTTTTCTCAAGTTGGGAAATCTCTATATTTTATCATTCAGTATATAATATAGATATTTCTCAACTTGAGAAAACCTATAACATGCTTTTTGTCTACTGAGCAATATCGCCTAGTGTGCGATATAGCTCACTAGCCGGATTTTCGGAACTATTTTTTTTAAATCTCTTTTAAACACTTTTAAGCTCCGTTTTCACTACTTAACACTTTATTTCCATGATGAACCGTTAAATAATCCACAATAGCACTTTTAAATCCGCAAATAAGAGCTTGAATCGACATAACACAAGTTTATTTCAATCAATGTACACATTGTCGGTGACGTCACGTATATATATATATAGTGACGTCACTGCAAAACTGGCCGATCACGTCATTCAGATCTCTCCACTTCTGAGCTAAAAATGAATGAGCTGCACATATGTATTGTCGTTTAACGAAAATTATCGCCGAGTATATAATATATAGTTTAATAAACATTGTTTTCATGATTTGGGAATTAAATCCCTCGTGAAAGAGATTCTTGCATATAAAAACTCGTGCGCACTCGTTTTTATATCGCAAGAATCTCTTCCACTTGGGATTTAAATCCCGTATCATGAAAACAATGTTAATTAAACTCTATATCTCTTTCACCCTCATCCCTGACAACACTGTGGCTCTGGACTAGTCGAAAAACATAGCGGTTATCTCGCGTGTACACCTCAAGATTGATTGATTGGAGGAATCCGCTGTGGTCGAGTGGTTAGCGTCGGGGATTTGAACCCGGGAGTCGCGGCACTACGGTCATGGTGGAGTGTCCTTGGCCAAGTCACATTTTATAGCCTAGTACTGGTTAGTTTACCCAGGGATCATGAATAAGTGAATCGTCGCCGTAATATAACTGAAATAATGTTGAAAGCGGCGTAAAACCCCTATAAAATAAAAATTGATTGATTGGGTTTATGAGCCATTTTCAACAATATTTCAGTCATAACGAAGCGGCCAGTTCACATACTCATGTGTTATTGGCTTTCTCACACCAGTACGCCACATAATGGTCGATCCAAGCAACTGGCTATTCTTTTAAAACATATACTGTTAGTCCAAAACTGGAATACGAATGATGCTTTGACTTTGCCAAACGTCGGAAATAAAGTTGGCCGAGTTGGGGCTCGAATTCACTTCCCCTGGAGACCGTGAGACAAGTCATGTGTTAAACTGATGCATTGGTGCCAGGAAAAACGAATGGCATTCGTAATTGTCCATATATTTCCTATTTAATTTGTATTAACACGATGGGCGACATTACCTTTTGTTCGCAAATAATAGCCGAAACCCGGTAGCCCACTCGGTAGCAACGTCGGCTGTCAATCCAGGGGTTGTGTGTTCGAACCCAAGCTCGGCCAATTTCCTTTCCGACATTTGACAAAAGTAAGTGAGACAAGCGTCATTCGTCTTCCATCAATTAGCTAACAGTCTTTGTGGAAAATTAGTCAGTTTAGGAAATACTGTTGTGTTGAGTTTTTCCAGGAAATATATGGGAAGTTGAACTGGTCGCAATGATATGACTGAGAAATTTGTCATTATGACTTTAACTCCTAATCAAGCAATCAATGCTTGCTAATAAACATCGAAACATAACACTATTTAGGTCAAACCAAGCCGGACAAGTTCAAATTTCATATTTAGTTTCAACAATTCATCATAATTAAATTACGTTTTTCAAAGGAAATTGATGAATGGATAAAACGTTAATTATGTCGTTCCGTATCTAATTTAACTATTAAATACTAATTACAACCGATGTACACATTTTTAAAATAACGATAATGTCTAGATACTTCATATTTTAATGCCACAATTCATCTTAATTAATTAATTTCGATTGACAAAAATGTTTCAATTTATAGATAAACGTTCGCTATGAGGTTTGCGAAACATGTTTCAAATAGTAATTACACATGTTGTCCTTATTTCTTTTAACGATCATTTCTTAAAACTTTCTTAAAACATTATACTTTTTTATTTCACGATTCGTCAAAGTTAATTTTGTTTCATGTACATTGTGACGTTTGCGAATCGTTTTGAACAACGGCTAAATAGTAAGTACTAATAAATACTGTTCATATATTATTGTGATCTTTTCTGAAATATTTCAAAAACATTCCCTTTTTTATTCCACGATTCATCAAGTTTATATGTAGGTATGATGTCAAAAACAACTTTTCATTAATAGATACTTGTTCATTGCGAATCATAGTGACTACAACCTTTCATTAATAGATACTTGTTCATTGCGAATCATAGTGACTACAACCTTTCTTTAATAGATACTTGTTCATTGCGAATCATAGTGACTATGACCTTTCATTAATAGATACTTGTTCATTGCGAATCATAGTGACTACAACCTTTCATTAATAGATACTTGTTCATTGCGAATCATAGTGACTACAACCTTTCATTAATATATACTTGTTCATTGCGAATCATAGTGACTACAACCTTTCATTAATATATACGTGTTCATTGCGAATCATAGTGACTACAACCTTTCATTAATATATACTTGTTCATTGCGAATCATAGTGAATCATAGTGAATACAACCTTTCATTAATATAAACTTGTTCATTGCGAATCATAGTGACTACAACCTTTCATTAATAGATACGTGTTCATTGCGCATCATAGTGACTACAACCTTTCATTAATAGATACTTGTTCATTGCGAATCATAGTGACTACAACCTTTCATTAATAGATACTTGTTCATTGCGAATCATAGTGACTACAACATTTCATTAATAGATACTTGTTCATTGCGAACCATAGTGACTACAACCTTTCATCAATAGATACTTGTTCATTGCAAATCATAGTGACTACAACCTTTCTTTAATATATACTTGTTCATTGCGAATCATAGTGACTATGACCTTTCATTAATAGATACTTGTTCATTGCGAATCATAGTGACTACAACCTTTCATTAATAGATACTTGTTCATTGCGAATCATAGTGACTACAACCTTTCATTAATATATACTTGTTCATTGCGAATCATAGTGACTACAACCTTTCATTAATAGATACTTGTTCCTTGCGAATCATAGTGACTACAACCTTTTATTAATATATACTTGTTCATTGCGAATCATAGTGCCTACAACCTTTCATTAAAAGATACGTGTTCATTGCGAATCAGAGTGACTACAACCTTTCATTAATATATACTTGTTCATTGCGAATCATAGTGAATACAACCTTTCATTAATATATACTTGTTCATTGCGAATCATAGTGACTACAACCTTTCATTAATAGATACGTGTTCATTGCGAATCATAGTGACTACAACCTTTCATTAATAGATACTTGTTCATTGCGAATCATAGTGACTACAACCTTTCATTAATAGATACTTGTTCATTGCGAATCATAGTGACTACAACCTTTCATTAATAGATACTTGTTCTTTGCGAATCATAGTGACTACAACCTTTCATTAATAGATACTTGTTCATTGCGAACCATAGTGACTACAACCTTTCATTAATAGATACTTGTTCATTGCAAATCATAGTGACTACAACCTTTCTTTAATAGATACTTGTTCATTGCGAATCATAGTGACTATGACCTTTCATTAATAGATACTTGTTCATTGCGAATCATATTGACTACAACGTTTCTTTAATAGATACTTGTTCATTGCGAATCATAGTGACTATGACCTTTCATTAATAGATACGTGTTCATTGCGAATCAGAGTGACTACAACCTTTCATTAATATATACTTGTTCATTGCGAATCATAGTGAATCATAGTGAATACAACCTTTCATTAATATATACTTGTTCATTGCGAATCATAGTGACTACAACCTTTCATTAATAGATACGTGTTCATTGCGAATCATAGTGACTACAACCTTTCATTAATAGATACTTGTTCATTGCGAGTCATAGTGACTACAACCTTTCATTAATAGATACTTGTTCATTGCGAACCATAGTGACTACAACCTTTCATCAATAGATACGTGTTCATTGCGAATCATAGTGACTACAACCTTTCATTAATAGATACTTGTTCTTTGCGAATCATAGTGACTACAACCTTTCATTAATAGATACTTGTTCATTGCGAACCATAGTGACTACAACCTTTCATTAATAGATACTTGTTCATTGCAAATCATAGTGACTACAACCTTTCTTTAATAGATACTTGTTCATTGCGAATCATAGTGACTATGACCTTTCATTAATAGATACTTGTTCATTGCGAATCATAGTGACTACAACGTTTCTTTAATAGATACTTGTTCATTGCGAATCATAGTGACTATGACCTTTCATTAATAGATACTTGTTCATTGCGAATCATAGTGACTACAACCTTTCATTAATAGATACTTGTTCATTACGAATCATAGAGACTACAACCTTTCATTAATATATACTTGTTCATTGCGAATCATAGTGACTACAACCTTTCATTAATATATACTTGTTCATTGCGAATAAGAGTGACTACATCCTTTCATTAATAGATACTTGTTCATTGCGAATCATAGTGACTACAACCTTTCATTAATAGATAATGATCGCGCATCATAGTGACTATAACTTTTCATTAATATATACTTGTTCATTGCGAATCATAGTGACTACAACCTTTCATTAATAGATACTTGTTATTTGCGAATTATAGTGACTACAACCTTTCATTAATATATACTTGTTCATTGCGAATCAAAGTGACTACAACCTTTCATTAATAGATACTTGTTCATTGCGAATCATAGTGACTACAACCTTTCATTAATATATACTTGTTCATTGTGAATCATAGTGATTACAACCTTTTATAAATAGATACTTGTTCATTGCGAATCATAGTGACTACAACCTTTCATAAATAGATACTTGTTCATTGCGAATCATAGTGACTACAACCTTTCATTAATATATACTTGTTTATTGCGAATCATAGTGACTACAACATTTCATTAATAGATACTTGCTCATTGCGAATCATAGTGCCTACAACCTTTCATTAATAGATACTTGTTCATTGCGAATCATAGTGACTACAACCTTTCATTAATAGATACGTGTTCATTGCGAATCATAGTGACTACAACCTTTCATTAATAGATACTTGTTCATTGCGAATCATAGTGACTACAACCTTTCATTAATATATACTTGTTCATTGTGAATCATAGTGATTACAACCTTTTATAAATAGATACTTGTTCATTGCGAATCATAGTGACTACAACCTTTCATTAATATATACTTGTTCATTGCGAATCATAGTGATTACAACTTTTCTTAAATAGATAATTGTTCATTGCGAATCATAGTGACTACAACCTTTCATAAATAGATACTTGTTCATTGCGAATCATAGTGATTACAACCTTTCATAAATAGATACTTGTTCATTGCGAATCATAGTGACTACAACCTTTCATTAATATATACTTGTTCATTGCGAATCATAGTGACTACAACCTTTCATCAATATATACTTGTTTATTGCGAATCATAGTGACTACAACCTTTCATAAATAGATACTTGTTCATTGCGAATCATAGTGATTACAACTTTTCATTAATAGATACTTGTTCATTACGAATCAGAGTGACTACAAGCATTCATTAATAGATACTTGTTGCACATTTGCTATACATGTACCGCCTCGGTGGTGTAGCGGTAAAGCGTCCGCCTAGGTTGCGGAAGGTCGAGGATTCGATCACCGGCTGCGTCAAACCAAATACTTCAAAATTGTAGTAATGACTGCCTTCCTTGGGTTGAGCGACAAGCATAACGACTGACTGGCTAGTTTCAGTATTAATGGACCAGTTGTATTTGGTAACTTACCCATGAAAGGCTGCGATATAACTGAAACATTGTTGAAAGCGGCGTTAAACACACACCAATTAAACATTTTCTATGAAGCTTTCTTCAAGCCAAACTTATTATTATATACCCTGACTTACGCGTGTTATCCTTCGTCCATGATGACTTATACGTATATAAATGGATACATGTTAATTATGCAACATTTAAATGTCTGGCAGTGAACAAGACATTGTAGAAAGTATTAATCTAACATTATCACTAGTTGAAAACCGCCCCTCCCAACTGTCGAAGCCCGGACGTTTTGAAAGGAACACCGTTCGCCGTATTGCTATCAATTTATTATGTTAATCTGGTCGTGTCTTGTGATTTGGAGTAGAAAATGTTTCCCACTTTCCGACGCATCTGCAGTAGACGACTTTTGAAAACATAGTCCCAAGGGTAAACATTGCTTTTAATGAGCAATATTTCTCCTTTTGTCACGATGTTTTCTACTTTACTCAAATAGCTTTCCTCCATTTGTAGAGAGTTTTGATAGCATACTTTTGATAAAACAGTATCCAAGTCCTCTGCTGCAGATGTGTTATACGCGGGAAACGGTTACGGCATCTGTGTACAGTTATTACCCATGAGAGCATCATCTGCTTCTTCCCTGTCATTTATTTATATTTTGACTTACAAAATCTAAACGTGTTTCCCCGCTAATTGTACGCCAATTTATGTTTAAATGAGGCCAAAGCGGGGATACAATAAGACCTCAAAATCGTGAGCCGGGAGCCACCCTGACACTGGCACGATTTTTCCCCCCGCAATGCCATGCAATGCGTCGTGCCAATGATTAAAGTCTTTGTGAACGATCATGAAGAGTGTGTGAAGGGTGCGGGGCTGCGTGCCATGTCGAAGAGAGAATTTTGACATTTTCAAAAGTTCGGCACGCATCAAAACACCGCCGACGGTGCGTGTCAATGCGTGTCAATGCGTGAACACTGCGCGAACTCGGCGCGAACACTGCCAACGGTGCATGTCAATGCGTGTCAATGCGTGCAATCGTCCACAGCGGGTCGAAGAATGAAGTTAGGTGTGAAACTACACGCTATATATATAGCGTAGCGTCAAGAGGGACAAAGCGTGAACAACAATTGCCCCGACGACTTCACGCATGCGCGAAGTCGTCGGGGTAATGCGTTGCGATTCGGAAAGACAGCGGGAATTGTGCGTGTCGGGCGTGACACTGCGGGACAATGAGGTACGGTAGACGTGAACAATGCGCGAACAATACTTAACATATGCGTAAAAGTAGTGCCATTGCGTGTCAATGTGTGGAAATGCGGCCCATATTGGCCGTGCTTTGCGTAGACAGTGCGTGCAGTGCCAGAATAGGTCGCAAATACGGCTTCACGCTCCTCTTCGTAGCACCGAAATGGCACGCCTTGCCACGACGCATTGCGTGGCATTGCTGAGACAAAATTCGTGCCAGTGTCAGGGTGGCGGTCTTATAATGATGTACGGTCACACTTTGATTGACAGCTGATACCGAGATACTGTGACACCAACATGAAGTTCATGACATTGCGAATTCTTTCAATTGTTGATATCAACCCATATCGTGTCATAAAGAAAAGTTGCTTATATTGACCTGTTTCTCCTTCAATAAATGTACTTTTACTTAAAAGTATTTTCCATATTTTGGTTTGCTGGGGATATGACGTTTTATTATAAATCAACCTTAAGGGCCTGTCACACCTAGCCTATTTGGGAGCTATACCGGAGCACAAATTTAGCTATTTTCGGGGATAGGTACTAGTTCGGCAGTGCAACGTCATCAAATCGCTAAGAACGGTAGTACATCGTCAACAAATCGGCGAGAAAACAACCAATGGCAGGCTACGGTATAAATTGTTGAACATGGTCAAACATTTCTGCCGTTACGCTGCCAGAGCGAGCAACGGAACTACAACGGCAATACTCCGGTATGGCTTCGTTAATGACGCTAGAGCACTGGTAGCGCCCCGTAATAGATCGGCGGCTCTCCGGTGGCATTAATGTGTACTGTAATTGTACATATGTGATACCGTAGTCCTGCCGATGTAAAAACGATGTATTACCGTTTTTACCGATGTGATACAGCACTACATAGGTATTGCTACAGCTAATTCGGATTTTTCAGGAGCTCTGCCAATTTTCTCGCCGTAGTTAATTGTGTACTCCGGTTTAATCCCGGCGAGGTACATCGTAAGTGTGTGACAGAGCCTTTAGCTAAAATATGCAGACCATGCAGATTGATATTTTAAGGCGACTAAAAAAAGAAAAACATTTTTTAATATAAACTACGCTCTATCATCACAAAATGTAGGTCACCACAACATGGTTTAATTGATGCATACATTTTTGTTTTTGGCCCCATTCTGGTACTTTTTGTGGTATTTTTTAAATATAATATGATGCGTACATCTATTAAAGTGTTAGTTTGTACGGTGTTTTACTTCGCTTTCCACACATTTTCATTCATAACACGAGTCAGTCATAATGATAAATCGACAACCCTGAGCGCCATGGAGGGAAAGCCATTACTACCCTTTCCAAAATCTTTGGTATGACACCGTCGAAGATCGAACCCGCAACCTCCTACATCATAGGCAGATGTTGTACCACTCCACCGCCTCGGCAGCTGTTGTACCACTCCACCACCGAGGCGGTCATATACAGTTAAAAGAAATGTTTTTAAGGAAAAGGAAATTAGGTTTATATCAGGCAAGAGATGGGATGGGGGACATTCTATCGTAGCAGGGTTGCTGTCTATCAATGGTACATGGTACGAGTGTCATAGAAGATGTGACATATCGTTTCATCTTGCAGGTCATCACGCTATTTCGTGATTTTCATTGAAGAAAGTGTTATTCTGACATAACTTGAATGTAGGTCAATGGAATGACTGACATATATATATATTCTGAATGAAGACTGTCAAATGTCACATCTGTTATTTATTTTGGCAATGTCATCTAAATCAGAACTTTTATTCGCTCGCTCGTTTATAGATTTGATAACTACCTCAGACTGGTCGTCTCGAATTTATTTTGTGTCAGTCAATCAAATTGTCGCCTTCACAATAGGTACGTATAAAACATTTGGGTTAACCCATATTAATAAACTAAGTAGAGACGCGGTGATCGAAGTATTTTTGTGTGAATTTTAAAGAGATTGTTATTTGGTAAGCATTTAATATAAACACGACACAACTATGGATTTCATGTAATACATACTAGAAAATTGGCTGCAGCTTCAAGGAACGATTGATAGACTGGTTGCAGCCTTTTGGGAATAAGAATTCCCTTCCTTGCGTTACACTTGCATGTGCGTACTGTTGGTGCGACAACATCGATCAATCAAAGCGCTGAAAGCAGTACTGGTATAGGCATATGTAAGGTGAAAAGATATGGCATAGTTTATAGGCACAAACATTGTTGAAACAATGTATCATCGACCTTTAGATAAAACAAACCAAAATTGTTTGAAACAACAAAGATTGCCTGCCAATAACCAATACATAATGTATCAAAGTTTGACGCTTTTCTTGTATAAACAAAAACAATCAAGAAGGGCAAAGGATTGAGAAACAACCGAGCAGCATAATATTTCCAGTTCAGTGAACACTAAAGTTCCACACTGTATATTGGAATCATGCTGATAAATGACAGACAATCGAAAGCATGTAAGAGTTATGTTTTGTGTACACTGCACATATGTAGGTCATAATTTTCCTAAATTGATACTTTGCAACTTTATTGAGACAATGGCCAGATAAAAAATATGAAGAAAAGAGTTTACACTTAAAAAACCAGATCAGATTTGTATTCGAAATAGTGTATCGGTCTCCTCATCCCAATGTATAAGTGTTACCACTTTGAAATGAATCTGCCAAACAGAAACAACGTTTTGACCAATTAATGCAAATTGACTCTCCAAAACCGGACCGTACATAAATTGAAAACAACTATTTAGACTACATTTCTAGTTTATTTGCCAACATATAACTCTAGGATTAGATTAAATGTTGACGGACGTTGAGTCTTCAATTTACGCAGATGCAAATACGTTAAAATTTAAATTGAAAAATCGCTAGAAGCGTCTCACATATAAAATAAATTTGATCTTGCGGTTATAACTCGTATGTATGCTGAAATCAACTAATCTTTAATTTGAAGATTGACTTTACATTTCCTAGTTGGGTCTACATACTGACAGATATACACACGGAATGATGGAACAATACTTTTCTAGCGACATATGATAATATTCAACACAAAACACGCCCTGTTTTACCCACAATTTCCCCAGTAGCTGCGAGACCGTTAGTGTCATTATATCAGGTTACGTATAAACAGTAGGATGCTCTCTCTTTAGACGACTACAGCGGTAGTGCTTATGTAATAACAAGTTTACATGGTATGATATGTTTACAGTCTTCCTAACCATTGTCTACATAGACATTAAACATGCCGGGCTAGGCTAAAATATAGATCTGAATTCATGAAAGTATAATTAATTATAATTTTATTTACAGTGATTTGCATATTTTTCGATATGTATTCTAAGTTGACTGTTGTAGACCTGTTGGGGTCAGCACCGTCGACGTTAACTAACAAGACTGACATTGAGGTCAACCATAGTTCAGAGAGTGTTTCACTCGTTGGAACTCTTTTGACTCATTAATGCAAGCGGATGGATTTTCGTTATTCGGTCGAACCAATGAAATCATTGTAAACAAGATGTTCCAATCAAAACTCGCTGATTTAGACAAG
This sequence comes from Serripes groenlandicus, assembly GCA_031761405.1. Classification (NCBI taxonomy): domain Eukaryota; kingdom Metazoa; phylum Mollusca; class Bivalvia; order Cardiida; family Cardiidae; genus Serripes; species Serripes groenlandicus. The sequence goes on from JASEVX010000006.1 coordinate 17,126,108, forward strand.
TGTTGGACTTGGTTGCAGCCGTAACTTGACTTTTCGAAAAGCATGCTAGGAATGGATTAGGGCCAAAAAGCCCCTATCCCAAAAACACGAACCTTTATTGACAATTATGTTCAGTAAACAAGCAACTGAAGCTTATAACCATTTTTGAATATTTTATTCAATCAAGACATATAATATGCATGTGATAACAACGGGTTCAAACTCTAACGGTAAAGCTAAACAAATTAAAACAAATATTTAAGATTATGATAATATGAAACATTAGATTCATTCAGTCGTATGATCACAATTGAGATCATCCATGATATAAGGAATGTTGGGTATTCGGAGAATGACTATTATTCATAAGATCATTTATTTTATCAGAGTTAGGATGTTTATGAAAAAAACAATATACAGAATATTGCATTACACGGTTTTTGGCCTGGGTCAATTTTTCGGAGTTGGCAGCCTGCCAATTGCTGTTAGCACCAAACAACGCATAAGAAACTTTGCGAGAAAAATAGTTCATCATGGAGTCAACAAAACTGCATTTTAAAAGGTTCGGGTCTCCCCCATAAATCACTACTCTTTACATCTATCCCCCTAAGACGGAATGTGTCGGCCGGATCAGTCTGCGCGGACAGCGCAGGCTGATCTGATCGATACATTTTGCAGATGTCTATCGCCGCAGCTTCATATTTGGGGCATTTTGGTGCCTACAGTGCATAAAGGGAGCTACGCCCCTGACTTACCACACGAATTAAAAAAAAGCAAGAGTAAAGCAGCTGTAAAATAGATAAAAATAATTCATCATATTAAAAAGACTATATATAGCACATAAAACAAATTTGGATGAAGGTTAAATTGTTTACACATGTTAAACGAGTAAACAAACGCTAAAATTAGAAACAATTAAGCAACTTTTAAGAAAAACAAAAAATTTAAAAAAACAAGCACGAAGAGATACGCTGAATTCATAAGAAATGTGCATGAAGCTATTACACACAGTTGGTAAATATCTCATGCGTGTGTACTGATGCCTTCACAAGGGTGAGGGTTAACGTCTTTGGTTCGTGAACGATTATCATAAATACATAAGCTGCTTTCCAATGCCAATGCCTATTAAAAGCTTTTGCAAACAATGCAGATTTCGTCACGAGCTGTCTCTCCTGAAATCTGCATTGTTTGCCACTTAAAAGTTAAATTCTGCTAAATTTCCTGTTGGACGAAAAATGGAGTGGTCCAATTTTCAACATGGAAGAGTCGACTTTGTGAAATGCTACAGCGAAAAGGTTAACGTAATACGTTTTACTATAAGGTAAAACAATATTTGGTATGTCTCGTTTAGACGTTACGCACCCTATCCCCCATCTTGTCGTTTTAAAGTTACTTCTGTTTATTTTCTTCCAATTTATTCAACGTCTATTATTCGAACGCCTCGGTGGAGTAGTGTTAGAGCGTCCGACCCGGGTGCGGGAGGTCGTGGGGTCGATCCTCGGCCGTGTTATACCAAAGACTTACACAAAGACAGTAATGGATGCCCACCTTGACTCTCATGGTTGCGGGGTTAATTGGCATTACGACTGATTGGCTTGTGTCAGGATAAATGGGTAACTTACCCAGGAAAAGCCGTGATATAACTTCAAATTTGTTGAAAGCAGTGTAAAAACGCCAAATAATCAATTAATATATCAATCAATCCAATACCTTCACTTAATTATTGTTAATATGTAAACTGTCACATTCTATTAAGGTTTGTAGATATATGTATATCAATAACCTATAACTCTTTATTCTAACATATTTTCGAAAACATTGTGAGCAAAGACGATCATATAATTAACGCCGTCGTCGCCGTATTTCCAAATCGGACTATCCCGTCTTATATTTGCCATTACTTGTAAATTCTGGGAAAGATCTTGAAGCATCAGGCGAGAAGTGAAGATGGAGACCAAACTGTTTATATATATAAATATACACGGGTTGATCTTGACCTGCACTTATCGCGTGTGACATACAACTCGTCTACGAGCGACGAGGGGTTAAAAAGAAACTATTTTGTGGGTTAAATATTTATTTTTGTAATTCTCTTCTGTTAATCTATATTCTCTTAGTTATGTAAATTTGTATATGCTATAAAACAAGTATGTTTTAATGCAATAAAATATATATATATATATATTCCAAACTAAGCAATTAACTGTTGTGTCAATCCATATTTGAGCCGTCCCGCGAGATAACCAACAGTATGGCCTCTGCGTAATGTATCGACCGAGATCAGCCTGCGCAATCCGCGCAGACTGATCCGGGCTGACACATTCCGTCTAAGAGGGAAAGAGGTATAGATTAATGATTCCTGAAACAGAAAATACACAGAAGGCGAAAGGTGTTTATCCGGGTAAGCCTGCGCGGCATGCTTAGGCTGATCCGGGTCGATACTTTACGCAGAGTTGGTTTTCTCGAGGGACTGCTCATTTCTGAAGTAATCTGAACGATATTGTTGACATGGACGTCACTTCGGAGTGATTCTATATATTGAAATAATTACAAACAATGTGTGCAGTTTGATATTGTGAGAATTAACATAGGGGCGAAAAATATAAATTTACTAACGGTTTTGATTTTTGATTTTTAAAATGATATCAGATTATTACATTATTGCACAGTCACTTAACCCTTTTCCACATATAAGGAATTTGCAGCAGACGACTGTTAAAATGTCTAGGAAAGGAAGAATGTGAAATTTCTCTAAACAAGACATGTTGACTATTGAAAAGAGTTTAAATCATTGTGGCAAAAGGATATGTTGCTAAATAATTGTCTGCTGCGGAGGCGTCATAATTCGTCTACGTATATGTTGGAAGGGGTTAAAGCAAAAAGTATCAATTACATGTGTTTGTTGCTCTCGATTAAATACTGTTAGAGCAGAAGAAGGCAAATGTTAAAAAAGCGGTGTCTTTTTTTACAGTTGCATAAAAAATGCATATTTGGTAATTAAATTGAACTTTTCCCCCCAAAAATCACAAGCGTCGAAAATCTGTGCAAAATAGACACATTTGAATTAGTGATATGTCATTCAATTTATATTACTGAGTTTGTACCATGTACGAGTATACACTAACAGCACGTACATCTGATTTGAAAATGGAGTAATTACGAAAATATGCAAATAGATGTATCACTTCCAAAAGGATGTATTTGCAACATAATCTACGATGTATTTCTGTCTTTGACGAATCAAGG